>CAMZMU010000087.1:27349640-27564853 GCA_947311845.1 Poa pratensis
TGGACAACCCGAGTCAGAGGTCAGGCGACCATGGAACGTAGCTCTACTCCGACCTTTCTACTCATGAAAGGCGCAATGTATGTACCTCGGTTAATCCTTAATAAAAATGTCGGCACTCCGAGGTAAAGCTCGGGGACTGCCTCGCTCTTGTGCTTATGTTTTATCTCTGTTTGTCAGTTTTGTTCATATGCCGAACTATTTTGAACCTCGTCTCAAACTTCAAGTAATGTGTGCTATGAAACTAATCTTGTGACTCGACTGGCATCTGCCTAAAAGGTAGTCAAGAGCAAAGAGGAAAAAACGTGGGAGACATGAAAATGAACTCGGGGACTCGGTCCAAAATTATAGTTCGGCATGTGTCGTTTACTAACCCCTGTCTTTACCTTTCGTTTATGTCGGATGACTTTGAAACATACCTCGGAATTTACCAAGTACTGTATGCTATGAACAACAATCTTGTGACTCGACTGGCATCTGCCTAAAAGGTAGTCAAGAGCAAAGAATGCCAAACATAGTAAACACGAAAGTAAACTCGAGCAATCATTCAAAAGGATTCGACGTAAAGCTTAGAAAAGCATGGTTCGGATAAGCATGATAGTAACAGAGGTAGCAAAAGGAACTACTTAAGTTTGATTACATCTGCGTCCCGGCATACCGGGGATTTAATGAAGTTTTTTGGCCAAGCATGATAGTAACAGAGTTCAGGTCGAGGCATCAGGAATTACGTCGGCAGCAGCCGAGGTAGCCTGGGAGGTGCTGGCAACGTCGGCAGTAACCTCGGCACCAGCTTGTGGAGAAGCC
Organism: Poa pratensis; assembly: GCA_947311845.1. Classification (NCBI taxonomy): domain Eukaryota; kingdom Viridiplantae; phylum Streptophyta; class Magnoliopsida; order Poales; family Poaceae; genus Poa; species Poa pratensis. The sequence continues at coordinate 27,350,442 of CAMZMU010000087.1, forward strand.
TCGGTTTCTGCTTCGCGGGTGTCACCATCGTCACCTTGCTCGGCTTCGACGTCGGATTCTGTTTCGTATTCCTCTTCTGGCTCGTCATCTTCGGCGTCGGAGTAGGTGTCTCCCTCGCTCAAGTTCTTGGTGTTGGCATATCCAGCGAAGAAGGAAGCCATCTTTTCGCGCCGCTGGATGAGAATTGGGTCCGTGGACCAGGGCGAATTTCGGCGAAGAGTGTCCATCTTTTCGAGGTCGAGCTTCTCGCACCAAGTCATGATGAATTTGAGAGCGGCATCAGCTCCAGCGCGAGCCGAGGATGAGCGCCACTCTCGAAGTCTTTGTTCGGCTTCACGAAGCTTGGCGGCGAGCTCAGGCGTAGTATTGGGAGCATCGGCAAGAGGCCACAAGGCTCGGAAAGCAGACACACCTGCATCAAGGAGTTCGGACCCAATGGTTTTCAAGGGATGGATCCGAGCTTTGATGGCCACGATGTGGTCCTCAATGGTCCAGGCGGGGTTCGTCTCGCTACGCCTCTTCCTGTGCTGATCAGTGATATTGCGAGCCGAAACTTGGGTGTAGGTGAAGTGCTCTGCAGAAGATAGCCTGTTAATAATGAAAGAAACAGTTCGGCAAAGAGCCAGTACTGTTGAGGACAAAGCAAGGATAAGGGGGGCAAGAAGCTTACCGTCCATTTCTTTGTTGATACGTTCCAGCGTCGGGAGGAGCTGGTTAACCGAAGCTTGAAGGGCTTCATAAGCCTCGGTGGCCGAGGTGGCGCGGGCCTCGGCTAACTGGAGCGCATTCTCATGTTCCTTGGCGGCATCCTCCCGAAGTTTCTTCTCTGTTTCAACAACACTGGCCTTTTCCGCCTGCAGCTGCTCGTTTCCGACGTCCGCAGCTCGGTGATGCGCTTCAGTTCCTTTACCAGACGAGCTACTTCGGCTTTCTCTAGTTGGAGCTTTTCGTCCAAAGAGTTCTTTTCTGCAAGGACGGCCTTGTGCTCGTCGTGGAGTTTCTTGTGGTCAAACAGGAGGGTATGGAAGATGTCCGTGCGGACGTTCATAGTATTCTGCAAGGAAGAAAAACATAGCTCGGTTAGAAAGGCTATACCTCGACAAGAGTCTCGGGGACTCGGAGTCAAATCATTGGAAAAATGTTGCCGGGGTATGCCTCGACAGGAGTCTCGGGGACTCGTACCCGAGGTGCATGATAAAGTAAGGTAAAATGGTTTGAGATTCAAGCCAAACAATTTTAACTCCGGCGGAGCGTCAATAGTTTACCTCGAATCTCGGGGACTGGGAATGGTGGATATTAGATGAGATACTGCATGAAAGTAAAGAGAATAGGACTTACGTCGATGTTTTGAGCAGCACGCAGGGCAGCGACTTGTAGGTCGTGACGCTTCGGCCGCAGGCGCTGTTTCCCGCAGGGTGCTCACCTACCGGAGCAGCTAGGGAGGCCGAGGAGACCTCGTCTGCAGAATTCCAGTCTGCGTTGTAGTGTTCCAAGGAGCCGAGGCTCTGTCACTGTCAGTGCGCAGAGGAGGATATCCCCACGGTCCGCCCTGCTCGATGCCCCTAACCGAGGCCTCCAAGGCTTGAGCAGCCTCGGAGCTTGAAGCAGGCCGGTTATCCAGTATAAGAGATGTCCTCCGAGCATATTCGTCGGCCGGAGGAGCAGTCTCATCAACGGGTGCGGCAAATGGAGGAATTCGGCGTGACACCGGGGAGGAGACCTCGGTTGCATCCTTGAAGGAAAGAGATAGTCAGGGTGCCAGACCCAGATGTTGGTTTGGGGGTGACCTTAGACTTCACCATCTCTTTCTCTTTCTCCTTGCCTTTCTCCAACGGCAAGGTAGTCTGGCGAACTGGTTTTTGGGGCTGCTGCTTGGGCTGCTGCTTGGGCTGTTGCTTCTGCTGAAGCTTCTGCTGTTGCTGTTGTTGGTTGCGGGCAGTCTGGCTGCGGGGGGAGAGTCGAGGCTCCGGCAAGGCGGTAGCCGGAGTGCTGGCGCGATTGGTCCCCGCACCGTTTGAGGACGCGGAGAACTCTGGCCTCGGGTGGGGGCAGATTTCTCCAAGGCCGGGCCAGACCTCGGTGGAGGAGATACGGGGCGAGAGTTCGTCGGGGTGGTCGTGGCTTCAGAGGCACCAACGGGTGCAGTCATGGAGGATACCTCCTGATCCACTTCTATGGGTCACTGCAACGAAGGGAAGATGGTCAAGTGTTAGTACCGAGGTGATAAGTTTAAGCAACAAACTTTGTTGGCTATAGAAGCAAAGCATTACCCATCCGAAGTAGGAAACTTCTTGCCCCCTCGGGCATGAGGAGGATTTCCGGACTTCTTCAGCCGACGTCTCTTGACCGGAGCCGCAGTGGGTCCGGAGGCTCCAGTGGCGGATGGTTCGGCGGCCGAAGTTGCGGCACCAGCGCGTTTCCGGCTGGTTGCTGGAGTAAAGTTCGGAAGGTGAGGAAGGCAGGAGATAGGTACCGCGTTTATTGGTTCCATGACGAGAAATCCCTCCTCGTCATCCGAAATCTCTTGAACTGAAGCTTGTGCTTGAGGCTTACCCGCGGTGGTGACGCGGGCCGAGGCAATGGGCATGTAATCCTCGTTGTCAGGGTCCTCGTTGGATGGTGGGTCCTCGACAGGAAGATCCTTGCCGAAGTGGTCCGCAGGATGGACTCCATCCTCGGCGGTCTGGCGGGAGAACAGCTATATGGCAGACATATGAAAAGGAGTTAGGAAGAAAATGGTCAAGATGAACGTCGGTAGCAAGACCTCGGTGGTAAAGGAGTACCGAAGAAAACGTCGGAACAGCGTACCTGTTTTGGTGGCTTGGTCCTGTAGTGGGGTTCCCTTCCCCATGTCCAAGCGTCAGAGATCTTGGACTTGGTGATAGCTCGGACTCGCCGAGCTACAGCGGCGTTGTCCAGTGCAACATGCGTATGGCGGGTTGGATCATAAAGACCGCTCATGTGGCAGATCTTGTGAGTCCTCGCCTGGAGAGGGGAGACCCTGCGCTTCACAAATGTGCAGGCCAGATCGTCAGCCGTCAGGACTTTCCCGTCGTTCGCAGGGTCCTCCGGGTCCTGCCATTTCGCAACATACCCATGGATGGACTTGATTTCGCTGGTGAGAGGGGGAGTGTAGTCCCAGTTGAGCGGTTCGTAGGAGGGCTGAGGTTAAACACCGGCAGATTGAGGAAGTCCTCTTCGCCGGAGTTCTTCACGTAAAACCACGTCCGGAGCCACTTGCGAACGGTGTCCGGAGTAGCGATACGTGGGAAGATGGAGTTTCGGCGAGGAGCTATGATGGCTGCTCCGCAGGCGGTTAGTAGCTTGGGCAGATCCTTGTTTTTCGGATCCGGGATCACTTGCCGCTTAAGTTGGAAGTAGCGAGAAAAGAGGTCTACCGTGGCTTTGAGGCCGAGGTATCCCTCAGAGAAGGAAACGATGCAGGAGAGAGTGGTGATGGCGTTGGCGGGGAGGTGATGAACCTGGAGTCGGAATTGTCGAGGAAGCTCCGGAAGAAATCACTAACGGGCAGTCCGAAGCCGCGCTGGAAGTGCGCGACGAAGACCACCCGTTCCCCTTCCTTGACTTGAGGCTCGAGTTCGCCCTCTGGCAGGCGACACTCTACCCCGGCGGGAATCCGCCGAGTCGCCCTGAGCCACTGGATTTCGTCCGGAGTTACATCCGAACCTTCCCAGCCGGCTCGTTCTCCGACCTCCAGTTCGAGGTCTGGAACCTCGGTTTGTTCCGAAGTCTCAGGAGGAGACATCTCGGCAGAATCAATCTGCAGAAGAGTGCACAGAAGTTTAGCAAAGAAAAAGTGAATCTGGAATCTAAGGCTATATCTGGCTAACTCAGGAGGAGTTGGACGGCTATCTAATATACATAGAGGCATATCTATGCTAGGCGAGCATCTATCCGAGGTATGAAACTCGCTACTACCCAAAAAAGTATGCAAGTAAGATCTACCGGAGGAGGTAAATAGAGTTTTATTCAAGAACATATGAAGAACCACAGCGCAAAGAGGAAGAAACCTAGGGCAATGCCTAGGGTATCAGGAAAGGGAGTACATACCGTGAAAACGAGGTGCTGAAGGGCGGCGCCGGTGACGCGGTCGCAGCGGCGACGAAGGAGCTGCTCGTCGGCGGCGGCGGGAACGTGTTTCTTCTCAACCGGAAGCGGCGGCACTGGTGGCGATGGAGGCGAGAGGGCGAGTGAAGGAGGAAGAAGATGGCGAAGTTACCCGTGGGGCCCTACTTATAGCCGCGCGCGGTAACTGCCCGCTTTAACTGCGCCACTACCGCGCGGTTATCGGGAGGCGCGGGATCGTGTGCGAGTGGGCGCACGGTTGCGCGGTCTGCGGCCGCACGATCGGCCACATCGTGGGCCGCAGAGTGGCAACCGCCCACCCCGGATTTCCTGCGCTGGTCAGCACAAAAATCGAGGGGTCGTGGGCGGTCAAGTACTTGAGTGCGCAGGTGCGCTGTTCGGTGGGTCCGGCTGACGAGGGCGGCGTGTGGTCAGAATCTGCTTGGCAGAGGTCCGGATTCCGAAGCCCGGGCAGAGATTGTGCTCCACAAATGAACTTCACAACTCAATAACTACAAATTGTGCTCTATTAGTTTAGACATTTCGGTAAAAAATCGGATTATTCGGATTATAACCATCGGATAATCCTAATTAATATTCAGATAATCTATATTCGGATGCTATTTCACATACCATATCCTATACCGTATCCGGGTGTTCAGTTCGGAATCGGATATCCTTATCCGACAGATTCTTCGGAACCGGATATGGATTCTTTAAAACGGATTCAGCGACGGATTCGGTACGGAAATTATCCTATCCGTTTACACCCCTACTTATATACCTAGCGTTTCTTGGGCTGGACCGGGCTCGGTCTAAAAAAAACTAGGCCCGGCCGGCCCGACCGGCGAGGCATAGAAATCGGACCCGGACCCGGCTTGAGCCCAAAAAAACCGACTAGGCCCAAACGGGCTGACCCGATCCTGGCTAAAATCACATTTTTGCTAGGCCTGAGCCCGGCTCGATGTGCAAGCCCGGCCCGATCGGGCCGATGGCCAGGTATACTCTCTTCTCATCCCCTCTCTTTGAAAGCCTCGCCGCCATCCCCCTCCCCCTCTATGGCGGCGGTTTCGCCATCTAGATACAATGAGGGAGAATGTGGGGACCCCGGAGTAGCTGTCCGAAATTCCCTTGTGCCTACAACATCAGCGATCTCATGATCAGTGTGTCCCTGAGCACAATCAAACTGGTATCAAAAGAACATCCATAAATACCGAATTAATATACTTACTTGATTGAAGTCATAAGCTTCATCAGATACTTGCAGCGGAAATCATCAAACAACGTGGAGCCCAAGTCATTTGCCATAGCCCTACAGGCAGCTGACTGGGAAGCGCCCTAGTTCGCATCGACGTCATTGAAGTCTTCTTCTTCGGACTGCTCTTCTTCAAAATCTGGCTAAGACAATAGCCAACGACGAAACCAATATGAGTACAATTTGAATTGTACTCGTAAACTATCCCAGCATGAACATGCACTAGTTTAATAAGACTTTTATTTTTAGAAAAACATCTCTATATCTTGGTTCAAAAAGAAAAGGATAGGCTTTTGTTTAATACAATTTTGTTTTGAAATCTCTATATCTTTGTTGAAAAAGATAAGAATTCTCTTTTAAAACTTTTCCCGAAATATAATTTTGTCAAAAAGGTAAGAAGTCTCTTTTAAAACTTTTCCCGAAAATATAACTTGTTGAAAAAGGAAAGAAGTCTCTTTTAAAACTTTTCCCGAAAATATAACTTTGTTGAAAAAGGTAAGAAGTTTCTTTTAAACTTGTTTTCGAAAAATCTACCTTTGTTGAAAAAGGTTAGAAGAATTTTTTTAGAACTTTTTCCCAGAAAATCACCATCATGTTTATTTCTCCAAATGTCGGGGGAGTATCCCGGGTAGGGTCAAGGCTTGGCATAAGGTGGTGTTCCAAGTTGTGCCGAGGTACGGAAAGGGCCGACCTGTTTGGGCCTGGGAAGGTCCGAGCTTCATCTTGACCTGGAGAATACAGGCCGACCTATTTTGGCCCAGAGGGGTCCGAGTATACTGTTGGCCAGGGCCGAGGTTCACTGTCCGAGCTATGTTCTGCCGACCTGACTACCTCAGTGCGGTGGTTTGTGTTGTGGGTGCAGGAGAAGCTGTGGGAAGGAAGTAAGATCCGAGCTAGTAAAAGATATTAAGCGCAAGACCCAAGGTACGGCACGGACGCGCCGAGCTAACCGAGGTGATGGGCTGTAGGTCGGGCCGGAGTCAATGCTCCTGTCACTTCCAGCCGGGTACTAGAGCGCCTGACACGGGAGCGTCTGTCAAGGGCATGGCAGAGGCGTGCTCCGGGTTCGGCGGGCCTGCACGTCTCCGACCGCTGACCACGCGAGGTCTGGGTAAAGGCTACGAGGTAGCTCTGCCAGGCCACGTCCTGTCTCGGTCAGAGGGGACATGCTAGCTCTGCCGTTAGGCTACAGGAGATGGGCAAGCCACGTCTTGTCCCCGACCGAGGTACGGTGGTACGGTGGTGACCGTTGCAGAGGCATGGCAACAGTGTTCTGCGAGGGGCACAATGGTAACCCGGCTGGCCTATATAGTGGGCTTCACCCCCTCCTGCTAGAGGGGACTGATCCAGGATCCAGCATCGAAGATCAAGAGAGAGAGAGAGAGAGGAAGCTCGGAACACCTCGGAGAGACCTCGGTTCAGGCTCGGAGTGTCTTTTCCTCTCTTTGTATCATCATCTTCCACCTCAAGTTCTCACCCTTGTATCATCATACAGCTCGAGGAGCAGCTTGTACTTGTCACCCTGAGCTATACACTGACTAGGATAGTGCTGCAGTAGGGGTGTTACCTCCGCAAGAGGGCCCCGAAGCAGGGTACATCGTGGTGTGTTTTGTGTTCTTGCTTTCTGGGTTCTTTGTTCGTGTTCTTGCGTGTTCTTGCGTGTGCACTTCTTGAGTGCATAAACCCTCCCCGGATTCCCCCAACGACCATTCGGCCCCATCTTAGCCATACCTATGGCATCTGCCGTGATCCCACCACGACACCAAAACTCCTCCTTTTTCGACCATAGCCTTTCATGGTCAATCATTTTCCCACAACCTCATACCAGCCCTTCGGTATAGTTGCATAAAACATTTTTCCACTCCGTTTTTAAAACACAAAATTTTGCCTTCTCGACCATAGCCCTTCATGGTCCTCCTCTTTTCCAGCAATCTCATTCTGACCCTTTGGCATAGTTGCATATATAAAACATCTCCATTTTCTTTTCAAACCTCAAAACTTTGCAAAACTTGCACATAGTCTTAGGACAGCCTTCCAACTGTCCATTACCGAGGACTCGGCTATTCAAATAGTTTTACACTCTGCAGAGGTAGCACGCTTTCCCCATCTATCCGATAACTCATCGTGTCAGCCACGTTCCGTCATACAAGGTGTATGCGAGTTGAATTACCGGCCATAGCCTGTCCTTTGCTCATGCTAGTATAGGACCCTGCCCGTATGACACTTTCCATCGACACTCAGTCCAGCCCTTCGGAGCCTAAGTGTGAGGACTCATAGTTTTGCCCGGCGACCCAAAGGTGGCGTCTTCTATCCTCCTCCGTCCTTTTTCTCCCTTCTTTTTTTTGACCGAGGACCCAGGTTAGGGGTAGGTCACCGAACCATCCCCTCATGAAACGGAGTCATCTCCGTTGTTAGGTATCCCATACTAATATGAGCAAATTATATGACTACGCTCGTTCCCATATGGGGGTAAATGTGGTCGCACAGGGTATGGTTGGTCGTCATAGTACTAGGACACGATGTGCATTTTTCATAAACACCACCATTCTCCATTCTTCACTTCAACACCGACATCTCGGCATTCCATATCCATACAAGTATTTTCAAAGGAGTTTTGAGTAAACAATATTTTTCCCATCCTATAGTTTGAAAAAGAATCTCCATCTAATACATCCATATAGGGTGTCAAAATAATATACTTGTATTTTGAAAAAAGGGTTTTCAAAATCATAGCTTTAGTGGCAAACACCACATAAATCACTTATGCTCTTTATAAGTAAAACATGTGAACGAAAATAGATGTATATAGATGCAAGCTCAGAGAAGTAGCTTGCCTGATTTCAGCAGAATGTTCTTAGACTTCTTCTCACTGATCAAAGAAATAAACTCCCATCCTTCTTCAATAAATCCTCTCCAAATACCACTCCGGTAGCGTTATTATCTAGCGTCGGGAAAATGAAAACAAACAACACTCAATAAGCAAACCAAAACCACAAGGGATATACAACGAGTAATCAAACCACAAACATAGCACTAATTCAATCAAGGAACAAACTAAAAGCTACTCTAAGGACACCTCAAGAAAACTGCCTTAATAACAAGCTTAGAACAATTTATTTAATAAAGCTACAGCAATCATAAATAAAAGATACAAGTTAAACTAAAAACAAACACTTAACAACAATCACCACACTTAGCTAGATGCTAACAAGTAATTAATCCAAACAAGCAAAACAACACATACTACTAACACAAGCATAATATACTAACCAAAGACTAAACATCATAAATTAAAAACATAAGTTTTATAATTTTAACCCCAACTCTAAACAATAATCACCACTTGTCTAACTACACCCTCATACTTAAACTACCCAACAAGTCAACTAATCAAGATATAAACACAAGGGCATTATACTAACAGGAGTATAACACCACAAACATGCTATAAGCATGGAGCACAAAACTACTTTAGCTAAAGGTAAACATCAAGCATCTTTCCTAAAATAGAAAATACTTCAGACAAAAGTTAAGCCACCAATTAATCTATGTAATTCAAAATATTTCACCAAGCTAAGGTAGAGACATTAACAAGATACCCATGATAGTACTCAACTTAAGGACAACCAAGTTTAACAAGCAAGGCAAACATATTAATCACACAATATACTCTAACATCAAAATAAACAAGCATAGTAATTCCTAATTACTAGGAGAAAAACTATATAGGGAATAAAACCCTAACAAATACATGACTCACAAGTAGTTCTCCTAACATGCTAGTAAAAATAAGGAAACACGTCACAACAGTGGATTACCACCCTACACACGCTAGGAAACACATTTATAACAATAAAGTCATAACACAACAATTAATAAAGGCATCATAAAAATAGGCAGAAAAGGCCTAAATCTTGCAATCATCTTCACACTCAATCAATGACTCCCAAAATCATACCAAGTTAGGAACATGTAACCCTAAGCATACAGAAGACAAGCCAATTGGATTTACTCCACGAATCATTACAGATTAATTTATAAAATTCACACAAGTCTCTCTAGTCATTTTAGAAACATGTATGCCATTTCAAAATGGAGATTCATTTGCATGCAAGACCAACACATCTAGAAAGGTATCACTTCAGGCTATCCATAGAATTTTAGTTTGCACTATTTGGATATGTAAAACTCTAGATATCAATTATTTAGTGATAAAGATACTTTTCACAAGATTTAATTTAGACATCAGTTAAAAAAATATTTTTGCAAGCAATAAATTTTGGATGTTTTAAGAAACACACAGGAACAGTACAAAATTTGAATCACTCAATTTGCATGCACAGGGATTAAATGGTGATTTAAATCCTAAGATAGATCTAACAGGGAAATTAAAACAGGAAAATAGATCTACTAAAAAAAGATGAATGGGCCGGATCTGGCCCAGATCCGGCCGTGCGAGGTCGTGTGGCGCAGAGGCGGCCTGCGACGCATGCGCGGGCGAGGCGAACAGGTACACGGTCTTCTTCTTCCTCTTCGACACGCACAGAGGCGCGGGGAGACAAGCAGGGAGCGAGGCGGGACGGCGTCCTCACCTAGGGTCGACGAATCTCAAAGGCGTGGACGGATTTGAAATGCGGAGGGCTCGGGAAGGTGAGGGAGGCAGTATTTCTTGAAGGCGGGTCGGAGGCGAACGGAAAATGACGGCGAGGTCGTGGCGGAGCTTCGGCCGATGAGGAAGAGGATGAGGATGCCCCGCTCAATTCGCTACTCCCAGCATCGATTCCTTCTGCACGTATGATCTCCAGGACTAGTGGAGAAGGTGGTGCTCTTCGATCTGCTCTGGGAGGCTTCAATCGCCGGCGACGAGCTCGGCCGTGGTTAGGGTTTCGGTGCCGTGGGGAGGAGCAGAGAGAGAGAGGAGCAGGTGAGATGCCGGAGAAAATATCTGAGGTGAGAGAGAGCCGAGCGTCGATGGTGTTGTTCTTATCCACCAGGCTGATGGCCCTTCACGTAGTTACCCCACAATGGCGCCAGAAAACATTTGCTAGCCCTTCGCGTGGTTATCTGCGTGAAAAGTAAATGGGTTAGGTTGAGACTCCAAGTGCAGAGTGTGTAGTAAGTGGAAGACGTGTTTTCCCCACGAGGGTGACTCGAGGGTTTAATATCGAACTCTCGGGGAATCAGTAGTGAAGATTTATCTTCCTATCCTTCTTTTGGTTACCTACAAAACAAAGTAAATGTTTTGGTCCTCAACCTCACCTAGTGGTTGTCAAGCACAAGGTGTAGAATGATATCAAGATAATATGCAATGCAAACAAGAAATAAATATGCAATGGTGGTAAATAAATATGCAAGGATGGTGGTAGCAATGATAAATGATATTTTTGGGTTTTATATGATGAATGCAAGATGTAAAAGTGTTTTTGTATTTTCGGATTTAAATGGCAGAAAATGGAAAAGTGGTAAAAGTGGTTGGAAAGGTGTTTCTTATGATTAAAAATGGACCGGGGTTCATGGTTTCACAAATGCACTCTCTCTTTAATAAAGTGGTAGACAATGGAACACTAGAGTTGACATATGAGATTGCAAACAACAGTTTAATGACAAGTTATAATTATATGGGCATCACGTCCTAACATAGAGACCTTTTGGTTATTAGTCTCTCTTATACTCCACCAAGATGCGAACTAAATCATAACACCTCAGTAATTAAGATAACTCAGAGTATAGCAATAAGTATCATGACATGAAGTTAAAATAAGAACATGCTAGATCTAGTCATGGAGTAGTGGCAATGGTCACACCCACATCTCCGGTAGCATGGTATTTCTTTTTATCCCTAGTGAGGCAACAAAGTAAGGTAAAACCCAAGTGGATCGCAGAACTTTCTCTCACGTTCACTGCACTAGCCACCCCCCGTTACTCCAACTAATGCACACGTTCCCCCTCACACGCTCTCATAAACATGCTTGATCATAACAAGTAAATAAGAACGGGGTACATAATATGCATCTACTTTCATAACTGAAACAAAACCATTGCAATCTCAAACATATATTAACTCATAAAAAGATCCACCACAAAGGTATTACATAGATGACCGTAATCATGTTCAGCAGCTCATACGGTACTAATTAGTGAAGCTCGAGAGAGAGAGAGATACATAAGTTACTTCCACAAACCCATAGTCCAGAGGTGGACTACTCCCTCTTCATCATGGAGACGGTGGAGAAGTCGTTGGAGAAGATGGAGACCACGCCGGCAGCGCCCCGCCGGAGTTTTCCCCCTCCAATCTGCAGCTCCAGGTCTCTGTTTCGGTGTTTCTGTGTTTCTGCGGCGCTCCTTCCAGAGAACGTCGGGGGATATTTTTATAGGCGTTTTTAGGTCAAAACGGAGTCGGTGGAGGAAAGATCGACGGCAACGGAGCTCGAGGCCAAAGGGGGGTCCCACGCGGCCAGGTACTGGGCCGCGTGGGCCCACTCATCTGGGCCCTCGGGCCTCCTCTTGTTGCTTCCTTCGCTCCCGTCTTGTTCCTTCCAAAAATGATGCTCGTAAATTTCCAGGTCATTTGGACGTCGTTTGGGTCCCTGAAACATTAAAATATAGAAATAGGGTTTTCTGCCTGCGCAGGGTTAATTCCATAAAAAATAGGAAACATATCAAATATTCCCAAAATCATTATAAAACAGTGATATAACCCTTATATGATGCAAATATGACTGGAATATAAGTAAAATAATGCAAAGTTCATGTATGCATTTTACATGCATCAACATCCCCAAGCTTAACCTATACTCGTCCTCGAGTATGAAGGTGATAAAACTAACATGGACTTTGCAATTTAATACTATCAATGGATATCAAAGATGATTACTATTGCTACATAGAGTCAAATGATTCATTCTTAAAAGGAGTAGCAATATGCAAGATAGTTTATGAAGTGATATCAAGTATTCAATGCAAGGATGTTCAATGATAATTCACAAAGTGTAACATAGAGAAAAGTACTATGGACCACATGTATGCATAATAATAAGTAAGAACATCCTACAATGGTCATAGAGTATTGATGAAAATCTGAATATAAAAGGTGGACACTTTGGAAAGATATATATGAGTAGAGGTAAAGCATGAATAATTTCATCTAACTTCTGAACTTCTCTACTTAAGTCAATGATTGTAATATGGTAATCCTTGGTGTCAAGCTCTCATTCCCCTATCATAGCATCTTGAATGATTAAGTTTAAAGTGAAAGCAATACGAGTAGTGTGCTTGACAAAGTACAGGTTGAAAGTCTCATGCCCCTTGAATACAAGTACCTACTCCATGTGTTACTCAACTTGGAAAACAAAGCAAGTTCAAGTTAAATATCATTGTAAGTAATAATAGTATCATTAAGAGCGTCAACTGGGGTACCTCTTGTCCCAGGATATGGAACAAGCCCATATCAAAATGACAAGACAAACAAACAAATGAACAATCTCAACACCCTTTTTATTTACCATTGGATAGCTTTTTATTGTAAGGTGTATCACAGAAGGTTCACCATAGCATGTAAGTAAATTTCCACCATGAATGATGCATGGCTTAGATTAGCGGCCCAGGCGTCTCTCTAACCATTTATACAAACTCATTTAAACTCACTTCATTTCCCATTTATTTCACCCATGGTAAGCATCCATAAACAAAAGTACATGATATCAACTAAATGAGATGAGTGCAATGTTGAAAGCTTGCCATGTGACAGCACATATGAGCTAACTCTCAACCAAAGACATTTGTCAAGTCCACAACATCATAATTTTAATCACAATGGGTCATATTATTTATGCAATGAAAGTAAAGTGTGCATCAAGTTCGGAGAGCTATATAACCAACTTTTCCCACAACAATAACAACATAAGCATTTTCATTCAGAGGTATAGATAACACAAATATCATGATAAACATACTCGGAATAGCATAAAGCTAATAGGTAGATATGGTGGACTCACTGGAAAAACTTTGGTTGAAGGTGTTGGAAACAAGTTTTTGCTTGTTGGAATTTTTGGGCTAGCAAGAGGGAGAAAGTTGACCATCTAAATGCATGCATGAGTGTCCATAGAACTAACTAATCCATGTTAAAACAAGGTAGAATAACATTTAGCATCAAAACATGAATAAAAGATAGCTCTTGATAAAATATTTGCAAATTATTACTCATTAACAAGCTCATGAATCATGCAATTATATGTATCTTTTAAAATTAACTCAACATCCCTTTTCCCAATCTTATAATAGCATCCAACATAATTCAACCCAAATTTCCAGTAGCTCTCTCATATATAAATGATAGTGTGGTGGTCTCACAAAATAAAAATCTAACAAACAAAAAGACGCTCCAAGTTTATGCGATAAAGTGTTTCGATCGAAAAACAGAAGTTAGACGTGTGCAAACCGAGAGTGTGTAGGTCCAGTGGGGTTGTCTTCACATCCCCAAGCTTATGGTCTTCACCATCCTTGGATAGCTCTTGGTGCATCTCCTCTAATCCCTGTGAAAAAACTTCAAAACACCGTTTCTCCCATTTCTTTTTCTGTGGGGCACATTAGTAGTGATAAACAAATAGATTTCTTGCTGCATATAATCCTTAGACAAAAATTCATATGAATGTCCAGAAATGTATAATGTTGTATGCCTACTCATAAACTCAATTGGATAAAAAGATTCAAGTTAAAAGTTCTAAGCATGCATCAAACAAAATGGGACAGAATCTGTCCAGAAAAAGCAGCAGCAAAACGTATTTTTCTACCCTACTTAACTTTGTCGAAAATTCCGAAAAATTCATGCATACAGAGGATGAAAAGTTGCACTACAGTTTAAATATGAGCTCATTCGGAGTTACAGAATAAGAATTAAAAATCATACCGTGCACAGATTCGTGCAGGAATAAAATCTCCGAACGCTATAAGCAACTTTTCAACCAAAATGAGTAAAACTTGGCACTTTATTAAAAATTCCAGAAACTAAACTAAAACTAAGTCTCTTGTTACAGCAAGAGGACACAAAGAAAATCACAAATAAAAACAACCGGGTTGCCTCCCGTAAAGCGCTTTCTTTATAGCCATATAGCTAGGCTTCTTACTTGATGTTTATTGTGGACGAAGCTCATGAGGGAGCTTGAATGATGGTGTCCCTCTTCCTTGGGAAGTGTTCCATGCACTTCTTGTGTGGAAACTGAAACTTCACATTCCCTTCTTTTGAATCAATGATAGCACCTGTAGTACGAAGAAAAGGTCTTCCAAGAATAATTGGACTAGAGGTTTTATTCCCCATATCCATGATTAGAAAATCAACAGGCACAAATGTCATATGTAACTCTACCATAACATCACTTACTTTTCCTAAAGCATGTTTAATGGAATCATCAGCAAGTGCAAGTTCAATAGAGCATTTTTCAAGATTTTTCAATTCAAGTACTTCATATAGTTCTTTAGATAAAACAGAGACACTAGATCCTAGATCAAGTATAGCATGGTGTTCTCAAACCAATCAAAATAATAGTCAAGTTGAACCCTAGTTGAGAAAAAAACAAAACATAAAAGTAATAACAACGAAGTCTAACTTTCTTTCTATGCATTGGCATTTTGTATGTGAATGAATCAAATAGATATAAGTTTTCCAATGCATATTAACATTAGGTACTTGCAGCTGATAATTATTAGTAACAAAAGAGGGTTCTTATCACCTCCTTTTTCATAATAGTTGCAAGTTGTAGAAATAAATTCAACCATATAACCACAAGAATCATTCAATTTAGATAATATAGGCACATAAAGAGGATTATTAAATTTATTATGGAATTCATTAGCATGCTTCCCTCTTTCAAAATAGTTAATAAGATCAATATCAAGTTTACTATCATGATTGCAACAAAGATTTGGAACTAAAGATAATTGCAAATCACATAAGTATTTCTCAACATAAGCAATTTTCTCCTCTATGGTGTAAGTAGGAGAGTTCAAGAACAAAGTAGGACTCTCATGAGTAAGAGCACTACCACAAACAGCAAGTATATCACTTTTATCCTCGCATAAATTAGTAACAACTAAACATGGAGGATTATCAATAAGCATTGGACCATCATCTAAAGCATTATCATAAAGCGTATTTAAACAACACTCCTCATTATCATCAATAAGTTCACTAGTAGCATTAATAGAAGTAAAGGAGCATTTTTAGTTTCACACTCATCATAACATGGGTTTTCATAAGCTTCTTTAGGAGTAAAATATTTAAGAAAATCCTCCCTCAAAATACTCCATTCAATAGTGACTTCTTCAT
This sequence comes from Poa pratensis, assembly GCA_947311845.1. Taxonomy (NCBI): domain Eukaryota; kingdom Viridiplantae; phylum Streptophyta; class Magnoliopsida; order Poales; family Poaceae; genus Poa; species Poa pratensis. Next base: position 27,366,104 of record CAMZMU010000087.1, read on the forward strand.
CCAAAGACCTGAACCAAATACGAGCATTACCAGATAAAGACAAATATAAGAGCTTCCTTTTTACCGGATCATCAGAAATATCAGGAAGCCTAAATAAACCACATATGTCTTCAATTATCTCCACGTGTTCACGTGCAGACTTAGTTTCCATCCCCTGTAAATGGATCTTTCATAATACTTTTAACATGACCAACGGGAATTTTAAATCCCACTTTAGGTACCTCAGACACAGTAGTTTCAACAGCTTTAGGAGCAATAGCATAAGCACTTTCATATAAAGCAAGATGCAGCGAGGCACGATTAAGTGCCATAGTAACAATGAGATAAAATAGTAATAAAATTCAGCTTTCAAGTTTCCTTGTGGAATGTTTGTGTAATCACACAACTTAGTTCTATCTCCCATTTTAGCAAGTTTTTATGTGTTTTTTAATTTTTTATGCAAAACTGAAAATAAATATGCAAACCGAACAAATGCAAGACAATGACAAAACAAGATAAATTGCTTTGAAGGTAAAGATGGATAAGATGATGCTCACGTAGGTGCAACCTCCCCAAGCTTAGGTGTTAGCACAAGTTGGTGATGAAGTTGACTTGGTGAGATATCCTTGGATAAACCTTTCAGCAATGATTCCCCGGCAACGGCGCCAGAAAACAGTCTTGATGGCCCTTCACGTAGTTACCCTTCAATGGCGCCAGAAAACACTTGCTAGCCCTTCGCGTGGTTATCTGCGTGAAAAGTAAATGGGTTAGGTTGAGACTCCAAGTGCAGAGTGTGTAGTAAGTGGAAGACGTGCTTTCCCCACGAGGGTGACTCGAGGGTTTAATATCGAACTCTCGGGAATCAGTAGTGAAGATTTATCTTCCTATCCTTCTTTTGGTTACCTACAAAACAAAGTAAATGTTTTGGTCCTCAACCTCACCGAGTGGTTGTCAAGCACAAGGTGTTAGAATGATATCAAGATAATATGCAATGCAAACAAGAAATAAATATGCAATGGTGGTAAATAAATATGCAAGGATGGTGGTAGCAATGATAAATGATATTTTTGGGTTTTATATGATGAATGCAAGATGTAAAAGTGTTTTTGTATTTTTGGATTTAATAATGGCAGAAAATGGAAAAGTGGTAAAAGTGGTTGGAAAGGTGTTTCTTATGATTAAAAATGGACCGGGGTTCATGGTTTCACAAATGCACTCTCTCTTTAATAACGTGGTGGACAATGGAACACTAGAGTTGACATATGAGATTGCAAACAACAGTTTAATGACAAGTTATAATTATATGGGCATCATGTCCTAACATAGAGACCTTTTGGTTATTAGTCTCTCTTATACTCCACCAAGATGCGAACTAAATCATAACACCTCGGTAATTAAGATAACTCAGAGTATAGCAATAAGTATCATGACATGAAGTTAAAATAAGAATATGCTAGATCTAGTCATGGAGTAGTGGCAATGGTCACACCCACTTCTCCAGTAGCATGGTATTTCTTTTTATCCCTAGTGAGGCAACAAAGTAAGGCAAAACACCCAAGTGGATCGCAGAACTTTCTCTCACGTCCACTGCACTAGCCACCCCCGTTACTCCAACTAATGCACACGTTCCCCCTCACACGCTCTCATAAACATGCTTGATCATACAAGTAAATAAGAACGGGGTACATAATATGCATCTACTTTCATAACTGAAACAAAACCATTGCAATCTCAAACATATATTAACTCATAAAAAGATCCACCACAAAGGTATTACATAGATGACCATAATCATGTTCAGCAGCTCATACGGTACTAATTAGTGAAGCTCGAGAGAGAGAGATACATAAGTTACTTCCACAAACCCATAGTCCAGAGGTGGACTACTCCCTCTTCATCATGGAGACGGTGGAGAAGTCGTTGGAGAAGATGGAGACCACGCCGGCAGCGCCCCGCCGGAGTTTTCCCCCTCCAATCTGCAGCTCCAGGTCTCTGTTTCTGTGTTTCTGCGGCGCTCCTTCCAGAGAACGTCGGGGATAATTTTTATAGGCGTTTTTTAGGTCAAAACGGAGTCGGTGGAGTAAAGATCGACGACAACGGAGCCTCGAGGGCCAAAGTGGGGGGTCCCACGCTGCCAGGTACTTGTGCAGCGTGGGCCCACTCATCTGGGCCCTCGGGCCGCCTCTTCTTTGCTTCTTTCGCTCCCAGGTCCTGTTCCTTCCAAAAAATGATGCTCGTAAATTTCCAGGTCATTTGGACGTCGTTTGGGTCCCTGAAACATAAAAATATAGAAATAGGGTTTTCTGCCTGCGCAGGGTTAATTCCATAAAAAATAGGAAACATAACCCTTATATGATGCAAATATGACTGGAATATAAGTAAAAATAATGCAAAGTTCATGTATGCATTTTACATGCATCACAGGCGCTGTACGGCGGCGGTCGGAGAGCGGCCCGGCGTGCTCGAGCTGGTGTGGCCGAGCTGCTCGGCGTTCGGTCGCTACAGGAGAAGATGATGACGGTTTTTGCAGGAAGCCCCCTGCACTTCTCTGAATTCCCCTGTTTTTGTTTCTTTGTTTAAAACCAGTAGCATTTTAGGGATTTAATTGAGGCACTAAAACCATTTCAAAAATTCTGAAACTATTCATGTAGCCTCCCTATAACATGTAGAAGCTCCACAAAAATTGATGTTGCAAAATAAAATGTTTTGAACCACATTTGTTCATAGGGTTTAAATATGTTATTTTTGGTAAAACCAATTTGATACTCCTTTAGTATTTCAAAAGCAAGTGAGAGATATTGTCTTGAACTCTTGGAACTTCCTTGACAAATATAGGATGCCAAAGTATTTTTGTTTTGCAAGTTGAACACTTTCATTGATTTGAATTTCGTTAAGACAAGTTTGGCATTTGTTTTTAAATGGTGCCAAACCAATTAGTGTATTGTTTCGCTAATTAATACGCCATGATGCAATGAAACACAAAAAGTGGAAATACCAGCTTTAAATTGAAAAGTATATTTATTTGAGGAGGGAGTGATATGGAAGTGAGGGATTATTATTTCATCTCATTCCTAGAATTTTATAAGATAAATTAATTATTATGACAAAGCATAGAAATAGGTAGGGAGAGAAATTTAAATAAGATCATCTCCTTTAATTGGGACTCTATTTTAAGTGTGTGAGAAGTTTTGGTTTTCTTGTTTTGTTTTAAGTCACATTCCAAATTGTGATCAGTGGGTTTTCAACTTAAAGTTCAAGTTCATTTATGTAATTATTCACCCAAGCAAACAATAAAACAAGGAAATAACAATCAACACAAACATAAGTCAACCAAGCAAACAATATAAGTTTTCAACCAAATTTCAAATATTCAGATAGGTGGTGGGATGGTAATCAGGTATCATCATAACAATAATAATGTTGAAACAAGCTTGACTCAATAAGTTTGATATTTTTCAAGAGGGGTTGCTAAAATACATGGGTAGTATATTTCCCACTTTTATTGTTTCCAAAAGAGTGAAAATAGGAGTTTATAAAATAGGAATTGAAAATATCATGGTTGAGCAGTATATAGGAGATAGCATATAGATCCCCATATTTTTGGAAACACATAATTTTTGGGAAACACTTTTACTTTCTCAATAATGGGTATTTTGGTTGTTGCCAAACCAAATTATTATTGAAATGACATTTGACTAAAATAAGAGTGGCAAAAGATATATGGAACTATTTTTTTCTTGTCATGACCTGATCACCAAGGTTAAATATATTTTTATCTTGGTTGGGTCTTTAGATTAATATTTATTGGTCAAACAACTTAAACATCAAGTCACACAAGGTCAAACAGAGCAATAAAAAGGAAAGCACAATCATTAGTGAAGTATTTCAAAAAGTTTTTTGTTGGCTCTGACTTTTGGGTCTTGTAAAACTAAGTTTTTCTTAGTTCCAAAATTTGGGATGTGACAGATCCTTCCCCCCCTTAAAATAATTCTCGTCCCCGAGATTTGCTAGGTGGGGTAACAGGGAGTACGAGGGCACGGGTTTTGGGCTGGCTATACTTCCGAGGTCGTTGCTTATTCAGTGAGGTCGCCACGTGAGATCTTGACAAATTGATGTTGCGAGGTCTTCCCTTGTTGGTAATCTTCTTTGATGAGTTCAGATCCCTGATGGTAGGGTTGACTTGACGATCGACGCTGAGGGAGAATCCTGGTTGGTTGTTTCCAGATTCTACAAGGCTAAGGCGCAAGGAACTAATTATTAACACCTTCTGGTATACGTAGCGCACGTCTTCCCCCTTTAAAAAGGGATTTTTGAATGGTCATGTTGAAGATTGCATCTGGGGTTGACTTGGAGGCTTCGTTCTTCTTGGTAGCTTGACGATCTTCGTCTTGGGTGTCACTCCTTGGTGCTTGGGTAGGTGCAGATATCACTTCCTGATATTGTCGCCTTACGAGGGTCGCAGGTGGGGACACGTTGTTTTCAGGATGCGTCGAGCCTGTGTACTCGACTCTCTCCGGTTTCTAGTTAGAAGAAGGATGTTATAAACTTTTAAGTGCGTCTGGACTTGCTTGGTGATTGATGTTGCCAATAGTAGGTGCTTCCGTCGTTTGATTTTTCTGGGTATTCTGTCGGTTGGTTGTCTTCAGTTTTGTCCTTCTTCAGCTGAGTAAAGGAGGAACTTCATTGTTGACTTCCTTGGTTCTTGAGCTTCACGAAGCTTTGGTAAGAATCTTAAGAGGTAGAGTATAGGGTGCAGAGCTTCCAGAGGAGTCTAAAAGTTAGTTCAAGGACCCTAGAGGTAGGCGGTTTGGTCTGCTGTTTGACGAGGGTGCAAGGGTCGCGTTCTCAGTTAGCCTTAAAAAGTTAGAGAAAGAGCTTCATGTTGGCAGTCGCTGTTCGTGCTTTCTTGAATCCTCCTTCGGTGTGATTGGTCGAGGCAAGTTGAAAAGGATGATTGCTCGACATGTAACGTTGATGGTGCTTGCTTCCTGGTTCAATTCCGCACAGATGGTCTTCGATGTTGGTCGACTTCGGCCTTGATGGTGTAGATCTCCTCACTACCAACAAGAAGTGGGTCCTCCCATGTTGCATCCTTCCTTGTCAAGGCTTTCAGACCCGAAAGGTTAGTCGGTACTATCGTGGACTTGGGTCAAATGTTAACTTAGATACAATAAGTTAGTGTGGTAATCTTGTAATTCCACAAGTTGATTTTACGAGGTGAGGCTCGTGCCTTCAAGATGTTGGCAAAATATTGCAGATTCCTTCGGGATCTTGACGCAGTTGCTCCAAATAGTGCCTGAAGACCATTGCCTGACTCGCCGGTTAGGTTGCAAAAATCTTAGGCCATTTACGGTAAGGATCAGGGGTCTTCTGTATCTTGCACAATTGTCAGTTCTTACCGGTCGATGAGGGAAAACATTTTAGAAAGGTTTACTAGATGGTCTTATATCGGCAGCAAGGTGCAGCTATGGTCAAGAGGCCAAAAGCGTTTTTGTCAGATGGCAAAAAGGAGCTTTATAAAAAGTGAAGTTTTGAGGTTAATTTGTGCTGCCGACAAGGCGTGATGGTGAAACATAGATGAAATAAAAACAAAACACAAGCAGAGTACACACAAGCAGAGACTCACAAACAAACAACACACCAGGTACATTTAGTACCAATGGACGCCTAATACTCGTGGTAGTCGGGGTAGTACAACCAAGGTTCCTATCATTTTTATCCTATGGGTATTGGTTAAACATGGTTGGTGAAGTCTTCATTTTGTCGCCTTAGGCTTCAGCTGGAGAAATTGAGATTGTCGAAGTTGCAACTTGAGTAGAATTGTTGATGTTGAGTTGAGGTCTTCGGGGTCTCTTGCTTTGTTGATATCGACGATCTTGGCACTTGCAGATCAATCACCTTGATGTTGAATGTCGAATATTTGAGATGGAAACTTCTTCTCCTTCTGGGTCTCACTTGGGTTCATCGTCAAGTGCATAGGTTGTTTTGAACAGGGATGAGATAGAAGAAACATTTGAAAAAGCCTTTTTAAAACATAAACCTTTTTTTAAAAGGGAAGAGAAGAGTAGATGCCAGACTTGGCTTAACAAAAATAGCTTTTATAGTGATAGGTTTTACCAAAATATTTTCTTTTCTAACTGACGCCCATGCCAACTAAGGTCTCCTATAGTCAGGATGGCTCTCATACCAAGTCTGTGGGGACCCCGGACTAGCTGTCCGAAATTACCTTGTGCCTACAACATCAGCGATCCCATGATCAGTGTGTCGCTGAGCACAATCAAACTGGTATCAAAAGAACATCCATAAATACCGAATTAATATACTTACTTGATTGAAGTCATAAGCTTCATCAGATACTTGCAGCGGAAATCATCAAACAACGTGGAACCCAAGTCATTTGCCATAACCCTACAGGCAGCTGACTGGGAAGCGCCCTAGTTCGCATCGACGTCATTGAAGTCTTCTTCTTCGGATTGCTCTTCTTCAAAATCTGGCTAAGACAATAGCCAGGGACGAAACCGATATGAGTACAATTTGAATTGTACTCCAAACTACCCTAGCATGAACATGCACTAGTTTAATAAGACTTTTATTTCTAGAAAAACATCTCTATATCTTGGTTGAAAAAGAAAAGGATAGACTTTTGTTTAATAAAACTTTGTTTTGAAATCTCTATATCTTTGTTGAAAAAGATAAGAATTCTCTTTTAAAACTTTTCCCGGAAATATAACTTTGTTGAAAAAGGTAAGAAGTCTCTTTAAAACTTTTCCCGAAAATATAACTTTGTTGAAAAAGGTAAGAAGTCTCTTTTAAAACTTTTCCCGAAAATATAACTTTGTTGAAAAAGGTAAGAAGTTTCTTTTAAAACTTGTTTTCGAAAATCTACCTTTGTTGAAAAAGGTAAGAAGAATTTTTTAGAACTTTTTCCCAGAAAATCACCAGCATGTTTATTTCTCCAAAACTCCTCCTTTTTCGACCATAGCCCTTCATGGTCAATCATTTTCCCACAACCTCATACCAACCCTTCCGTATAGTTGCATAAAACATTTTCCACTCCATTTTTAAAACACAAAATTTTGCCTTCTCGACCATAGCCCTTCATGGTCCTCCTCTTTTCCAGCAATCTCATGCCGACCCTTTGGCATAGTTGCATATATAAAACATCTCCCTTTTCTTTTCAAACCACAAAACTTTGCAAAACTTGCACATAGTCTTAGGACAGCCTTCCAACTGTCCATTACCGAGGACTCGGCTATTCGAATAGTTTTACACTCTGCAGAGGTAGCACACTTCCCCACATCCATCCGATAACTCATCGTGTCAGCCACGTTCCGCCATACAAGGTGTATGCGAGTTGAATTACCGGCCATAGCATGTCCTTTGCTCATGCTAGTATACGACCCTGCCCGTATGACACTTTCCATCGACACTCAGTCCAGCCCTTCGGAGCCTAAGTGTGAGGACTCATAGTTTTGCCCGGCGACCCAAAGGTGGTGTCTTCTATCCTCCCCCGTCCTTTTTCTCCCTTCTTTCTTTTGAGTGAGGACCCAGGTCACGGGTAGGTCACCGAACCATCCCCTCATGAAACGGAGTCATCTCCATTGTTGAGGTATCCCATACTAATATGAGAAAATTATATGACTACACTCGTTCCCATATGGGGTAAATGTGGTCGCACGGGTATGGTTGGCGTCATAGTACTAGGACACGATGTGCATTTTTCATAAACACCACCATTCTCCATTCTTCACTTCAACACCGACATCTCGGCATTCCATATCCATACAAGTATTTTCAAAGGAGTTTTGAGTAAACAATATTTTTTCCATCCTATAGTTTGAAAAAGAATTTCCATCTAATACCTCCATATAGGGTGTCAAAATAATATACTTGTCTTTAGGAAAAAGGGTTTTCAAAATCATAGCTTTAGTGGCAAACACCACATAAATCAGTTATGCTCTTTATAAGTAAAACATGTGAACCAAAATAGATGAATATAGATGCAAGCTCAGAGAAGTAGCTTGCCTGATTTCAACATAATATTCCTGGACTTCTTCTCACTGATTAAAGAAATAAACTCCCATCCTTCTTCAATAAATCCTCTCCAAATACCACTCCGGTAGCGTTATTATCTAGCGTCGCGAAAATGAAAACAAACAACACTCAATAAGCAAACCAAAACCACAAGGGATATACCGAGTAATCAAACCACAAACGTAGCACTAATTCAATCAAGCAACAAACTAAAAGCTACTCTAAGGACACCTCAAGGAAAACTGCCTTAATAACAAGCTTAGAACAATTTATTTAATAAAGCTACAGCAATCATAAATAAAAGATACAAGTTAAACTAAAAACAAACACTTAACAACAATCACCACACATAGCTAGATGCTAACAAGTAATTAATCCAAACAAGCAAAACAACACATACTACTAACACAAGCATAATATACTAACCAAAGACTAAACATCATAAATTAAAAACATAAGTTTTATAATTTTAACCCCCAACTCTAAACAATAATCACCACTTGTCTAACTACACCCTCATACTTAAACTACCCAACAAGTCAACTAATCAAGATATAAACACAAGGGCATTATACTAACATGAGTATAACACCACAAACATGCTATAAGCATGGAGCACAAAACTACTTTAGCTAAAGGTAAACATCAAGCATCTTTCCTAAAATAGAAAATACTTCAGACAAAAGTTAAGCCACCAATTAATCTCTGTAATTCAAAATATTTCACCAAGCTAAGGTAGAGACATTAACAAGATACCCATGATAGTACTCAACTTAAGGACAACCAAGTTTAACAAGCAAGGCAAACATATAATCACACAATATACTCTAACATCAAAATAAACAAGCATAGTAATTCCTAATTACTAGGAGAAAAACTATATAGGGAATAAAACCCTAACAAATACATGACTCACAAGTAGTTCTCCTAACATGCTAGTAAAAATAAGGAAACACGTCACAACAGTGGATTACCACCCTACACACGCTAGGAAACACATTTATAACAATAAAGTCATAACACAACAATTAATAAAGGCATCATAAAAATAGGCAGAAAAGGCCTAAATCTTGCAATCATCTTCACACTCAATCAGTGACTCCCAAAATCATACCAAGTTAGGAACATGTAACCCTAAGCATACAGAAGACAAGCCAATTGGATTTACTCCACGAATCATTACAGATTAATTTATAAAATTCATACAAGTCTCTCTAGTCATTTTAGAAACATGTATGCCATTTCAAAACAGGAGAAGATGATGACGGTTTTGCAGGAAGCCCCTGCACTTCCCTGAATTCCTTGTTTTTGTTTCTTTGTTTAAAACCAGTAGTATTTTTGGGATTTAATTGAGGCACTAAAACCATTTCCAAAATTCTGAAACTATTCATGTAGCCTCCCCATAACATGTAGAAGCTCCACAAAAATTGATGTTGCAAAATAAAATGTTTTGAACCACATTTGTTCATAGGGTTTAAATATGTTATTTTTGGTAAAACCAATTTGATACTCCTTTAGTATTTCAAAAGCAAATGAGAGATATTGTTTTGAAGTCTTGGAACTTCCTTGACAAATATAGGATGCCAAAGTATTTTTGTTTTGCAAGTTGAACACTTTCATTGATTTGAATTTCGTTAAGACAAGTTTGGCATTTGTTTTTAAATGGTGCCAAACCAATTAGTGTATTGTTTCGCAAATTAATATGGATGACATGATGCAATGAAACACAAAAAGTGGAAATACCAGTTTTAAATTTAAAAGTATATTATTTGAGGAGGGAGTGATATGGAAGTGAGGGATTATTATTTCATCTCATTCCTAGAATTTTATAAGATAAAATAATTATTATGACAAAGCATAGAAATAGGTAGGGAGATAAATTTAAATAAGATCATCTCCTTTAATTGGGACTCTGTTTTAAGTGTGTGAGAAGTTTTGGTTTTCTTGTTTTGTTTTAAGTCACATTCCAAATTGTGATCAGTGGGTTTTCAACTTAAAGTTCAAGTACATTTATGTAATTATTCACCCAAGCAAACAATAAAACAAGGAAATAAAAATCAACACAAACACAAGTCAAACATGCAAACAATATAAGTTTTCAACCAAATTTCAAATATTCAGATAGGTGGTGGGATGGTAATCAGGTATCATCATAACAATAATAATGTTGAAACAAGCTTGACTCAATAAGTTTGATATTTTTCAAGAGGGGTTGCTAAAATACATGGGTAGTATATTTCCCACTTTTATTGTTTCCAAAAGAGTGAAAATAGGAGTTTATAAAATAGGAATTGAAAAATATCAAGGTTGAGCAGTATATAGGAGATAGCATATAGATCCCATATTTTTGGAAACACATAATTTTTGGGAAACACTTTTACATTCTCAATAATGGGTATTTTGGTTGTTGCCAAAACCAAATTATTATTGAAATGGCATTTGACTAAAATAAGTGTGGCAAAAGATATATGGAATTATTTTTTTCTTGTCATGACCTGATCACCAAGGTTAAATATATTTTTATCTTGGTTGGGTCTTTAGGTTAATATTTATTGGTTAAACAACTTAAACATCAAGTCACACAAGGTCAAACAGAGCAATAAAAAGGAAAGCACAATCATTAGTGAAGTATTTCAAAAAGTTTTTGTTGGCTCTGACTTTTGGGTCTTGTAAAACTAAGTTTTTCTTAGTTCCAAAATTTGGGATGTGACAGAGAAGGCTGGCGGTTTCGCCCTGTGCATAGTAGTACTAGTAGGTTTAGGTCTAGCATGTGTTTTGCCTTCGTGTAGTCTGGTGCTATGTAGCTGGAAAGTTCACCGTCGAAACGTTCAGGGGGTTGTCGGTGGTGGGCGACTTTGTTGATGCTGGTCGTCGTGCTCTGGAGGATGGAGACGAGGATGGGCGGTGGCGCTTCCTTTGCTCCTCTCCTAAAATAAGCCCAGGATGTGGATGGGCACTAACGTTTCCCTCTGATTTGGCCATCGTGGAGTTGGGCAGGACTTGGGAACGACGGGATATGGCAGCGTCGGAGAGGCTTCTGAACCTTCGACTGGTGGAGTATCCAGGCGACAGAGAGTTTGCGACGTAGCTACTCTTTGCTGATGGGTCCACTCCACACCTCGGGGTTTCTGGCTCCGAGGGTTGCTCGCCCGGACGATCTTCTGCTCCAACGCGGCACTCATCGTCGACTCCGCCCGAAGTGGATTATCTTCAAGCTACAACTAAACTAAAAATTCATGTGACCGTATTCATTCGGGATCATCAAGCTCCATCTACCCGGTAACTCTTATCCGGTCGAGACAATGGATGGGAGCGTGCGCCCTGGGTTATCAATAGACGGTATGTGAAAAAGTTTAACCCAAGTGTGGGTAAACTACCTAAAGCACATGTATGGCCGATATACATTTTCTTTAGCAAAACATGGCCGATTAACTTAAGCATTGCCCTTAGACAGACAATTTACATGATTATCTTTTGTTATGTAATCGCTACTACGAAACATGGGGGGCATGTGTTAGCACCCATTTTTAGCAGGCATCTGGAACCGGGTGAGAAATCTTGCAGGCGGCTGAGAACTAGGCAAACGCATATGGTTTTAAGCCGGTTTCATGAGGAGCCGGATGGTGGGTCTACTTAGGCGTGGAGATGCAAAGCGCTACAATAGAGGACCAAAAGCCACGTCAAGCCAGATATGGGCCGGCCTATGCCCAGGAGCACATGACATAGCCGAATCAAATGAACACGATATTTTTTCCGGGAGCTCCTATTCAGCGCCTGTTGCATAGAGTCGTTCGCACGACGCGTATCTCCGTGTGTGCTTGTTGACAGCGGGGAACCCATGCCCAACACGTTTATGTGAGAGACGGTTTGATTCCCCATAAAGGTGATTACCGCGTTACTTCCACGTTGTTGTACGACTAGTTGCTTCTCGGCTTTGACAGGTGCATCGGTAATTCGCGCCGTGCGTTGTTGCCTTCAGAAAACACGTCCATTAGGTGTCTTTGGGCACATTGGGTTAACGTGCCCAGGTATAGCTTACGGTTTAGATGCTTTGATTCCCCATAAAGGTGATTACCGCGTGTCGTATGTGATTCCCTATGGGGCAACTGCTTCCTAACTTGCTTGAGATGCGTCCGTGATTGTTCGGATGTTGCCTTCAGAAAATTGTTACCTTCGGAAAACACGTCCATCAGGTGTCTTTGGGCACGCTGGGTTAACGTTGCCCCAGTATCTTACGGTCTAGACGGTTTGAGGGTTCCCTCCTGGGCGGCCCAGTAAGGTTTCGCGCACATGTGCGCTCCCTCTGTGTTTTTTCCTTCGGCTGATAGCATTAAAACATGAAATTTGTTCAAATACATCAGGTTTTCATGCTAATTTGAAAATTGCTCGAATTTGAAAATTGTTCAGATTTTAAAAATGTTCAAATTCGAAAATTGTTCACATTAAAAATTGCTTAGATTTGAAAATTGTTCCAATTCGAAAATTGTTCATATTCGAAAAAATGTTTAAATTCGAAAATTGTTCACATTCGAAAAAATGCTCAGATTTGAAAATTGTTCGGATTTGAAAATCATTCAAATTTGAAAATTGTTCAAATTCTAAAATTGTCCACTTTCAAAAAAATGTTCAAATTTGAAATTTTGAAAACGTTCAAAATTTTAAAAATATTTATATTTAGAAAAAAAGGAGAAAAAGTAAAAACCAACAGAAAAACGAATAGAAAATGACGAAATAGGAAAAGAAAGAAAAACCAGTGAAAAGAAAGCATACCTGGTCCGGCCCATTTAATCGAACTCCTCGCTCGAGGGTGCACGTCGACCCGTAGCTCACCCTATTGGCGTCAACTAGGAATTGCCTATTTTTCCTTATACACCGAAATTGTAACCTGTAGAGACTCGAAAAGTTATGAGCATGGGCTCATACCCCTAATTTTATTTTGAGCAAAAATTTCTACAACGTAACTTCAAATAAAGTGTTCCGTGATGATTTCCTCTAAAGATTTTTTTTGTTTAGGGCTAAAGAAAAGTTGGTGTAGAGATCATAGGTAACGAATCTTCGACGTCAATAGCTAGTATTGCTGAAATCGGTGACTCTCCTCGACCCACCCAACCTCGCGACCGCGACCCCCCCCCCCCCCCCCCCCCCCCGCGGGCGACCGTCGCCGTCGCCGTCTCCGTCCGAGCGAGCTTCCCCCGCATCTCCTCCGCGGCCGTCGTCGGCGTGCGGCGCCGGCCCCCTTCTTTTCCCCTCTCGGCGTCGTCCTTGCACGGGGCGGCGCGGCACCGAGCGGCGCACTCAGGCAGCGGCGGCCCGGCTTCCGGCAGGGCTTCTGCTCTGCACCGGATGGTGTGAGCGGTGGTGGCGCCACCATTGGTTGCGGCAGTGGCAATGGAGCTTCCGGCCAGGGCCCTGCAGGCCCAGATCTGGGCCCTTTCGGCCTGATCTAGGTCAGGGAGGGTCCGGCTCGTTCCTGCTACTCTGGTTGGACTGGTGAACGAAGCTTGGGACGGGAGTAGCGGCGACGACGCCGCGCCTGCTGCAGCGTGGAGGGCGGGAGCTTCGCGGACTCGTTTCGGCCGGGCCTTTGGAGCCGTGAGGGTAGCGGTGGCGGTGACCTACGTGTTGCAGCGTGGCGGCGGAGACTTCACGGGCATGTCCAGGGCTCGGCCGGGCCTACCCGGCCTGGTGTGTCTCTGCTGCCGCGTCCGGTCGGCACCCGCCGCTGGCGGTGATGTCCTAAGGTGGTTGCGGTGCTGTCGTCCTCTGGCTCCATGGTGGCCTGGTGTGCTCTTGCCTGCCGTGTCCGGTCGGCTACCGTCTACGACGGTGGAGGCTGTTCCCTCCCGCGTGGATGTGGTACTGCCGCTCCTTGTCTACGGCGGCAGTTCGGTCGGCCTCGTAGCGAGTACCATGGTGATACGACGATGGTGGCTTCAATTCCGTGGTGGCGTATGTTGGTGGGTGGCAAGACGGATGGAGCACTTCGGATTGTCCAGAGATGTGGTTTTTTGGGGGTCGGGAGAAATCCCTGTCATCTTGACACCGACGCGGTGACGCTTGCGAGTGTCGCTATTCCTTCTTGAAGGGCGTCGGGTATACCTCTTCCCCACTACATGTAGCGTGTCGGGGGAAACCCTAGGACCTGTCCGGGCAACAGCAGCGTCATCGTTGTTTCCTTCTTGGAGGTGTTGTTTGGTACGCGGCGATTCCGAGTGCTAGGATTGTGGTGGGAATTGGCCGGAGAGGACGCAGCGGTTGCGAGTCACTTTTGTTTTCGTTGATCCGCCAATGTTGGCATTGTTTTCTCTTATTTCTTCTCTTTCTTTTCTTTTGGGCGTATATGTGTTGTTTGCCCCAGCAGTGGTCTCAAAGTTATATCGGGTGGTTGCTATATTAATATAGCGGGGCGAAAGCCTATTTCTTCAGGTAACAAATCTTCCATTTAAAAATAAAATTAAAGTGGAACATCAATGCGACATGGGCTGACTTGCTCTCGCCAGGCCACAAAGCCCGTCCTTAGGCAAGGAATTTCTGTTCTCGTGACTATCATGCTAAGCGGTCCATATTCCAGCCCACGTGGTGTTAAATGGACACCTAAATCGATCTCAGTTACAGGGAAATAACCTGTGAGTTTTTAGTCATACGAGTGGAGATTTTTGACTCCGAGCTCCAGTGCTCCCGACAGTTTAAACAATTCGAAAACCATATTTATTTATTTCAAAAAATTCTGAAAACAATTCCGGGTGTAACCAATAGTATATCTCACTATCGTGAAAATACCAAGTTCAAATTCTTTATATTTCGAACTGCACAAAAATAACAAAAGTGTGGATCTAAGTATGCATATTTTCAAATCTCTAAGTTTTGTCAGATTTGTTATTTTTGTGTATACCATAATATATTTCAAATTGATATTTTGCACGTTTATGGGAAACATCAATGGCTATATCCCGATTTTATTTCAGAATTTTTTGAAACTCACAAATATGATTTTTGAATTTTTTTAAACGGAGGGAGCACTGGAGCTCGAGAGTCAAAAACACTTTCCGTATACTACGTGAGATCAAGGCAGCAATAAGCTTGAGAGAGGGTGTTTCCTTCCGTCATGAAAGTCGGAGATCGAACATGGAGGCTCACTCGCTGCCGCGCCTATCTACTTCTCTGTCAGTAGGGCGTCATGTATGGTTTTCAGTCCCACATGATGGGCTCAACATTCCTGTAACTCTTCCTAGAAATGAATAAAGAAGCAAGTTCTTATAAAAAACAAAAACAAAACCTAAATCGATCTCAGGGATGGAGGATTGGCAATGCGCCAGGTTTGACGACTGGCAGACTGAGTCCACTAAAAAAAGCCCGCAAAGAAACTAAATAAGCTCTACGCTTAGCACAGGATGCGTCGGCTTGTTATGCATCAAACTGCCGAAAAGTGTGGATACTGGTTTTGGCTCCTGAATTATATGCTCCTATTAGAATAAAAAATTAAAAATTAGTAAAATATTTTAAAAAATCTGAAAAAAATTGGTGATGAACATATACAAATGTCCCACATAGGTGCCAAGTTTCATGATGAAAATATATATGTGGTGCTCTGTGCGGAAAAAACAAAATGAGTGCTTAAAAATAGATGTTTTAAAATCCCGTTTTGGCCACTGATTTTTATTTTCACAGAGCGCCACAAATGTTATTTTACCCCAAAATTTGGCAGTATTAAAGATTTGTATATGTTCGTCACCAATATTTTTCAGATTTTTTTGAAATGTTTTACTATTTTTGCATATGAGTTTGGGAGCCAACGTGAATTTCCGCGAAAAGTGATAGTACTATAGTTCAAATACTGTTGGAGATCAAGAAGAGAAGCAGGATAGTTACAACTAACCTTTGCCTAATTTGACTATTATATGCGGGACGGGTCCGGGCGCCGCCCTGTAACCCTAGTCGTAAGTTCGAGCCACGAGGCTCACACTCTCGTTAAATTTCCGTTGTCTCTGAACTCTTGCCGCCATGTTATCTAGCATCCGCCGTACATCGGCCATGTGCCCTTTGCTGCATCGAGTGAACTTGAACTTGCATTTCTGATGATTCAGTATTTCTCCATTGGGCGACTATAGGGATGCATGAACTCGCCCCAGTAAATACCACAAAGATCGATATGTTAGCTTCAGAAAACATGACAAAATTTGGCTGAAGACAAAAGAACAAGCTTTTCCATCCCTGGAACGCGCGAGAGCACGTACTCGGGAAGGAAGAAGCATTATCCGATGGAGTAGTAGGCGGCACAGCTTGGGACGGCGACGGCGACGTCGAACGTCGCACTCCCACATCACTCCGCACTTCCGCAGTCCGCACGCACTCACGCTGACCTATTAGTGACTTGCCAACCATTTCTCCACTCCACAGTACGTGCCAACATTCCCTTGGCCCTCCCCGATCCATCACACACCTGTAAGTATAAGATTCCACACAGCAGGGAGCGTCGCAATGGCATGCATCGACGGCCTACCTACGCGGCAAGGCCGGCCATGGGTTTTCTTCACACGCACAGAAACACCACCTTTTTCAATGTTCATCATGCGCATCACATTCACGGTCGATCGCAACGCAACGCATGCGTGGTAGCGAGAACACGGTGCCAGCTGCCATGGCACACTGGCACCGATCGGCGCTGCTGCAGATACTACAGGCCATGCAACATCAGTAGAACGCTTGGATGGCCATGAAATGATAGTGGAGGAAAAGCTAGCGGCCGGCGGGGAGATGAGGATAAGCTAGTTAAAGAAAGAACCGGCCGGAGGCAAGATCCACCGGAAACCACTAGCGATCTACGCCATGATGATGCTGGCCTCGCTTTGCATGCAGAGCTAATCTATGTGTCATGTGTGTGTGATCCCGGGCGTCGATCTCGTGTCACCTCCCGCCCGGCTCCCGGATCGCGATCGGCCGGGCTCTGGTGTTTTCGCTACCCAACTCAATCACCCGCACTCGCAGTACACTCCTCGCTTTACGTCGCCGTCGATCGCATCCGTCGACAACAGTAGCTGCTTGCTATTTTTACTAAAAGCTAGTAGCTGAATATATATGTTAATTTGCGTCTGGTGTTTGGTCGAAAATGCATCACTACGGGAATCCCACAAAACGCCGACGGCTGGGAACCGTCGGCGTAGACCAGAAGGCCGTCGGCGTACCCAATCCGCCGTCGGCGTCTGCGACCCCGTCGGCGTACGCTTGGTGGGCCCCACAAGACGGTAGCCAGGCCGTTCCGTCAGCCCTCCATACGCCGACGGCATTCCGACGGCAATGCCGTCGGCCTTTGCGCTCCGCTATTTTTTCAGTTCCTCATACGCCGGCCTTTGCATGCAACCGACGGCATTGCCGTCGGCCTTTGCATGCAATTTTTTTTGAATTTTTTTAAACTTTTTTATTTTTTTCTATTTCGAAATTTCTAACTCACCTACATACTAAATCTCTAATTACACATTTAATCATAGGTCAAAGTAATTATGCTGGTCAAAGTTCCCGTTCGGTCACCCATCCTCAAATTGCTCTAGCCCAAGCATGCTTAACATTTGAGTTTCTTCAAGATTAGCTTCCAAATGAGAAATGAGAACTTACTGATACTTGTATCATATCAATCATATTAACCCCTGAGTTATGATGTTACACTTTTCATTGTTTAAATTTAAAAAATTCATTTGAATAAGTAACAATGATTATGTAATAGTATATTTGAATAAATGACAATAAAATTAATTTTACTTTTATTTCTTTTTTACATTTAATATGGAATAATTCATATCTTTAATTCCGTTAATCGAAATTTGAAAAATAAAATGTGTATGTCAATTAGAAAAATGAGATTAATTCAAATATGACATCCATATCATCCTTTGCATTGTATAAACATCGATGGTTTTAGAAAATTGATCTCTTTCGATGAATAGTCATGTTGGCCATTTTGACTCTTTTTTGAAACAAAATCAAATAAAGTGAAAAAAACCCTCAAAAAAAGGTATCCTTTGGCATTGAGTTATTTTATGTGTACTAGTTTCTATTAAAAATGATAAACTTCTTTTTTTACAAATTGTTCAAAAAATGATTCGCAAAAAGGTCTATCATCTATAGACATGTATAGGTTTCGCGCCAAATGACCAAGTTATGGCCATCACTGTGCCATAGTTTGTGATAATGTGTCCATATTTGAAACATAGGTGTGCCTTGGTATGGCAAACATTGTTGCCAAAAATAAATTCCAAATTATTTTTATAAATATCATTTTCCATTTTTTAAGTGCCAAAAATGACTTTTGTTATGGAGGAAATACCAAAAATATGTTGCAAAAGGCACCCATCTTATTGTCACAAAGGGTACTACATATTTTATAGATAATACCCAAATAGTAGGAATTTTCTCGATTTTTACCTAATTATTCCTATTTAAATGACTTTATGTCGATTTTCCAAAAGTAATTGAAATTGAACTACAAGTGTGTGATAGTTTGGTCTAATTTTAAAAAAAAAACATTTTTAGGTACACAAGTAGTGACTTTATCACAGAAATATCGATAGTTTTGAAAAATGTGACCCCTTTCAATGAATAGGCACGACGGTCATTTTGACCGTTTTTTTCACAAAAATAAAAGAAATTGAGAAAATAATCAAAAACTGAATTCCTTTGACATGGAGTCCTTTTATGTGTACTAGTTGCTAGCAAAAATGATAAACCTGAGTTTTGACAAATATTTCAAAAAATGCTTCACAAAAAGGTCTATCATCTATAGACATGTATAGCTTTTCGCGTCAAATGACCAAGTTATGGCCATCCCCATGCAAAAGTTTGTGATAATGTGTCCATACTTGACACATAGGGGTGTCTTGGTATGGAAAACATTGTTGCCAAAAACAATTTCCAAAATATTTTAGTAAATATCATTTTCTATTTTTTTAAGTGTCAAAAATGACTTTTTAATTAAGCAAGTACCAAACATATGTTACAAAATGTCATGTGCATGGTGAAAAAGATTTTATGGATGTCATATTTGGATTCCTCTCATTTTTCTAATCGATTTAGACATTTAATTTTGATAAATTTTGATTTACAGATTTAAATATATGAATTATTTCATATTAAATGGAAAATAGAAAAAGTATACGCCGACGTCGGCGTATCAATGTAGCAAAATTGAAAAAGTAGACGCCGACGGCCGCCATCGGTGTATCAAAGTAGACGCCGACGGCCGCCGTCGGCGTATCAATACCGTAAAGTTCCGTTTGCGTGCCGTCACGGCGGGCATTGTACGCCGACGGCATTGTAGACGCCGACGGCTGCCGTCGGCGTCGGCGTATGTCGAGCTACGCCGACGGCCGAGTTTTCGGCTTCCCTCGCTCGCCTTATACGCCGACAGCCCCGACATTTGGCCGGCGGCGTATAATTCGGCCGTCGGCGTTTTGTGGGATTCCGTAGTGCATGCTACCTGAACACATGAGCTCGTAGCTACGTACGTAGCACGTGTCAAGGTTAGTTGACTGGGCTCGTCGGTTGGGACATGGAGCTAGACAGACACTTTTGGTTATGCTACTACACTACTTAATTAGGATTTGCAGGTGGACGTAGCTAGTGCCCTTTTAGGATTGATTAATTAACACTAACTGGAGGAGTCGTTGGAATTAAGGGAGCTGGCTAGCCGCGGGCTGACTGACACCGGTCGGATTTGGGAAGTTAAGGATGAGCGAGCACCGCCCCATGAAGGAACAGCGCACGGTTCCACCCAGGATCGAGCTCCATAGCCAAAACAAAACGAGAAAGAGAAGAGAAACAGCAAAATATAAAGGTCTTTGGTGTGGTGTGGCCCAGGATCCCCGCGGGCACGATTAAATCCGAGTTCGTTGTCGCATCATTGCAGCATTTGACACATACCGCCACTTTCCTCTACCCTGCATGCCCATATAGAAAAGGGCGACCTTTTTCCTTGGCCCATTCTACGTGAGCCCCTCCATGGCGGAAAAGAAAAGCGCGCCGCGCCCGGAGGACCGCCGCCAGCCACCTGGTGCCACGCCGGCCGCTCGACGCCGGCCATCCGCGCGCCTGACACACACTCGATCGTTCCTGCTCCTGCACATGCATCTGTAGCGTACTATTTCTCAGCATCATAAGTTGTCGATCAACATCATCGATCGACAGACATTCTGGCTGCATCCATCTATCATGCCATTCTTTTGACAGTGCGCTAGCTCCAGATGTGAATGATGTACCCTGCTGTTCTTTACAGATGGATCGATGTATGTATTTCAGAGGAGCTGCCAAGCTCCTACTGGTTGTTCTCAAGATGCACATTATGCTGATTGATGAGTTTGCCGCAAAAACCTAGTGCGATTGTGCCATTTATTCCCATCAGGCTCCACCAGGAGCTGTAGCTGAGGCCCTCCAGATGACACTTGTCTTGCCTGCGGATGAAGGATTTGACAGGTACATTGTCCTGTTCAAGAAAAGAAAAGCAGGGGACATAAACATGGGGCTCACGGCCTCATCTCCTCACGTCACACATTATTTGTGATATACTAGTCATCATGTATTACGTGAATAATACAATACCTTTGGTGATTTCAGTTGTCTGAGAAGAAAAACTACTAATCTCAAAATTGATTTCATTGTAAATTTGCGTGACCTTAATAAGAAGTTAATTATGTAATTTTTAGCTTGTCGGTTATTACATAGTGACGACTTAGAAATGCCAGTAGTTAGAGGTATTTCCTACTTATAAAGATCTGAATTGGTTGGGACATAGTGACTCGTCGGTTGGGACATGGCCTTGACTCAGTCGTAACAAGCTCCTGAGGTATTTTTCTAGCCTACCTTGACTCAGTCGTAACAAGTTCGACTATATAAACCTACGAGCATAGCAACAAGTTGTTATCTCCGCTACTGCTCGTGATAAATAAATGAGTAACTATATGTCATGCCATTTTTTCTTTCATAGCGTACCATCGGAGTCTTATTAGTTGATCCAAAGAATTGGAAATGTGATTGAAATTAAGGCAAAATGAGGAAGTTTATGAATTTTCACAAACATTTGTTCACTCTATGCACATATCACTAACTACTACTTTGTTTTTTTTTCCTTAGACAAAACCGCCCCGAGAATACAATACCCTAAACCCTAACTGCTAAACTCTAAACCCTAACCCGAACTTCAGTATGTCCATGATCAAAGTTATGATTAGCTCAATTCACTTATTTTGTTTCATTACTTATATTTGCTTCAACAAATGTTTTGTATTCCCCCCTACATGTAACTCAAGCCTAGTCCCTATTCAACTTTCAACCATGTGTTGTCGCCATCATCCTTATTCAAGGACCTTCTCCTCATTCTCCGATGTTGGCCTCCTCGCAGACGCAGCTTGTGCCCACATGTCAGTGCCCACACGTCACCATTTGCTATGTCGAAGGATCCTGGTTGCCTCATTGTCGGCCTTCTAATGCTACCAATGTCGGATTTGTAGTCATTACCGTGATCATCAATCACCACACCACCGAGGGACGATGTTGTCGGACCTGTTCCTACTTGTCGACCCGCTCTCTCACGCCGACCCATTATCCTTCCCTCTCGCAACCGCCAGCTAGGGCACCCTGATCCTAAGAAGACAGTATTAAAAAGAGAAATAATAGGAGAAAAAGAAATTTAAAAACAATTTAGTGTGGATTTTGTACAAAATACTACCTCCGTTTTAAAATATAAATTGTTTTGGTAGGAACAGAGGTAATATAAAATAAAGATGTACTCCAGAAAAGGATAAATTACCAATTCACCTGAATGAACGGGCCGACACAGAGCCACTGACAGGCGCCTACACCCTAAGCAAATACGGACAGGAGATGTGACGTGGTCATGACGTCATGATGAGGTCAGGCCGAGAGACGACGCCCAACGAGAGAGAAAATGAGACGTTGGCGCAAGAGAGTGCAGCAACGGCTGCAACGATCAGCAGATGTGGGGGCACCTTGCTAGCTTTAGGAGAAGAGAGAGAGAGACCGACCAACGCCGATGGAACGGCGGCACGTCAGCTTTTTCCCAAAGCCCACTTCAATTCCCGGCCATCCATCACCTTCCCGCCCGGCATATCTGTCGGTCACGCGCGCGCGTGCGCCGAGTGGAAGCTATCCGGCGAGGCGCCGATCCGGTTGTCCCTCACCGGAATCTGCACGGCGCCGGCGAGTGACCGGGCACCTACCGGCTGACGGCTGACGGCACGGCCTTGCAAAAAAGGTTGACGCCGATATATCGGCCATGGAACAGTGCATCTTTCAGTGTTGTTTGGTTTGTTTTAGATAATGGATTTCTTCTTTCGCCCTCGTTTCTTGGCATCTGCTAGTAACAGGTACAGCACAACCCAAATGAAAAGAAGACATATTCGCCTAACCTACCGAAATATTCTTCCGCGAGGAACACCCTAAAATATTGGATTCGTACAAAAGATAAGATAAATGACATCCAAAGTAAGATGACAAGACGAATTTATACGTCTCACATACTGTGGTCAAAATCCCCACGGTGCGTGGCTGAGTGGATTTGGACAAAACTATTCTTTCGAAAGTTCAGTATAGCGTAAACCTTATTTTGACAATAATTTTAAAATTAACCCTTTTTTCATGATGTCGTGTCCCAAGCGTCATGCTCTATAGCATACCTCTGTGGCCCAGAACGCCATGGTCTTATAGTGTGGCTCCATGGTCTAGGAGGTCATGGGGGAAAGTGTCTTTGGCTCCCGAGTACCAGTGATCCTGGTAGGGGCGGAGCTGGGCCCCGGGCAACCAGGGCCATGGCCCGGGGCCTGGAAAAGTTTCCAGCCTATTATCTAGTTTCGTTGTATGATTTGGCCCAGGCTTCAGCTATCTCTTCGAACCTTTTCCAGCAGCAAATATTCGGCCCAGTGGCCCAGACCGAAGAGAACTGAGCCTACCAGCACGGACCGAGGCCAGGGTGATCGATTCAGCCAGCCAGGGGCACCGCACATGCAGACACATAACTCCTTGTTCTAAAAAAAGGCACAGAACTCCTAAAAATATAAGCCATATGCACAAACGAACATTAGCAATCCCTTTGGCACTCACTTCGCTGCACAAATCGCTGTTGGGTTTTTGTTCATTTTGCATATATTTTTGCGCTATGGAGCAATATTTTTGGCCATTTTGTGGCGGTTGAATCACAAAAATTGCATCGAGTCGTTTTATTAATGCTTTAGCATAGCATATAGTCATGGCATTTTTTTTTCATATAGGATTTTTTTTTGGCCCGGGTCTCACTCGATTCCTGGCTCCGCCACTGATCCTGGTGATTTAAAAAATCTGAAAACACTATTTATGAGTTTTAAAAAAATCTGAAAAAAAACATAGATATAGCTAATAATATATACCACAAACGTGCAAAAAATCTCTTTTTTCGACGTGGCTACCAGAAGTACGAGATCATGAACCCATGAATCCTCTAGCCAGGGCTTCATGATATTGAGTATGGCTCATTTGGCCAGAGCGTCAATGCTTTTTAATTTGGAAAGAGCGTCATACTGCCGAGCATGAATCTTTGAGGATGGGAGTCATGAAAAAATGGTTGTTTCAGAAATTGTTTTCTAGATAGAGTTAGGGCCTGTTTGAAACGCAGGATAGGAAAATCACAGGAATAGGAAAAGCATAGGATCAGGAAAGGAATGCAGGTGTAAAACATAGGATTGCAAATCACAGGAAAAAGTCACGCAGACTTGTTTGAAACGCAGGAAAAGAAACCACAGGAAATGGTGCAGCTTTTGAGTTAATGAAGTCTTTGCACAGGAAACGAGCGGTGGGTGCTTAATGTGTCTCGTTCCTTTGCACAGGAAAGAAACAAAGAGGTCGAAGCTAATTTTCCTTTTCCTGTGATTCTACCGTGTAACCGACATGCTAGGAAATATTCCTTCACTTTTCCTACACCCCAATCCTGCGTTTCAAACGATGCTACAGTGGCAATTCCTACCGGAACCGGAATCCTATACTTTTCCTGTAAAAATCCTTCAAACCAAACGGGGCCTTATTGTATGTATGTTGATTTTTTAGAAAAGGTTTTTTTGTCGTTTTCTCACATGTGGCAAAGGGCCCGCTCAAAACCTTTTGGAGAGAACAACTTAACCAATTCAAGCCTCTCGGAGAGAAACGTTGGCACTGATATATCGGCCGACAAACCATGCATCTACAATAATAGATTTTTATTTTGTCGTATTAAGATAGTGTAACCAGATACAAACATCTTGTCTCGATCTTTGCAACCCGACACGTACGACCGAAGAAAAATAGCTATAGAGGGCATTCCACTTTTTACTTTCTTTTTATTTTGCGTATTTTATTTTTATTTCACAATATTTATCTTCAATTGTGTCAAGTTTATCCTAGTAAGTCATTTAGCCCCGGTTGTTCTGGAAGCATTGTCCCACTGGTCGGGCGAAGGCAATTGGCAACTCGAAAGCGTTACTGGAAAGAAGGCATATAGTTTTTTTAAGTCAAACTATGCAAAGTTTGGTCAAGTCATGAAATATATCTTCATATGATATATGTATGGTATTATGGTTGTTGATATTTTGCTCTATGAACTTTGTCAAACTTTACGTTGTTTGTTGTAAATAAAAAAGTTATAGCTCTTATTTTCAGGAACGGAATAAGTACTCATGAATCGCTGTGATTGTCCTAGTCTTGAAACAGGATTTCGCCCCGCTTTATAAATAAAATCATACGGCGAACCAATTTTCCTAGTAATACCCGCATGTGCGGCCAAAAAGAGAGACCTAGGCGGAAGACAAATTAGAGGAGGGGCAGAAGAAGGTGCAATGTGGCGATAGTAGAGATACATTTCAGCAAATTGGTGGTAAAATTTGAAGCTCAAAGTGTGTGTTATATAAATAGAGACGGGTCAAAACTCCTCAAGTGGCGCAAAGATAAATCCCCTAAAGTGTGCGGCGAAATCACGGAATTCGTTTTATTTCCTTATTTAAATATGGCACATCCTGGTAACTAGGTCTTACAAGTCCAATCAAAATTTGCACGGCAGTCAACTCTTGAAGGTCAAATTAATTTTTTTGAAACGAGGCAAAAGCTTTGCCTTTATATTGATATAGAAGGAGCAAACATGACATGACCTAGGCCAAATAAAAACTCAAAAACAACCGGGGGCGCTTAAAAGTTCAAGCCACTATGTCCACTCTCTCGGAAAGATAGATCATCATCACTTTAAAAGGCGGTCACCTCGGCAGCTTCTTTGCGCCTGCAAGAATCCAGTTCTTGCCTTCGTCTTTGATGTGCTGAAAAAGCATAGACGGCATAGTGAATTTGTTGGTGAAGATCCTAGCGTTCCGTTCATTCCAAATCTCCCAAGTGATTAGGATGATTGCCGTCTTGAGCCCTTTGCGGGAAACCGATGACGTATCGGAAACGGCCTTCCAATAGTCATACACGGTTGCCCTAGCAGTGCCCAAGTCTTGCACAAGGGCAGGGCAGTGAAGCCACGTCGCAGCGTCGCACCAAATACGTCTGGAGTAGCGACATTCAAACAGAATATGCCGAGCCATCTCCAGTTGGCTCCTACAGAGTTGGCAAGTGGGCTGATGGGGCCAACCCCTAATAGCCAGGCGGTCCGACGTCCATAGTCTGTTCTGCACGGCCAACCAGGCGAAGAAGCTGCACTTGGGGGGCAAGTCTTCCAGACCAAACTCATGAAGGAGCAGGAGGTGGCGCCGATGAATTGTGCTTTGTAGGCTGAGCTTGTCGTATAAATCCTTTTTGGCATAAGAGCCCATATGATGTTATCCTCCACGCCAGGGGTGAGGTAGACCTCCTGAACAAGTCCCCAACGGTGAAGTTGTCCACGTTCAGGTCAGTTATCCATTTGTCATCGGAAAGAGCGTCTCGCACGTATCTCTTCTTTCTTCGAGAAGCCTCGTAAAGGCCCGGGGCAATGGCCATAGGAGGGAGTCCGTCAAGCCAAGAAGAGCCCCAAAAGGAGGCCTTTTCACCGTCCCCCAACATGACCTTGGTGGCAGCATTGAACAGATTCCTCTCCATGTCGTCATTTGGAGTCTCAGTACCAACCCAAGGCTTATCGTTCGAGACCCATTCATGCCACAGCCATCGCAGCCGCGGCGCTCTTGAGAACTTCTCCAAGTTGAGAATTCCTAGCCCCCCAAGCTTCTTAGGGCGACACACCTTGTCCCAGCTCACTTTGCATTTTCCCCCACTAACATTCTCACTATTATTCCACAGCATACCTCTCCTAAGTTTGTCGAAGGCCTTGAGCGTGCGCTTGTCAGCCCTGATGGCCGTCAGAAGGAAGATTGGTAGCGAGGTAAGGACAGACTTCACCAGGGCCAAACAACCAGCCCGTTTGATGAATTTTCCCTTCCACGGTTGGAGACAGGAGGTGGCCTTGTCGATGTAGGGTTGCATGTCAGCGCGGCGAAGTTTCCCAAGAGAGAGAGGTAACCCCAGGTACTTGATTGGGAAAGGCGCCCTTGCCGCATGAAAATCCGCTAGGATGGCGTCAAGGTCCAGCTCCGAGCATCTTATCGGCGAGATAGAACTTTTGGCCACATTAGTGATCAGCCCAGTTACCGCGACGAAGTGCTGTAGCGTGGTGGCAAGGTTGGTGACGTCACTCGCCGAGGGCACAAGAAAAATAGCCGCATCATCCGCGTAGAGTGAGATGCGGAGCGATGCCAGTCTATCAGGAATCGGTTGCAGCAGTCCCTCATCGGTTGCCAGCTCGAGGATCCTATTGAGAGGATCAACGCCAATGTCAAAAAGAAGTGGGGACAGGGGGTCCCCTTGGCGAAGCCCTCGACCATGCAGAATATCCAATCCCGGGATGCCATTGAGCAGAACACGCGAGGAAGCCGTAGTGAAAAGGATTACCACCCAGGCTCGCCACCTAGGTGGGAAGCCCCTGCGTTGCATGATGTCGAGGAGGTAGTCCCATCTCATGGAGTCAAAAGCCTTGGCGATGTCCAGCTTCAGGAGCAAGGTGGGCGAATGATTTCGGTGTAGTCGTCTAGTAGTGTTGCGCACGTACATAAAGTTGTCATGTATGCTCCTTGTCTTGATGAAGGCACTTTGACAGTGAGAGACGATGTCGTTCATCTTGGGGGCGAGCCGGGTAGCCATAGCTTTTGCGATGATCTTGAGAATGATGTGGATCAGGCTAATTGGGCGAAGGTCAAATTAAGAGTATCCATGCTCATCACATGTGTCACAACTCACAATGTCATATGTTCTACTCACAAGGTCAAACAAGCATGCATATTGTTTGGAGAGTGGAGTATCTCCCAATCAAGACTTTTGATAACCGAACTTGGGATCCATCCTAGATATGGAACGAGCTTTTTTCTTAGTGGCGACCCCTTCGGAATACTCTGGATCAACTTTTCATGAGGCAAGCCTAAAAGCGAGAATTGTGTGGAAACAATTGTGTGGTTTTCCGGACTTGTGATAGAGGTACTTTCAACATCTATGTACTGCTGGTTACTCTGTTAGTGGTTTACTTTTTTTTTGTACCATTCTATCACATGGAAGAAGAGGCCGAAGGGCCAAATTAAGTACTAGTGCTAAAGTATAGTACTCCTGTATATTCCAAACAGATCCTGGATATCCCAGGGTGACTCTGCCGCAGTCTATTATTGGAGCGTGCACAAAGTGTATAAAACAAATATTTCTAAAGAAAAAAGGCTTAGCTTTTCGCTTTCATGATCGAATATATTTATGAGGTTGGATCGAAATGTTCTTTCTTTTTTCTTGTGCGTGTGCGTGTGTCACGAGGTGTTAAACTACAGACCATGCCGTGATGACTGACGATGACTGGGTGTGAGTGGGATTCAGTGAACTGATTGACACTTCGTTCGCTTCACCGTTTTCCAGAAAAACACACAGCATTTATCCCATTCTTTATCAACAAGCATGCATGCATGGACACATAACATGGACGAATTATCTCCTATGTGGACATGAAACCAAAGAAACAGAGCACAGAGAGAGTGAGCGAGACTGTGAGAGGACAGTCAGGACACCAGAAGAAGGAATGAACTGAGGTGACCCTGACCCAAATCTAACTCTAACCCTCAGACGATCACATCCACACTTCTTGGTCAAAGGCGACGTCGGAGCAATGGTCGAAGAGATCGACGCCAATGTCGCCGCCGCCGCTGCCGGACAAGATGCTGGCCCAGTCCATGTCGATGAGGGCGTCGACCTGGAAGAGGTCGACGGGGTCGGGCCAGTCCACCACGTCCGCGCCTCCGGGCGTCGCGACGGAGGCCGAGGCCGACGAGGAGGAGCTGCAGGAGGACGGCGACACGGCCGACGCGGAGGAGGTGACGCCCTGCTTCGGCTCGGCGGTCGTCGGCGCCTCCTCGTTGTCTTCGTCGGCGCTGGCTCCGGCCGGTTCCTGGGACGAAGCCTTGGGTGGCTCGTCGCAGTGCGCGTCCTGGGGATCCGGCTGCTGGTTCCCAAGGGGGTCATCATCAGGCCGGGTGGCACGGGAGACGACTGGCTGGTGGGTGGCGGGGTCGATGCCCATCTTCTTGAGCTTCTTCCTGATGTGGGTGTTCCAGTGGTTCTTGATCTCGTTGTCCGTTCTCCCGGGCAGCCGCGCCGCGATCTTGGACCATCTGGAGCAACACAAAACCACAATTCAGACGCGCTGATACCTGTTGACGTGAGCATAGGAGAGGAGCACGAATGCACGATGATACGTACCTGTTGCCGAGCTGCGCGTGGAGATCAATGACGAGCTTCTCCTCGTCGTCGGAGAGGAGTCCGCGCTTGAGGTCGGGTCGCAGGTAGTTGGTCCAGCGGAGGCGGCAGCTCTTGCCGCACCTGAGCAGGCCGGCGAGCTTGGGGACGAGCCTCCAGCAGCAATGGCCGTGGGAGAGGAGGAAGGCGACGAGCTTATGGTCCTCCTCCGCCGTCCACGGCCCCTTCTTCAGGCCCACCTTCTCGCAGCACGGCTGCCTGCCCATGTGGTGGTCACCAGGTGAGAGAGAGTGACGAGCGAGCACCTGCTCGAGTCTCAAGGCAATGCAAAGGCGAGGCAGAGGAAGTAAAAGCGTCGTCGTCCTTGATTTTGGAGCAAAGGCTAGGCGCGGGGGATTAATAGGCGCGGCCGGAAGTGGAAATGGGTCCAAGCGCACGTGTCAGAGCCCAGTCGTACGTGTGAGCCAGCCTCTGACCTCCTCAGACCTCACCCACACGGATCACGGATGGACCATGTTTTTTTTTTTTTGAATTTTTACCACACTATATTAGGTCAGCAAGCCGGCTCATTAAAAACCTTCCAGTCCCTTTAGATACCCTGGTAAGGAAAAAAACGCGTCTAAAACTTGCTGCCTCAAACCAACACAGATACATCGTTTATTACATCGATTTTAACAGAAAGAGGGGGATCCCCATCCCAAATAAAAGATCTATCTGAATCAAAACAAAGTCTAGCTAAATTGTGGGCCATCTTATTTGCTTCTCTTGGACAATGGTTAAAAGTGATACTCCCTCGGATCCGTTTTAAGATTCGCTGGAAATAGCTTGGCTAGTACGATCGAATAGCTGTACTCCCGACCGTTTTTTCGGATCGGAGGGAGTATTACCAATTCCTTGTGCTACCTGAAAACAGTCAGATAAAATAGCAGTATACGGGCTCCAAAGTTCAATCACTCCCGTGCATGCATTTATCAACTCCAGACTATCAGCCTCCATTATAGCCGTGCGCATAGAGTCCAGTATACACTAAAATGTTTTTCTTGGCTCGCATGCGTGCTTGTAGTACGACTTTTTTTTACGGATGTCATTACTTCTATTTTGTACCCCTCCGTTTTTTAATACGGAGTATAAGATGTTTTAGGTGGTATACATGTTGTCTATATATACACTAAAATGAGTGAACATGCACACACAAATGTGTCTACATATACATTTGTGTGCATGTGTATGTGAATAAAACCTAAAACATCTTATATTAAAAAAACGACGGGAGTATCTTACAGTAATACAATAGTAAGGATGCAGATCGGAAATCCATATTGGGTCATAGACCCACTGCCCAAAAATCATTTATCAAAATGTCAAAAAATTCTAAATAAAAATTTCAGATATATATCAAGACATTTTATGTTAGCACAAAAAGTTTCGTGAAGAAAAGATATTTTTTGCGGGCTGTGCAAAAAGGACAAATCCGGGTGCTTCAAAATGACTTTGTACGCGACATTTTTTTTTGTCTTTTTTGCACATGACACAAAAAATGTCTTTTCTTACCGAAACTTTTTGTGCTAACATAAAATAGCCTGATGTATACCCAAAATTTTATTTGGAATTTTTTAACATTTTATAAAAAAAATTAAATTGTTTTACACAATGGGCGCATCTAGACCTATGATCCGAAACGCCGTGTCCAGATACAGATTTGAAACCCATACAACAAACATAAAAGTAAGAGGATACAACGGGTTGTACTGCTGCATATCGCCTTCACTGCAACTATCCAGCACACAAATCCTTCGTCCTCGTCGGAGAAGGAGAGCACCAACAGCTGGTCCACATCTTAATGCTGAAGAAGCCCTTAGCCATGAGGCGTTAACGAGTCGCGATAGCCACCAGCCTCGTAAAACTGGATCTAACCGATGAAAAATATTGGTCGGAGGAGCCCTTCATACCTCTTTACCGCCAGATCCGGAGTCAATGCCACCGTGCTCTTCATCAGGCGGCCGGATCCACAACCATTTTCCGCAGCTTCACAGCAAACACCGCTGCATTCCAAGAGCAACATATCCCCGCCGCTACGCCAGGAAGCAATGACAGTCGCTCCAACAACTTGGACTCCATGAGCCTCTCGCCGACGCCAGCAACACCTCCGACGAGCAGGAGCGCGTGCTGAGAGACTATTATTTCTACTAATACCATCAACGTCGGCCCCGCCATGACGCAAAGAGAAAACTCAAAAATCTAGAAAAAACTAGGACTAAACAAACACACAAACGAGAACCAGAGCTTCCCTCCCCCGCCACGCCAAGATGGCGATAGGAGGGAAAGGGGAGGCAGGGGCGTATCCAGTGCACCCCCTTCAAATATATAGAGTTCAGTTTAGCTAGTAATATTTATACTAATCTTGGCTAAATGCTAAGCTAAATAGGGAATTTTATAGGCTTGGCACCCCACTGATTTTACCCTAGATCCGCCACTGAGGGGAGGGGTGGACTCGCCGGTGAGGAACTACGATCTGGAACCGGAACCGCCGCTGGGAGAGTCGCGAGAACGAGCGGTTTCCGTCCGTGCAAAACCACGTTTCCAACGCCGCCCGTAGTACGACCTGGTAGCTAGGGAGATGCACCGCACCGGCACCGGAGGCGGAGGCCACGGATTACACCATACCATCAGGAAAACGGGCCACGGATTACCAGGTGGGACTTGGTAACCAACACGGCAATATTTTCGAGGAACAGCTTCTTTTCCCCATGCTCTGAATGAACTGAATGAGATCGAGAAACATGCCAGGTTTCCAATGAGACGTTACCACTTGACGTGAGCATCGTGATTTTCCAGTTTTCCAATGAGACGTACCACTTGACGTGAGCATCGTGATTTTCCTTTTTACCTCGATGGATCAATGCAGTTGCGCAACACGAAACTCAACTGCATGAATTGCGACTGAACCTTGTTGTTTCACAACGAACGAACGAAGGAAGTAACCTTGTGATGTGTACGGCTCGGGTGAACCTCTCACTCACTGTTACAACTGCAGTTTGCACAGGAGTGCAGACCATGTGATGAAGTGAGAAGAACCAAAGAGTTTGGGGTAAGAGATACTGCCGTGCACGCCGCGATCCACTGTGAGGCGATGTCCATGGCTCGGAATGTGGGTACACTGGCGTCTGGTGCCCATAAACGAGAAAGTGTCCTTGGCGCCTGCTCCGTGACAAACCCTGCAAGCTACGTAGCATGAACACTCCACTGCTCAGCTCAGATCGGCGTCGGAATGGTTAGCCCCTGACCGTGACCATCAACCAAACGAAGCATGTCTTGCACCATCATCATAGAAAAAGAGGTACATAACTGAACTGACCGCCAACAGACTGCAGAGATCCGGAGTGACGGAATAATACACAGGGGCCTAGGATAAATATCTTTTCACTGACAAGTGGTGATTCTGTTGTAAATTAGAAATGTCACTAGCGTACTACTACAACACTGCTAGGTAACCTGTCTAACCATTGTGATGAAGATCCAGATTACAGTCTGGAGGCTACAGGTTACAGATGCTTGAGGTTCAGGCCTGTACAGCAAGCTCGGAGCGAGCTCCGCCGAGCCACGGTTCGTTGTGTTTTACATCATCATCCATGTTTTGTTATGGAACATTAGGATGGGTGTTGCACTACTAGCTTCGGATGGGTCGCTGCATAGATTGAGGAGTTTGGATCAGTCTTCAGGTGGGAGAGGAGGTGCTGCACATCTGGCCGTAGAATATCCACCACTTTCCCACATAACGTCAGTATCTCCACTTTGGGTTTGCTCGTACTCTGAACGGGGCCGCCTTGGCCTTCGTACATGACCGCGTGGTGCCTGTTTTAGCGACAAGAAATATGAGGTGATTCATATTAAAGCGTATACAGAGAATGAAAAACTGAATGCGGAATCAGAACTTGAACAAAGAGCATTCCAGAGAATTTGCAACGAGAAAGCTGGAAAATATCTTACAAGAAGTCGATGATGTCTGTGATTTCTGATGCCTCTACATGAGGTGATGCCTGAGAGTTCTTCCCAAAGACATCCCCCAGCACGTTGAACAGCAAAGCCAATGTCTGAAGATCCCAGCAACACAACAAAATTAGTACTACAAGAAAAAGATTCTACTTACTTACAATAATGTGCTGGACCACCGGTGAAGCCAGTAGTGGAGCAGGCGGAAATTGTGAAAATTAGCAATATATCAAGAGGTCGCTACCCATCCCGGGCTTGCCCTCTCTCCCCCCTTATCCCCTTCTCTCTTCCTCCTCTCTTCACCTTCCTTGCGGGGGCCAGGGTGCGGTCGCCGGTGCCGGACTTAGGGTGGAAGGGGTGCAGGTCGCCGGCGTTGGCGCAGGTGGGTTTGGGGGTCTTAAGAGGGATGGCCGGGGCGGCGATGGACTGTCTCCACGTTGGTGGGCGGGAAAGGCGGTGGTTGCAGGGGCGCTGGATCTGGGAGGTTCGGTGGAGATGGTCGCCGGAGTTGGAGGGGATTGGGGAAGGTGGTGCGTTCAGACAGCCCCCTTCTA
This sequence comes from Poa pratensis, assembly GCA_947311845.1. NCBI lineage: Eukaryota > Viridiplantae > Streptophyta > Magnoliopsida > Poales > Poaceae > Poa > Poa pratensis. Next base: position 27,399,412 of record CAMZMU010000087.1, read on the forward strand.
ACAACCTCTAGTGCTGCCGGAAGTGACCGTGGCGCGGGTGATCACCAAATAACCCCTCCCTGATGCTATGGGACGCAGCCACCCTTGTGGCCTTCATGAAGCTCTGCACATGGGGAAAAACCCTTCTTGTCCAAAGTCTCCCCCAAGTTTTCTTAAAGCACCGCCATGCGAAGAGAGAAGAAATTGGGCATATGACATCCGTGAACACACGTGCCATGTGATAGAATGGGTCTAACTTGAAGATAGAAAAGACCTGGTCCAAACGTACTACACTCCAAAGAGGTTTGTACATAGAAGCCGTGAAGATCTCAAATGGTGGAACATGATCTCTTGCTTCGTATATTAAGATTACAGGTACAGCATACATTAGTTCAGTTTAAATAGTGAACTTAATAAAGTCGTAACCCATTTTCTTGGTAACTGGGAAGTATGAAGGGAACAGCAAGTATACCTTCATGAATAGAGGTCGAGCAAAGGCTAGACGGGGCAATAAGGGGCCTAATATGCGGAAGGCAATTCTCAGCATGGCAACTGAATTCACTGGCCGGAGATGCTTGATGACAGTATGTGAAGATTCCAGCCACTCTTGTGGAAGATTGCTAAAGAATGCGTGTAGAAGGGCAACAATGTTACCTGTAATCAAGGCAGAAGAAACATATGCGTGAGCGCAAAATGGCAGCAACATATTAAATTAATGCACAGCTGAATGGGCCCAAATGCTAAAGTTGAACAGGTGCAAAGAAAATAGTAAAACTAAAAGGGCTTACGGTACCTATGGCTGTCGATGTATTGTCCTGAGAAGCCCATGTTGGGTCCAGAAGTGCATAACCAACAGCAGAGTCGAGTTCTTTTACAGGTCTCGAACTGTCAGCAAGCCAACGACAATCTTTTATGATTAGAGCTGCTTCCGAGTACAGTTGCATGTGAAATTCAGGTGGGAGTTGTGCCAGCAAGAAGCCACATGCTTGAATCATCAAAACAGACAATTGTTGCCAGGAGTAGCCACTTCTAGAAACAAAATTAGCACTGATTCCACTTGCAGAAGTGTTTGCTCGGTTGGCACCTGCAGATTCAGCACCCCCACCTGAAGGAGAAGTTGGCAGGAGCCCATAGTTTTGGCCCAAACCAGCAGACATTCCTTGACCATTATTTGACTGTATAAGCATTGCTTGTATATGTGCTATTAATTGGACTAGAGAAGACACTATTTGAGAAGCTGGCACAGAAAGTGAGAGAATCTCAATAGCTGCTGTTTCCAAAACAAGCTGTGTGTATGACCCAGGATCCTGATTTTGATAAAATGCCCTCTGACCATCGGCGCTACTATTTCCACCAGCTTGCGTAGACGTATGAGGCTTGCTGAAACTTGTGCGCGCTGTATTGCCAGAAGCATCTGCTGGATTTGATTTGGACTTGCTACTCAAAGGAGGTATGACATTATTAACAAGGCCTAGCAAAAGGTTGGCAAAGTATTCCGGTGGTGGGCAAATAGAAGAATTTGAGGACCCTAAATATTGAGCAAAGGATTCCGAGAAAGGAGTCTGTAAAATGTTCACAATTAGTATGAATAAAGACAGGTAGAAGATTTTCCACAGAAAAAGAGTAAACAGGGCTTTACCTTGGTGCTAACACCCAGCACGTTGAGGATCCTGACAATTAGCTTGCTTGGAAGATTACCATAGAAGTATGCAAGAATATCCCGCACAAATGTAAATCTCAGTGGGTGGAAGGCGAGAAAGGTAGAATAAAATGCAAGAACTCTGTCTGCGATATCTGTAGCATCGTTCTCAATAAGCCTATAAATTATCAGCGGAATGACTGGAAGCAAGCGGGCAGCAATGTCATCGAAAAAGGGCGGATAGCTGCATGGACACCATAAATTATAGTGAATCAAGCTTCTATAACTTACATAGGACCCTAAAAGGGGAAGATACACTAACAGAATATGGTTTAAAGAGTCAAATACACCCAAATCAAAATAATATGTCATGCTACAAACCTACAAGATCGCATAAACATAGAAAGTAAGAAACTAACAGAAGATATTTATCAGCAAGGGGCTTTGGGCTAGCACTCCCCTCGTTAATTTTACAAGTCCCGTGGGCGTCGAGAGGGTAATTCATTGCACTGCCTTCACACTACTCCCTGTGTTCCAAACTGGAGACCCGCTAATCCTTGGGCTCACTTTGTACTTTCTTTAACGTATGCGCTTCGGCCCTCTGATCGGGAGCAACATACTCAGACTATTGGCATTGGCCCGAGCAGCATATTAGAAGAATTAACAAAACTGAACTTTGACCAATTTCTTTCCAATGTATTCTTAGTACTACCACCGGCCCGCTTAATTGTCGCGGAGAGAGTACTAAGCTAGTACAAAGTACTATACAGCTCGCAGCAATAATTACGGATCAGAGGAGTACTACAAAAGCATGCTCATAAGAAAGTACTTCCAAATACGAATCTAAAGATACCATTTTCCTATCGCTACACCTGTATATAGCATTACTAATTACTTGAAATTTGAATCATGAAAAGCATGAGTGGATTAAGAAATCAAGAGTTAGAAACAAAAAACATAAAAGTGGATATGTTTCTTTTGCTAGGAACGGATAAAGCGTGCTAGACCAAGTGCCAGTGCATAGCGGACGGATAAAGCGTGCTGAGAATGTCAAGAGGGGTCGTGGTAGACCAACCTTGACATGGGAGCAGTCTGTTAAGAGAGATCTGAAGGATTGGAAAGAACTAGCCATGGACAGGGTGCGTGGAAGCTTAGCTGTCCATGTGCCAGAACCATGAGTTAGTTTCGAGATCTTATGGGTTTCAACTCTAGCCTACCCCAACTTGCTTGGGAATGAAAGGCTTTGTTGTTGTTGTTGCTGTTGTTGTTGTTGTTGTTGTTGTTGTCGTTGTTGTTGTTGCTGCTAAAGTAAACTCTGATCACAGCAATAAGTAAAGAAAAGCATCCTACATCCAGAATTCAGCAAGTCAAAGCTAGTGCCCATATAGTTGGGAATAAGACAAGGGTTTCCCAAACTGGCGAGATTCAGACAATATGAGGATGGTTCAATATAAGGCTTTGAAAATAAATGGACAAATACACATGAACCATACTAGAAAAACGTCCCTGACTAAATACAAAACTCAGTACCACAGTGCCCTCTAATTTATCTAGAGCTCCAAAATATATCAGATTTTTTTGTATCAGGCAATCTGTTTAACAAGAGAATTAGCAATGAAACAGCGAGCTGGTATTGCTTTTCCATTGACAAATAAGACTAAGATTGAACCTGATTTATGCATGTGTTAACAAATACATTATATATCATTCAAATTTGAGATACATAATTGCGCAATTAAATAATACACTAGACTTGAGTATCAGTTCAAAGATTGCAATTACCGGTCCTTCCATGAGAGATGGTTACCAAGAGCTTTTTGGAGCTCAGCTCTTTTTGGAGGTTGATTTTTTAGCCAATGCTCAGGAGAACGAGAAGCACAGAATGCTTTAATTCTGTGCTGAAGTTCCGGTCTTTCAAGCAGACTAATCTGTAATGTTAAAGTTATTATCAAAGCAAGTCCCAAGTTTTTGCATTCACAGGTAAAGCAACTAGTGAGTAGTAACACAACAAATTTATCAAAGTATAATGCCTTCTAACCACCTTAATACAAAATAGAAAATCTAGGCAGTTTTAGTAGAAACTAGCAAGCTCGGGCACTTGTTGATACTCTCAAAGACCCTGTTTGTTTGGGCTTGTGCTTGTGGTGCTTCTAGCCCTCTCAGAGGACCAACTCAACAAACACCTAATGTTTTAACTAGGCTTGGTAGAAGCACTTGTCAGTTTCTCAAAGACCCTGTTTGTTTGGGCTTGTGCTTGTGGTGCTTCTAGCCCTCTCAGAGGACCAACTCAACAAACACCTAATGTTTTAACTAGGCTTGGTAGAAGCACTTGTCAGTTTTATGCTAGAATGGAGAAGCACCATAAGAGGTGCTTCCTGCAGCCCCTACCAGCTTCGCAGACCACCCAGCCGAGGACCCTTCGTCGAAGTTAAAGCAGGTAATGAAGGAATTGATAAATAGTTTCAATAGGCAAAAAGCAATTGGCCAGGAGCAGTTGAAGTTTGTCCAGGCTATCCGGCCAGGCTGGCTCAGCCACTAGCCACAAGATGGACTCACACTTCGCATACAAGAAAACTGCCAGTGCATATATAAAGAGAAATCCTTCATAGTTTCTCCTCATCCTCAATCTAATATCCTCCCATCTCCCATGGGATGGAGGTGCTTAAGTTTTGTGAAAAGACGACGTGGCAGCTGAAGAGCTCCCCTCTGCCGTCATCTGCCAGTCCCCGCCAGCCTATGGAGTCCTCTCGTCCACCTGTGGTCCCCGAGCTCCTGACCAAGTTTCCGAGCCCTGCGCAGAACTGAAACTCAACAGACGACTACTGCGAGTTCCCACCCTCAATGCCCACAAGATCTCCTCCACCCTCAGCCAGTGGTGCCCTCCCGTCGTCCCTTTGTCACCCTCTTGCTGACCGTCTTCCCCGACGTCGGATGCATTCTGAAGCTACAAATAGAAGACTATAAAGTCCATGCGATGCAATAGAGCCTTGTAGATTTGCATCCAAATCAATCTCAGGCTATGGTCACTGTCCACCAGCTGATCAGCTCCAGCTGTTTCTTAGTCTTACTAGCTCCAGTCTGAACAAACAGGGCCATGTATAGACGGTATACGGACATACAGTTGTAGCCACTGCTGTACCAACTATTGATAATCATGCTTGGTAGTGGCATATATATACACCCATAGACTAAGCTATACATAGGTATAGAGTAGGTACTCTATGTGGTACTTCTACATCATTTTGATATAGTTATTTGTCACCATAAGACATCCACATGTTCCATCTGTTACTATTTTGATGACTAATACAAAAACTATAACATGTTACCATATCCAAATGTTTTACAACTTGCACAAGCTTTAGAAACTGCCACTAGGGTAGAAAAAATGGCTAGTTTTCAACTAAGTTATAGTACTTACATATACGGTAGTGTACTCCATGCCTACTACTACAACATTTTAGTATATCCACGTGTTACCTTAAGGCATTCACATGCTGCCCGTTTGTTACTATTTTAATAACTAAAAGAGAAACTGTAACATGTTACCATAGCCATGTGTTTAACAATTTGTACGAGCTATAAAAACTGCAGATAGTATAGGAAAAAATGGTCTAGTTTTCAACCCACAAGTCCACAACTATGGCCAAGTCTACTTTTAAACCGTAACTCGAAAATCCTTCTTGAGAACCTCAAACCAACGAGACAGCCCACTTTCACCCTCAGGCGATTTCACAAGTGGTTTCAGTTGATTTTCTCAAAAAAAAAGTGGTTTCAGTTGACGTGGATGCCTTGTGTGCCGTATCACTACCAATGCATGGACTAAATCAGTGAAGGGTTGAAAAACGATTAGCGGCTTTAATATTTAATCGCGAACATCTGTTGAACTGGTTATGAGTAGAAATGTAAGCTATCTAACAATTGGTAAAAATAGTAACTAAATAATGGTTACAGAACTTATAATATATATATATAAGTATTAACATGATTTAGAAAAATGGGATGCAAATCTGAAATTTGTAAGAGGACTTACAACAAGACGTAAAGCATAAGGATCATCATCCCTGTCAATAAGAGCTAGCAGCAGAATGTCCAGTGGAACAAGCTCATGTGTCCAAATAAAGAATGCAAGATTTGTGATTGCTTTGAGAAGTAAATCCTGCATAACAAAAGTTACCAGAAAAAATTACACGCTAGCTACTAGAAAGGAAAACCACATGCATAAATAGCCAAAGAGACAACTTTTCTATTAAAAAAAACAGATATCTTGAATCACCTGCGCTAGATGCCCTCGTTGAAGCTCAAGCTGGATATGATGCAGAAGAACATCAACCATTGCATAAATGTTTGCCGTAACTTCTTCAGGTGAAAACTCTCTCAAGACACGAGCCTGCGTTAAGATCAAGCAACACATATAGAGTAACAGAAACAGTCGTACTCGTGTAAAAGTAATTAAATAAACATACAAGATTTGCGCTGTTGATCTCAAGATGTCCATTCATTAGCATCCAAGCACCAGCGCAAAGAAATTGACGATGTTGAGTGAAACTGTGGGTCAAATAAGTCATGACATAGTTCGGTTCAGCGGATGGTGACAGTAGCTGGTTGCATTGATTAATAACCGTAGTTTCTGCCTGAAATGAGAATAATGTCAATACTAAATGCGAAGAATAACGAACCTAGCACAGTATTTCATCTCATAAACATGTGATAGCAACTTAAGGAAACCAAAAGTTAAGCTAGGTTGCGAATTCAAGACCTTTCGACATCTGATGCTCATTTACACACGTCCACAACAAGTTTATAGAAATATTATATTTTCAGGTCACTGAAACTCTTTCAACTTAATCACCAAGTACCAAAGTACTAATAGGTAATAATATCATCTGGAGGTGTAAGAATTTAATGACATTTCTGATGCTAATAGTACATGCTTCAAAAAGTTAACGAACAGTAGCTCAATTTGGCAATCGGCAATAACGATGAACTACAGGCTGACTAAAATGCTGATCAGAGATGCATGCGGATAAGATGGCCAAACACTTGTCCAGAGACATATGAAATTATACCTTCTGCCATTGGTGGATAGCTTGTCCCCTCTTATCCATCCTCCCCATTAAAAAATCACGAATAAGGGGAGGGAAATAGCGTAAAGTCTTTTCTGACCATGTGTGCTGACTGGTTGCCATAATTTGCTCTAACAGTGGTTGCAGATAAACCATGTGTTCAACCTCGGCAATTCCACGTGTCTTGATGGTGATAGCAAGGCTTATTATGGTTATGCGGTTAAGCGTTTCAGTAAACTCAGTTGGTCCCTACACATAGATAGAAGTTCAGTCCACGGACTAGTGATAGTTGAATTTCCAAAGTAAAGCCTGTATTATTTTACCTTTAACTCTTTTTTCACCAAAAAGAAATCTCTCAGTGAGAGAATTAAGTTCATGCACAGATTTTCAGCTAATCTAAAAAGGCGATGCTCTCCACGTTTCCCCTTAATCATAGATATTATCTTTGTGACATCATACATCAATGCCTTGCTTTTTCCATGATACCTAAAATAGATCCATATTGATGTAAGCCAACAAGAAAAGTGCAACGATATCAACAAAAGGCACAAACTTTTTGAGCATTTTCCAAATATAGAAGTCTTTCAAAGGAGGTGAAAAGAAAGGAGAAAGAGAAGGTAAAAGAAATATTCAAGTAAAGAATCCAATCTTTTTATGAGCCAAATAAGCTACTGACTTTTAGGAAAAAAGAAGAAACCAAAGACTAAATTAAGTAGAGAATTACCTGTACAAAGGAAGCAGTCTGTAATTCAGTATCTCAAGTAGGAGCAAAGACACACCAGATTTGCTCAGAATAGATGGCGATCTTTGGGTTAATGTCTGCCAAGTTTAAATAGTACGAATGTATCAGAATTTCCATATGACTATGATTTGCATGCATGAATTGAGAAAAAAAACACATTTTAGGCTTACAATTGACAATTACAGAGAGTAATTCGGAAATCAGAGGAAAACATAAGTCATAGTCTGGCAGAAGCTCCGCATGAAGAATACAGGTCATCTTAATAGGCAGCAGAACTTACCGTAAAATGTGGACGGAACAATGAATGAGGTGTGATAAGCAGCAACCTGACGTAAGTTTCAACCATAGCAATGCTAGGAACAGCCTATCAAAGAACAGAGGCTAGATTAGGGTAGCAATATACAACTTAGAGAATCTAAAGACAGGTTTAGCAATGGCAACAGAAGAACAGACAATTGTGATTGCTACTTATAGAAAGATATATTTCCAGGAAGATTGCAGATGATGCCACAAATTTAAGAGAGATGAGCCACAGGTTCACATACTGTTAGCAAAACCATAACATATAATATTTGCCAGTTGCGATTTAAGAAAAAAAATTATGCCCAGGAATTCTTCTGGTCACATGAAAGAATATGTGAACCAAGTTATTTTCTATTTCTGTTATTTATCGAATTATGCATATAAAACCAACAGCCACAAAGCCTTTGTCGTAATAAAGTTGCCGTAGGCTGTAAAAAAAATACAGAACAGAGATGTAAAATCAACTAGGGTAGCAGCAGCAATGTTTTTTTTCAAGTTTTACCTGGCCAAGAAATATAGTCTCTTCAAGCTGGAAAGCAAGCTTCAAACAAAGGTTGATAGACAACCCAGAAAGCAACGACATCGACAAAGGGCAAGTTTCGCGCATCATGGTCATTCTTTCATTTGGTTGCATATTGGGTCCCTGCATGAATTCTGTCCCTCCAGCTGATGTAAACCAGTTCATGACAGCGTCGCATGCTGGCTGTGCCATGGTGAATGAGAGAACCCAAAACATGCCCATGGACCGTTCATCCAAGTTCATAAAGTCTATCATTCTCTCTCCTGAAGCTATTATTTCAAAGAAAAAACACATTCTAAATTACACAGATACATGAAGGAATGCAAAATTGCAAATTGTAATAATGGTTTGCAGCCAAGATCTCTCAATGAATAACATGCATCGCCTGAATTCCCAGTTCTAGTGCTACTACTATGTAGTACAAACAACAAGAATTTCCTAAACCTAATTGGTTCAAACGACCTATCTACGCATATTCCTTTCAATGAACTCTTGATTTGGCAGGAATATTGCAAAACAGAAGCATAATGGTACATATAGGGCAAGTACCTTTCGTCGTCTGTTTCCACCACTCATCTATCTGTTTGCCTTTTTGAAGCTGATCACTGTTCAAATGCTCTCTAATTGAAGTGTTGAAAGACCAAATGCGCAAAGTTTGGCTGCTACTTATAAAATCAAGAAGAATACTTTGAGGGCTGATGTTATTAGGATCAAGACTCTTGTCTTCTTTGTGGAATGAAATTATCTTGCGTGTCGTCTCGACCTGATAAAACAAGAAATAGTCAGAACAATTTTATAGATAGATGAACATGTAACAGGCAAACTAAAGCAAATACAATAAGACACATAACAAAAGAAGCATACAAAATACTATCCAATAAAACAAATTGGTAACCATTTAAGTTTTAATAGCTCTAAGACGTGAAGCTAGCCTTTGTTGAGCACTGTTATTAATTATAACAGTTCGTCAGTCCTTTAGTATTCCACAGCGGAATAGCCTTTTACAGCATCCAGTCATCAACTAAACAATTGCGCTCCACCTCCCCCTTTCATCCCAGGCCTTTGATGAACTTCAATACTTCATGATCTCAGAAAATTCGTCCTCAACAATCACGTTACTCAGGAAAGCAATGTTATTTGGCACTATCCCTGGGGCAACGCTTCCTTTCCTCCAGCAGATACTATTATTCAATGTTTCAGCGTGTTAAAGCTCCAGCACCTATAAAACAGATTTGGAACAAATGCACTTCCTAGCTGATAGACTCAACACCACTGCTTCTTAGGCATACCATCCATGTGACTTAGGATTGAAACTGTGTGCTCTGCAACTTAAGAGAACTGAAAACCAGTGATCATTTTTTTCTGGAGCTGCCCTTTAGCACCTCATGTCTATGGCATCGGATTATCTTTGGACACCAACTCAGATACACACATCATCTTCTTCAATCGGCCAAGATGCACTTCTGCAGGCCTTTCTTCATGCAAGCTTTCATAGTAGCGGCCTTGACCATCTCAAAGCAGAGGAATGTACAAAGTTTTTGATACATAAACCCTAGTATAGGTTCTTGGTATTTTCTGTTTAAATAAATGAGATCTTTGTCTCATGTCCTTTAGAATGGAGGAGATTGCACATACTATCTCAACCTTATAAATATTTTCTTCTTTAATTTTTATAAAATTTACTGGCAGGCCTCCTCTACAGTTGTTCCATTAAAAAGCTAAACAATTGCATCTAAATAAACTAGAAAAAAAACAATAAATGTATACAGATCATCATACAAGAGTGTATCACCTTCCTTGGGTCTGAACTAAGTGTGTTCATCACAATCTCAATACGGATAATCTGTGCAAGCAACCAGGTGACATGATTACTGCGTAGAATCTGTTGGTCACCATTTGTTACTCGAGAAGCAAGCTTGTCCACAAAATCGAGAAAATCAATACAGCCGCTTTTCATTAGGAAGAAAAAGATGTCAGCGAACAAAAGCCAATCTTGCCAGCACTGAGTCTCTGCAATAGTATGGCAGAGCTGTAATGAGTACACAGCTAGAAACCAATAACTAATAACCTCCATACATATATCCAACATGCAGATTTATATCTTTCTCAGCAAAAGTAGTATGCCATAAAAAGACATTTAGTAAAAGGGTGTGTATCCATGGACACTTAGATCCTATCAGCTACCCACTTGAGAAAGAAATTAATGTACTTCAATATAGACAAATAGTGAAGCTCAAAGATGCTAACCTGAGTTAGTTAAATTCAGTAGTTCGATTGTCCTGTCAGCAACTGCCTCACCAATCATATCCGGTGAGAAAACAGCTCCTGGTGTTGATGTTTGAGAATGTGGTCTGTAACAAGGAGCAACAAGAAGAACACGTCTCCACCAATCTGGTGATGGAGTTGTGCGGAGAGCATGCCTCAAGCAACGCAGAGCACGTTCCCAGTCTAAACCCCCTTTAGGAATAGAGTTTGCAAGTTCCTAAACAACAATGCAATATAAGCTTTGGCATCCTGCCCAGAACAATATTATGAAGAAACTAGAAAAGTAAATATATATATCATCCTGCCAAGTTTGTTGCCGAACAGTTCTGAGTTGTTTCACTTAAAATCTTCATGCTTCTTGCATATAATTATGATCAGTTATAAACTTATAATGATGAATATTGCATCAATGACATGCAAAACACGCACAAATTAATTGTAATATCGCAGTACTGAGCCATTAACGCCAAATAATACTGATCCCTTTGTAACTAATCATAAACCATTCTGAAAAACTTTGCACTCGAACTATACCAACTTTAGTCACTAACGTACATCTAACATGGCGTGTAAAAGTATCCATTACAGCCACATGAAAATGGCACTGGTAGAATGTATCCCCAAAATGCGTTGACACAATTACATTATAAAACAGATTAATGGTAGGACCTTTATATAGGAGACTAAGAAGTGAAAATAAACCTAAATCCATCCATGCAAAATAGAGAGCATAATTTTTTTCAAAAAACTTTTTGAATAGAGTGGCTTTTAGAGAGCCAATTATCACCCACCCCCCCCCCCCCCCCCCCCCCCCCCCCTAATTCTCCTAAGGATTTACAAGGACATTTCAGTTTTTTTTCATTGGTTTCTTAAGTTTATAACCTTTATGACATGTAATTCAAGTCAAAATAATTTCCAGCAAAGAATTGCTGCAGGGAGGGATAGTAACATTATGGGCTTGAACGGGGGCTTCAACGCATGTATAAGATGAAAATGCATACAATGATGGGAAAGGCAAGAATAAAAGGAAAGATGTGGCTACTTAAACAAAAAAAGTAATATTACCTCTCCATGCAGTGGCTCTCCAAGAACACTAGGATAAGTAATGGGAGAATAACGCAACGGAGCAACAGATTCACCGGCTATGCTTGGGTAGGATTGTGACAAGAACCGATGAGTTCCAAATGTTGGGCAATGAAGGTGTTGATCCAACATCTGCATGTGCATACACACCATGTCCCTCCTCCTATGAATTTCCATAATAATGCAAACTAGTGCATCATCATCAGGAATGTTCTCAAGAAACTGCAAGTTGCTGCGAACAAGCTCATAGAATGGAACGCGGCATTTCTCTTCATCAACTAAAATCCAGATAACATCTAAGCATAGATGCATCCATTCATGCACGGGTCTTTCAATCCTACAATTTTGCATTGCATTAGCTTCATCCACGCCTTGGGGTCTCTGGTCCCAATTAACCAGCCAATTTACCATATGCTGGAATGTCACGGCATGGGTAGCTGGCTTTAAATTGGACTCCAGCCCAGCTAAAATGATCCTACATGATAAATGATGCAGATAGCTAACTTCTACTCCCCTACGGGACTGGTCACCTCTTGCTGTGGTACCAAGCTGCCCAAGAGCAGAGAACTCAGCAGGCTTGATGGGTGACACATTTGCACCTACAGGTTGGTCAATACCAGATTGAGTAGGAGATCCTATATTGTTCATTGCTGACAAAGGAGACACGGGATTTGAAGCCTGAAAGCTCAGAGCACTTGAAGCTACAATAGCTGATGAAGAAGAAGATACAGGGCCGCCAACAGTCACGGAACCCCCTTGCCCCACTGGTGTCTCGGCGGAGGAAACCGCACTAAGTAGAGATGGAATGAGACTGTCCCATCTTAGGTGGCCACGAGCGCACAGGCACCGCGTAGCAAAGAGCAGGAACTCAGATTGTGGAGCGTGGCTACTGCACTGCAGAACAAATGAGATGAGAACCGATTCCGTGACTGCCTGCAACTGCTCCTGGTCCTATAGAAACATGAAAATCTAATCAATTTCTTATGTTTTTGTCCTCTGGTCAAAATGGCAATTGTGTGTAATGCTTCTGCTTACTGGAAACTGTGTGCGCAACTGCTCAAAATCGGAAATGAACTGTTCGTCATGGGGCGGTAGATCTCTGTTGAGAGCAGATACTCTCTTCTGCAGCTTGTTCCTGAAGAATGCAATTTTCATTTCAGTTCGGCAAAAGCTTACTAAATTGACTCACGTGATCACACTACCGAACAGGTGCTAGAAGACAATGTGTAAAACAGATAGCTACCAAAGTAGCACGACCTAATTCAAAATTTCAGCATAATATGGCATCGAAGGAGGCATCATCTTGATACGCTCAGTAAACGCTAAGCACAGTAAAATAAATAAGTAATCCGAAATCATCTATCATACGACCTTAAACCAAATAATACTGTATTATAAACTAAATCCAAACCCATTCGTGCGAAGTACAGTTCCCAAAAATAAAAGGACTACCCAATTCGAAATCCACGAGAGGGGAAAAAGCAACTTACGAGGTCTCCTTGGCCGGGTCCTCGGCTCGCTGCTTCGAGTTCATCTGCAAAGCCACGGACAGCCAGGGTTAGAAGCAGGCGCATGCGGTGAGGGGTTGGGGGAGGGAGGGGCACGCACGCCGAGGTATAGGGTGAAGAGATCGGCGATTGCCGGCCGTGCCGGGTGCTGGTGGAGCTGCATCTGCCGCTGGTGCGGCGGCACCGCCGAGGCGGAAATCACCGGCGACAGCGGCTGCCTCTGGCCGTGGCCCCCGTCCATCGCCGGCGAGCGGTGCGGCGGTCCGGCGTCGGCTGGGAGGGGAACGTGACGAAAAGGGTTTAGACGGACTGGAGCAGTGTGAAGCAGCCTGATGATGCTTTCGCGTTTGGGGAGAGACGGGATCGACGGTGGGATGTGTGGTCTTGCAGTTTGACGTTTGATCTGGGCCGCTAGTTTGGGTAGAGGTTTGAGCGACAGGGCACTGAGCCACCGAAGCAGAAGGATCGATTCGTCGATATCGCTTCGTTCAACACGGGGCGACTAAGTCGACTCTTCGAGCCTTATCTCTTTAGCTACAGTAGAGAGGCGACCGAGAGGCGAACCTCAGGTCCTGGTCCTCGCCGGCGATTCCGCCGCTCCCCTTCACCTCCGGCCGCCGTTTTCGGCACCGTGAGGTGTGGGGGAGCTCCGGTCCTCGTCGTGTATAGTTAGGTTTGCTTCTAGGTGTGTGTGTCCTCCCGACGAGATTGAGACGGTGGCGATGGCGTCGGTGGTGTGGGCGTGGTCCTCCCCCTCTTTTCCCCGTTCCGGCGTTGTCGGGGAGGTTGTGGAGGTGGTCCGTCTGGCGCTCTTCTCCGATTTGTCTTCTCCGGCCGGCCGTGAAGGTGAGGGGAGGAGGAGGTCGGTGTGGGAGTTCTGGTTCTTGGTGGTCCTGCTGCTTTTCTTTGTTGGGGCTTCTCCGGCCGGCCGTGGTGGCGAGGGGAGAGGCCTTCTGGGGGAGCTGCTGGAGCTTTTGGGCGGTCGACGGCGGGCTCTGCTGGTGGTGTACCGCGACGCGAGGTTGGAGGTTGCTGCTGTGGATGTTGGCGGTGTGCAGGAGAGGGGTCTGGCTTCTCCTGGCGGGATGGGATCCTGCCTTGGCCAGATCTGGAGCGGATGGTGCTTGGGGTGCGTCCCCGGCTGATTTCTGAATCGGCGTTCAAATCCACTTCCACGGAGGTGGTGGTTACTGCAGCTCGCTTATGCCTTGGCACGGAGCTCATCCTGCTCCATGGATCGTCCATTGGCTTGATGTGCTTCTCCTCGGGTGGCAACGACGGAGGATCTCGGCGTCCAGTGGCGAGGAGGTAGACGACGGGCGGATGCGGTGGTTTCGGCGATATCCTCTGCGTCTTTTTCGTCTTGTACTTGTTTTACTGTCTGTAATGTTGACGAGGTGTACCCTCATCAAATCCCATGGTTAAGGACCTAGGGTTGAGATTATGGGGAGAGAACGTGGTAGTACTGGTAGTTTCGTCGGCTGACAAGCAGAGGCAAAGATTTACCCAGGTTCAGGCCCCTCGGGTGGAGGTAAAGACCCTACTTCCTGCTTGTCTGTTATTGATCGCTGGAGATTATGTGGTTACAGGTGGCTCCGGCGAGATGACGATCTCGCAAGAGCTTTGGTGGTTCGAGTATGGCTTGTCCTAGATCGGCACCCCTCCCAGCCTTTAAATAGGCTGGGTCTCGGGAGTTTGTAACCGACCTAGTTTACACATAAGGAAAGTATAAACCGACTATGTCTATTTCTAAACTTGGAAGTTACTTCATCTTGTTGGGCCTCTCGTCTTGGGCTTCGAGTCGTATCTTCGCTAGTTGGGCTTTTAGTCATCACGTGCACCAGGTACCCTCACAGTAGGGTACCCGAGATGTATATCCTTGTCAGTAGCCCCCGAGTACTTGTCTGACTCGAAGAATCAGGCATGGACTCATTCGCAAGTGCACGTCATATTTTTAGTACTATAATTGGAATTCCTGTATGAATAGCACATGTTGGCTATGTCGAGTATTTCATCGACTGTGGTTTTTGCTTATGATGATCAAGGGATAATAGCTTAGCAGGCCCAGTTCACTCGACGGATCGGGACTGGTTAACTACACATTTGGGTAACACCTTACTAGCTTTCAATCAAACTCGAGTCCCCGGACTCGAATCTGGAACAAACTGGTCAGATTCGACTAGGCCGCTGAGGTCTTACTGAGTCGATCTGCAGTATAACTTTGAATTTTACCCAACGCGTCCGTCGGGATTTTTCATCATGTCTGCTGACACGGAAAATATAAGGATTGACGTTGCTGGAACGGTCCTTAGCCCAGCTCGAAAGTTCGGCGGGTCTTACCTTTGCACTATGCATGCAGCATCCGAGGTATTTGCGACGGACGCAACTCGGGAATGTTTCGAGTATGATTTTGCATATGAACGCAGTCGATATATTCATCGACTGACACTTTGATACTATTTTATCGGGTGCGCGACAGCGCTCCCGATGGGAGTAGCCCCCGAGATTGTGCTTTATTGATTGCAATGAAGGATAATCTCAAAACCATCTTTCTCTACATTTGTTAGTCGAAGAAAACCTTTAGCCATAATTCTATCGGGTGCGCGTCAGCGCTCCCGATGGGAGTAGCCCCCGAGATTGTGCTTTATTACTTGTAATGGAGGATAATCTCAGAATCACCCAGTCATGATCATCTTTAGTCGAAGAAATTTTTGATACGCTCCCGATGGGAGTAATATGTATTTGATCGTAGAACAGTCGAGTGACCATACACCGACAAGAATCGAGTGATTAGTATGCTTTGGGTGAACCCGACATCTTTTCGGAACAAATTTGCTGCAATGACGTCAGGGATGACGTTTTATGGCGACTGCGCCACCTGACACGCGGTGGCGTGCGCTGTGCTGCGAGAGATGGGACGTGACACGTCTTGTGGGCCCATTGTACAGCCGTTTGGACTGGATTTGACCGTTCAGGCACGATTTCTCCGGGCCATGATGGTAGTTCCTAGATTCCCGTGCGTAGTGGGCGGAGTGGCCGGCGACGGTTGCCCTCCGTGGCTGCCACGTGTACGGTTAGATTTGCTTATGCCCACGATCTCGCATCGACGGTGCGGATTCTTTTGCTTTGAGGTTAAAAAGGGACGACGGCGTAAATAGTGTTTTTACTTGCCATTTGCTCTCCGCCGCCGCTACTTCTTCTTCCTCCTCTCGCATCGCCATTGCCTCAGAGCAAAGCTTGCGCAACCACCACCGCGATGACGAAGCCTACCACCCGAAGGGGCAGGAGTGCTGCATCGGCGGACAGCGCCGCGGGAGCCGCTGCCAGCGGCTTGAAGAGGGAGAAGGGCGCGTGGACCAAATCCACCTGCAGCAAGAGGATGCTCACGGCCTGCGGAACGACGGGCTGATCCCTGAGGACACCTCTCAAGTTCGCCTCCCCGGTGCCGAGGTAATCCCGCGCCCAGGCCCCAATGAGCGGGTCTGCTTTGTTGATTTTGTGAACAGGGGATTCTCCTTCCCTGTTCACAACTTTCTTCGTGCACTGATGCACGTGTATGGAGTGCAATTGCACGATTTCACGCCCAATGGGCTTTTGCACATTGCGTGTTACTTCGTCCTTTGCGAGTGCTTCTTGGGCGTCGCACCCCACTTTGGTCTGTTCCGCCGCATCTTCAACGTCAAGCGCCAGCACAGCACCAAGGGACCTGGTGGTTTTGGAGTACAAGCTCGACCTGATGTCGAGTACTTCAAGATCAACTTCCTGGAATCTGTGCAAGGATGGCGCCAGAAGTGGTTCTACATCAAGGATGTGACCATTGGCGACCAAACCTTCGGGTTGCCCCTTTGACGCAGACGCCCTGGTGAAGAAGAGGCCATCATGGATCGCCCAGCCGACCGGAGTCGAAGCCGAAGAGGCTGACATTCTGATGGAGAAGGTGCTGAAGCTTCAGACCACTGCTGGTCGAGAGGTCACAGGGATCCATCTGCTAGCCATTATGGCCAAGAGGCGAGTGCAGCCGCTCCGAGCCCGAGTGCATGCTTTGTGGGCATATGGTGGGGCTTCTGATCCAACCCGCTCACGCGCAGTGGAGCTATCTGATGCGGAAGCGGAGAAGTTGGTAAGGAGCCTTACCAAGCTTACCGATGAAGATCCCTGCGAGATGAACTCGCCTGTGCCTCCTTATGAGACCAGCAACCCTCTGCCAAGGTAACAATTGATACTACATCTCAGTTGATATGTTATGCATGTGTGATGTTGAATCCTTTGTTGTTTATGTGTGCAGGGTCACAAATGTTTGAGTCGATGCCTCCCTGCCAGAGAGCGGCCCAGTCCCAGACAATGAGCCACTCGAGGTAGATTCTGATGATGAGATGGCTTCACTCGCCACCGCACACACGCCAGAAGCCGATGAGGGCGATGCTGAGGTGCAGGGCAAGCAAAAGCGGTCACGCGACGAGGAGGATACAGCTGACTCGGAGGAAAAGGAGGAAGACAAGATGGAGTCGATGACGGCGCCACTCGAAATTCCTCCGATTCGCTCGCTTCCCCTCGACCACCGAAGAAATCGCGCCCGAGCATGGGTGTGCTTGCGCCTGGTCGATTGTGCGACCTCACTGAAGAGTAAGTACTATGTGCACTTTCTTTGTCATGTTATGAATAATATCACCTTGTATACTTATAATGTGTGAAACAGTGTTTCCTCCGATGAGGATATGCCTCCGCCACCTACGGCGGAAAAGAGCAGCGCAGCGTCCACTGCACGGACGCTGCCACCAGAGCAGCCGCCTACCCCGGCGACTCCTGCCGCTACAGCCACAGCACGCCACCCCAGCCGGAGGTTGCAGCAACTGAGAGTGGAGCTGCAGCTGCAGGTGTCCCTGCGTCGACTTCTTCCTTCTTGGAACACGTAAGTTTGCGCTTGCCAAAGTTTGAATCAAATGCGATTTTTTTGCCTATACTCAGTTATTGAGTTGTGAATTTGCCCATGTCGTGTACTTAGGCGTTTGTGCGAGAGTTGCTGAAGGCTGGTGCCCAGTATGTGCACAAGGAGACTGAAGCCGCACCCTGCAGCAGCAACTCGAAGTTGCAAAGAGTGCGTATCTTTTTATGCTATCACCACTTGTTGAGGTGATTTCTCTTGCAGCCTACTAATCATGTGCATCTGTTTTTGTAGAGGCCGCCACTGAAGCGGCAGAAAATTTGAACAACGCCACCCGTCGAGTGGCTGATCTGGAGAAGAGGCTGAAAACAGCCGAAGTTAGAGAGGAGTCGGCGATTGGTCGACTCTCTGCCGCCAGCACCAGCTTAACTGGTAAGAATTTTTGCTCTGCTCCTTAGATGTTTGAGGTTTATGATACATGGTGCTGATTATTTTACCCTTATGCTAGGCGTGATGGATGGCCCAACTGCTACTGGCAAGCAGAGCCTTGGCACTTCACTTGATGAAAGTGTGGCTGTCTCGGAGGCCACCAGTAGCAGAGCAGGGGAGATGCTAACGCAGGCGGCGAGTGCCCTGGGTGCCCTCCATGGCAGCTTCTTCCCCGGCGAGGAGCTACCATCTTCCTTTGCAGAGCTGGTTGATCTATTCAAGCCTGAAGGGACTGCCGTTGCTGACTTCAGTCGCGAGCAAATGGTAAGTGGTGCTCAGACTACTTTTCTCATGTTGCTCGCGCACGGAGTCGAGGCAGATTTTGACACAGCCACAAAGAAGTTTCCACGGGGTCCTGATGGCAAAACCGTCGGGCTCGGCACTTGGATGGAAGCCGCCAAAACATATGCCCAACAGCTGGTAACAACTGTTGAAGAAAGGGCAGCCAAGGTCCAGGCGAAGAAAACTTCCTCCAAGAAGTCGACGACTTAGCCAGTGACCCCTTTGTTTGACTAGGTCTAGGAATTGCGTCACTTTGCTTTTGCTATATGTAAATTATCAGACATCGTATCTGTCTTATTATGAAACATGAACTTCAGTGATCGGGAGGCGCAGCCCCCGAGCCTTTTGTTTGAATTCATTTATGCTTCCTTATGCGTTGAATTATTCTGACTGTAGAACCGAGCTTCTAAACCATCGACTGGCCCTGTTGTGGGCGGTTCTTCGAAGTCACGAAGCGTTAATGACCAGAAAATTATGGACTTTCTTCATCAAAAGCTTTCCGAAGTTACTGCGAGCTGAAGGAAACGCAAAATGCGTATGCTGAGTTGCAGTCGAGGTCATCCTCAACTACAGAGCGAGAAGCCTTTTTGCTTGAGGAGTTGGAGAGAATAAATCTGCAACTCGAATGTAAGACATTTTTGAATCATCGAGATCTCCTCTTAGCAAGGTGACTCGACTGGGCGATGATGAGCCCTTTGCTTTTGCGCAGGTGTTTGTTCTGACCCAATAAAGGAGGAGGCACGAATTCAGGATCGACTCGATGGTCATGCGAGTAGCACTGAGTACTCCGCCCACCCCTTCTGGTCAGACAGGGAGAAGAGTGCCATTTTGGTAAGGCTTCTAGACCGTGCTTGGCGCACAGCCATTCGACTGGAGACTTGCAGGCTGGCTTTATTTCGAGTCCACGAAGCTTTGTTTCCTTTGAATGAGCAACCACAGGGCCTTGTGGCTTTGCTGAAGAAATTTCGAAAAGGCAAGGCGATCAAGAAGTTTGTGCGTGAGCAACTGATTAGCGGGCTAACGTTGCTCTTGCTTTGTGCGATCGCACCTTCCGCACCTTGATTTGAAAAGATTGCGATGGGACCCGCACCCTTACCAGGTGGTGGTCCTGTGCCGATGGAGGAGCACTACCAAGAGACACGAGTGGACGCACTGGTCCTAATCCATCGTGTGCTGAAGGAGGAGGAAAAATGGACGAACCCAAGGAAGAACCTGTTGAGTAGGTTATGTGTATGGGAAGTAACTCCAAAGTGTAAAACGCAACACTTGTGATTATTGTACATTATTTGTTTACACGTATGCAGCCCCCGAGCCTGTTGAGCGGGGTGTATGAAGCAACATGCTGTAAAATTAGGACTATCCAGCCCCCGTGTATTTTGAGTGAACTTGATAGAAATATTTTAGAGTATCAAACATAAGCTGCACAGTCCATGACTATTTATGTGCGGTTATGAATTTTTGCAATACTTGAAGCTTCACTTGATGCTTCTAGGCTCAACCCTCGAATAATTGAGTGGGTTGAGCAACTTTTGTGTTTATGTATGTTTTTATGACCCAGCCCCCGAGTATTCGAGTGCGGCTGGGGTATTATGTTGTGAACAAGCGGAAACACATGCTTTTTGAGATAGCGCAGCCCCCGAGTGCTCGGGTGAGGCTAATTTTGTGAAATCAATTTATGCGAGTAGTAAGCAGAGAAATATGAGGAATCATGAATTATATTCCTTTTTTGAATGTTAAGCTGCAGGCCGCCTCATTAAAAACCTTCCAGTCCCCTTAGGTACCCTGGTAAGGAAAAGAGCGCGTCTGAAACCTGCAGCTATCCGACATATGTGCCTATTACATTGTTCGACTGATCAATCTAAGCATAGAAACGGCGCAGCTGCGCAACGTTCCAAGGATTATGCGAGAGTTCTCCTGTCTTCGCGTGCTTCAGTCTATATGCTCCACCACCAACACCTCGGTGATGATAAAGGGTCCTTCCCATGGAGAAGCGAGTTTATGCACCTTCTTTTGCTTCAGTCGAAGTACCAGGTCGCCAACCTCGAAGGACCTGGTACGCAGTCGACGGCTGTGATAGTTGCGGAGGTCCTGCTGATAAATAGCTGTGCGTGCGAGCGCCGTGTTACGTGCTCTTCTAGCAAGTCGACTGCGTCTTCGAGTGCCTCGTCTGCATCTTCTTCATTGTATGCTTCGACTCTTGGTGCGTTGAACCTTACGTCTGATGGCAGAATTGCCTCTGCGCCGTAGACCATGAAGAATGGAGTGAATTGCGTTGAGGCATTGGGTGTTGTGCGTAGGCTCCATAGCACAGACGGAAGCTCTTCTACCCAAGCACCCGCAGCCCTTTTGAGTGGCACCAGGAGGCGCTTCTTGATTCCACTTGTCACAAGCCCATTGGCCTTTTCGACTTGGCCGTTTGATTGCGGGTGCGCCACAGATGCATAATTGAGCGTGATATCTTGCTCTTTGCAGAAGGATTTGAATTCCTCAGCCGTGAAGTTTGTACCGTTGTCGTGATGATGCTGCTTGGCACACCAAAGCGATATATGATGGATTTTATGAAATTGACTGCTGTAGTGGCAGTCGAACTTGTGATGGGTACTGCTTCAATCCACTTGGTGAACTTGTCGACCGCCACCAGAAGGTGAGTATGCCCTCCATGGGAGGATTTTTTGAGTGGCCCAACCATATCGAGCCCCCACTGGGCAAAGGCCAGGCCAATGGTATTGTCTTCAACGCCGATGCGGGTGCGTGCGGCTTTGTGGCAAATTTTTGGCAGCCGATGCACCTTTTGACTATGTCCTCCGCGTCTTTGAGTGCTGTGGGCCAGTAGAAGCCTGCGCGAAAGGCTTTGGCTACGAGTGATCGACTGCTGGCGTGATGCCCGCAAGTACCTGCATGAATATCACGAAGGATGGCTTGGCCATCTTCAAATGCTATGCAACGCTGGAACATACCTGATATGCTGCGTTTGTAAAGTTCACCGTTGATGACAGTGTATGCTTTAGATCGTCGAGTGACGCGTCTTGACTCTGTGAAGTCTTCGGGTACCTCGCCGCGGAGTATGTATGCGAGGAAGGTTGAGTCCAAGTTGGCTCGATGAGGAGTACCTCGACTGGTGGGTCCTCTGTGCTGGTGCTTTGCTCTTGGCTGGTGCGGCTGTGCAGGAGTTCTCGCTTCTTTTTGATTGATCTATGCTCTATGCGCTCGAAAAGACACCAGGTGGCACTGGTGCTTTGGTCGCGCCAATGTTGGCTAACTTATCGCTTCTTCATTGCTTTCACGCCCTATGTGCCGTAACTCGCAGCCTTCGAAGCTGCCCTCCATGATGTTGTACAAGTCACGGTAGGCGATCATGTTATCTGCGATTGCGTCACAAGCCTTCATTGTTTGCTGCACCACCAGATTCGAGTCGCCGTAGATCATCAGTCGAGTGCACCCGAGGGCTTTGGCCATCCTCATGCCATGTATCAGAGCTCGTATTCTGCTCGTTATTGGATGGGAACTCGAATCCCATTTGCAGGATGTAGCGGAGCTTGTCGCCTTTGGTGATATGAGGATGACACCTGCGCCTGCGCCTTCGTTTTTCTTCGAGCCATCGAAGTACATGGTCCAGAATTGGACACATCTGGTGCTCCTGGGAGCTGAGCTTCAATCCACTCGGTGTGGAAGTCGGGTAAAACTTGTGCTTTGATGGCCTTCGGGTAATCATACTTAATGTCTCTTGGAGCTAGCTCGATGAGCCATTTTGCTACTCGCCCAGTTGCATTGGGGTTTGTGAGGATGTCCCCGATCCCTGAAGTACTGATTACAGTGATCGGGTGCTCGGAGAAGTAATGCGTCAGCTTCCTTGAGGACATGAACACGGCGTATGCCAGTTTCTGATAATGCGGGTACCGCTGCTTTGATGTGGAGAGTACTTCACTCAAGTAATAGACTGGACGTTGTATGCTTTGCGCGTGCCCCTCCTCCTGCGTTCGACCACTAGAACGGTGCTTACCACCCTGTTAGTTGCAGAGACATATAGGTATAGTGGCTCGCGTTCCTTTGGTGCTACGAGGATTGGAGGGCTTGTGAGGACTCGCTTGAGGTCCGTGAAGGCTGCTTCGGCTTCTGGCGTCCACTCGAACTTATCTGCTTTCTTCATCAGTCGATAGAACGGGAGTGCTTTTTCGCCTAGCTTGCTGATGAATCGACTGAGCGCTGCTACTCGACCCGCCAATTTTTGCACGTCGTGGAGCTTTGAAGGCCTTTGCATCGTCAAGATGGCCTGTATTTTCTCCGGGTCCGCCTCGATTCCTCGAGCTGAGACTAGATACCCGAGGAGTTGCCCGGCTGGCACGCCGAACGTGCACTTCTTCGGGTTGAGCTTGATGTGGAAGCGTTTGAGGTTTGCGAATGTCTCCGCAAGTCATCGAGTAGCGTGCTTTCTTCTCTTGTGGTGATGACTATGTCATCTACATAGACTGGACGTTTCGCCCAATCTGCTTCTTGAGGCAATCTTGCATCATGCGCTGATAGGTTGCGCCTGCGTTTTGAGCCCGAAAGGCATTGTGGTGTAGCAGTAGACCCCGAGTGGGGTTATGAACGCCGTTTTTTCTTCATCCTCTTCCTTCATCCTTATCTGGTGGTAACCCGAGTAAGCATCCAGGAAGGATAAGCGAGCGCACCCGGCGGTGGAGTCGACGATCTGGTCGATTCGAGGTAGTGGAAAGTGATCCTTTGGACACACTTATTGAGTGCTGTAAAATCAACACACATCCGCAGGATGTCTGTATGCTTCTTTTCTACAAGTACGGGGTTAGCCACCCATTGTGATTTCTTGATCTCTCTGATGAATCCTGCTGCGAGTAGCCTGTCGACTTCGGCTTCGACTGCAGTTCTTTTTGGGCCAGATATGCGGCGCATTGTTTGCTTGACTGGTTTAGCACCTGGAAGTAGCTGGAGAGAGTGCTCGGCGAATTCCCTGGGAATACCTGGCATGTCTGCTGGACACCATGCAAATATATCCCAGTTCTCACGGAGGAATTCGACGAGCGCGCTTTCCTATGCGATAGGTAGACTCGACGAGACATTGACTGTCTTGGTCGGGTCTGTCGGGTGCACCTGATGCGATCTTGTGTCGTTGGTGGCACTGAATGCTCTGTCGACTGCCACCTTTTTTGTTCTGGCATAAGTGTTCGATCGTTGGAGACCGCTAGATCGGCGAGTGTTGCTTCCATGCCAAACATCTCAGAGATTTTGCTGAATTCTCGGTCGCAAGAGTCAGACTTTTGGAAGTTCCCCTTGACTGTGATTACTCCTTTTGGTCCAGGCATTTCAGCTGGAGATATGCGTAATGTGGCACCGCCATGAATCGAGCGAACGTCGGGCGTCCAAGTATAGCATGGTATTGTGATTTCCAGTCGACCACTTCGAACTCAATCGACTCGTCCTGAAGTGGTGCTTGTCCCCGAACGTTACGTCGAGTTGTATGGTGCCCTCTGGCTTATTGCTTTCCCTGGAACGATACCGTGGAAGGTATTTGAGGATCTTGGCAGGTTTTCGACTGACCTATTCATTTTGCGGAGCGTATCTGCGAAGATGATGTTTATGCCGCTCCCACCATCCATGAAGACCTTGGACATGGCGTAGCCTCCAATTTGCGCGTCGAGTACCAGAGCAGAGTGCCCTGGTCGAACAACCGACGGAGGGTGGTCCTCTTTGCTGAAGCTTATTGCAGTATCAGATCCCTTTAAGTACTCTGTCACCGCAGGCGGTGACATGACCGCCATGTTTACCTGTCGAGTGCGAAGCTTTTGCTCCCTGTTGGAAGGTCGACCTTTCTGTATCATGTACATCTGCCCTTGGGGCGGAGGGTACTGTGGTTCGTCCACCCGAGGCACGGGCTGTATGGCACCCGCGAGATTTCCGCCTGGGGCAGGCTGTGGTGGTGGAGGTGGTGCCATCAGAACAGGCACGTTGTTTGGCTGAGGCGGGTGCAGGTGCTTGTGCGGCTGCTGCCTTTCTGCGATTTACGTAATCAGTCGCCATCTGGTCGAACTCCCTGCAGTTTCTCATCGAGTGGTTGGACCGCAGTTTTCCATCGTCCCCCTTGTACAGGTGGAATCTGCAATCAGCGTCCATCTTTTCTTCGAATGATCGCTCAGATTGTGCCCGTGACTTGCGCCAATCCTTCCTCTTGTAGCTGTCACTGCGTTGGCCATCGCGTCGATCATCTCGACTGTTTCGCCGATCATCTCGACTGTCTCCGGTCGTCTCGACTGTCTCGCTCTTCCGACCGTCGGTCGCTTCTGTCCTGATCATTGCGGGGTGTGGAGAACCCAGCCGCCATGAATTCGGGTCTGTCGTCGTCGTAATGACGTTTTGAACGTTTGCGCCTTCGGTCATCTCTGTACGAGTCTCTATGGCTTCGACTGCTATTCTCGTGTTTGTCACGGGGTGAGGACCCGCGTGCGGTGCGTGCCATATCCTCTCCATCTGCCCACTCAGTCGCGATTTGCAGGAGGTGGGCTACAGATTTTGGCTTTTGCGGCCAAGTGCTTCTTTGAGGTCTCGCCTGGCGAGGCCCATGACGAAAACATCCATGGCCATATCTTCTGAAACCACTCCAACTGAGTTACGTATCTCAGTCCATCGTCTGATGTATGACCTCAACGCTTCGTCTGAACGAACGCTGAACGCAGGCCCGCAGCTCCTCGAACGTTTTTGGGCGCTCACACAGAGGCTCGAAGTTTTTGATGAATCATCGCGGAAGTGATCCCACGAGTCGTACTTTGATGAGGTAGGGCCTTGAGCCAGTCGCGGCTGTGCCTTCGAGCATCAGTCGTATGTACTGCATGGCTGTGGTGTTCGTGCCTCGCTGGCATGCGACAGCCAGCCTGTAATCTTCCAGCCACCCGGAAGGTTCCTGTCGACCCGTGTACTTGGGCTGTTCAGATGTGAGTTTGAACCCTTTGGGCATCCGTGTCTCGCGGACGCGTCGAGTGAAGCACAGAGCTCCATGTGGCTCAGGCTCTCGATCGGAGTATGAGTCGCTACTGTATGATCTGCGTGACCTGCTCCTGGACCTGCGCCTTCGCGAGCCGCTTCTTTCCTTCGAGTGGTGGCGACGACCACTGTGATTATGCTCTTCCCGAGGCGCGTCGACTAGGGCACGGTCTCGACTCCCACCTGGAGTTTTGGAACTTGGCGTATGGCCTTTGCAGCTAAGGCGAGTGATTTGATCTGTTGGCGGTGTAGTTTTGCATTGGGGTCATCCGCTGGGGGCTTGATTGCCTCCAGGTATGCTGCAGCGGTGTAGAGAGCACCTGCTGCTGTTTTGGGCACCGGCAGTCCTTCCTCGTCGTATGTCATGAAGGAGTTGCCTAAGTTGCGGGTGAGTGCCGCCTTCTCGCCTGGCGAGAGGTGTGACAACCTTGATCTGCGTCCTGTGTCTGCTCGCCCGGTGGAGCTCAGGGAGAGCTGTCTTCTGCGCACACTTGACAAGCTAGCTTGCTTTTTGCGTTCTTCGAGTGTGGCTCTTATCTGCTTCAGTCGAAGTGACTCCTGCCAGTTGAAGTACTGGAAGGTCAACATCTCTTCTTGTGTTGCGTCTGCTGGCATCATTGTGCACTCCTTGATGACTTTATCTGCTTTTGCTGCCATCTCAGCAGTGATTGTGAGGGTTGTGGCTCCGTCCGGCATAGTGACTGTGCACGGAAATTCTGTAGGCCTGCGACTGGCCGCAGTTTCTGATGTTTCTGCGGCGATGGCCACATAGACCTGTTGGGGTATGACCCGAGGGCATATGTATGTACTTTCGAGTCCCGTCATAGACTCGACATCTTCGTCGAGGCTCATGTCTGAGCCTGCATGTTCATCGAGTGGTTCGTCTGGACGGATCTCGCAGTCGACGTCTTCGTCGCCTATGCCCATCTCGGCGTCGGCGAGGTTGTTGTGAGCCTCGGAGTCGAGGTTGTTGTTGGCGCAGATCTCGGAGTCGACGTGGTTGTCGATATGAGTCTCGAGGTCGCTGAGGGAGATCCCGCAGTCGAAACTATCCTCGAGTGGTTGATCTAGCTCGGGATCGTTTGTGCGGTATGCTGATTCGGCCTCCTCGCCCTGGAGCTCTTCAATGAGCTCGCGCATCTCTCGTGTGGACATGGTTGTTGCAGATGAACAGGCTTGGAGGGTTGATGATGGTATGGACGCAGCGGAAAGATCCGCAGTCGAAGGAGTCGCAGCCGATGGAGCCTCGGGTGCGAAAGTCGCGAGTTGGCGTGGATCCGTCAAGTCCTGCACACCAAGCTTGTTGACGAAAAAATTGAACGAACCGACGGTTAAACCCAAACCTGACTCGAGATCGGAGAAGGCCTCCTGGAATCCTGGCGAGTGTGGCTCGAAATCCATCAGAGGATCCGATGTGCTTTTTGCGGGTGAAGCTGGCGTGTTGCCGTTTGTCGAGTGAGCCGGCGAGTTGCCGTGTGCCGCCTGAGTCGGCGAGTTCTGGTTTGTCGATGCAGCCGGCGAGTTGCCGTTTGTAGATCCGATCGGCGAGTCGCCGTTTTCCGATGGAACCGAAGAAACCGCGAGTCCAGCACTATTCTTTCCCACAGACGGCGCCAATTGACGAGGTGTACCCTCATCAAATCCCATGGTTAAGGACCTAGGGTTGAGATTATGGGGAGAGAACGTGGTAGTACTGGTAGTTTCGTCGGCTGACAAGCAGAGGCAAAGATTTACCCAGGTTCAGGCCCCTCGGGTGGAGGTAAAGACCCTACTTCCTGCTTGTCTGTTATTGATCGCTGGAGATTATGTGGTTACAGGTGGCTCCGGCGAGATGACGATCTCGCAAGAGCTTTGGTGGTTCGAGTATGGCTTGGTCCTAGATCGGCACCCCTCCCAGCCTTTAAATAGGCTGGGTCTCGGGAGTTTGTAACCGACCTAGTTTACACATAAGGAAAGTATAAACCGACTATGTCTATTTCTAAACTTGGAAGTTACTTCATCTTGTTGGGCCTCTCGTCTTGGGCTTCGAGTCGTATCTTCGCTAGTTGGGCTTTTAGTCATCACGTGCACCAGGTACCCTCACAGTAGGGTACCCGAGATGTATATCCTTGTCAAATGTTTTCCTCATCGTATGAATACAAGTATTTCCCGTTCAAAAAAAACACGGGGCGACTAGACGACTAGTCAATGTTTGGGCAGCGCCAAACATTTGTTGGCTACCCATATTGTGTTGATCTTTCTATGGGGTGCTTGACTACTTTTTTTTACAGTGAAATGGTGTTTGACTACTTGATTAGGCTCACTTACCTTTTAAAATAGAATTCAAGAAGTCGGTTCGGGTATGTGAAAATGTCTTTTCATGGAAATATGTTTGGTTTGACGTCACGGAGGCGGAACCGGTTGATATGGTCGCTTGTATGGCCATCATGTTGCTCATCAAATTCCCGGTCATTTTCTCATAGGGAACTCCAATTGAGATGTTTCTGGACTCGTTGGATTTGTATGTACGAGGACCACAATCTCATAGTGTTAGGCCTTTAATTTAGCCTTATGAAAAACATATCATTTGTTGAGCGCTCCATATGGCTTGCATCTGATGCTTGTGACCCCTCTGGGTTGAATCCACTTGGCTAATTTCATTCTGCTACGTTCATACAAAATTCCTTCACCTATGCATACATCAAAACCAAGGAAAAGCAATAAAATTATAATAAAAAACCAAAGGTTATGCAATACTCACAACAAAATGAGTGGAAACAAATAATCATGTATAATGGACATAAAAAGTGACTACATGGAGCATGAGATGAGTGATTTTATATCTAACAAATAGGGTTAAAACACTATATAAAATCTACCCATCAAGAGGAAAAGCAACAATGCTGATAAAGATGGCTCTTTAAGCATGACATGTTGGTGTGACTCCTTTGCACACTCATATATGGAGAGTTGACCGTATCATATGGTTATAAAATTGCACATCTTATGCATGATTAGGATTCTAATAGTGGAATCTTGTTTGTTCTTGCTTTAGCTCGTCATCTGAGAATAAATTGGGTATTATCTTGAAATAGTATTCAGCCTTGTTACTGAATGTGTGGTATCTCAAAACAATAATCTTTGCATCCCATTATTCTTGGATGAAAAGGTGGCACTTGCTCAAAGGAAATATATATTTCTATTATGCCTTTGAAGTACTATAGTTACTTAGTTAGACATGTAGAATAAGTATTCTGGTCAACTTTCGGAACTTCCGTTTAAATAATAGGTGAACTTCCGGACGGAACACTTAGATTCGGTGAGTTTTTCTATCGTGGTTTTCAAACCGTTTGTCGGATTGAAGCAAATGATACGCCGTTGGAAAGGTATGGAAAATGCGCACCTTTTTCACTTCTACAAGATTTTGAAATTAGTCACGGTTTTAAAACAATTTTAAATATACGAAACACTGTTTTTCACGTATTTTCCTCGTTTTCGTACTGTTTTGGACGCCATTTTCAAACCGTTTGTCGGATTGAAGCAAATGATATGCCGTTGGAAAGATATGAACAATGCGCACCTTTTTCACTTCTACAAGATTATGAAATTAGTTACGGTTGTAAAGTAATTTTGAATATACGAAACACTGATTTTCGCGTTTTTTCTTCGTTTTCGTACTGTTTTGGACGCCATTTTCAAACCGTTTGTCGGATTGAAGCAAATGATACGCCGTTGGAAAGATATGGAAAAACCGCATCTTGACTATCTCAGGACAATTTTCGTAATTCATCACGGAATAAGAGCAGTTTGAAAAATCGGGAATTCTGTTTTCTGGACTTTCATGTCCAGCGGACAGTATTTTTAAAATTACTTTCAAACCGTTTATCGAAACGTAACAAATGATATTGCGTTGAAAAGATATTAACTAGACGCAACTTTTTCGTATAGAAATGTTTTCGTAATTCTTTACGGTTTGTGATTAATTTTGAAAATACGAAAAATGGAGAAAGGAGAGACATGGGAATCGATTTGAAATTAGCACGTTTGTCGTGCTCGGATTGGGAAAATCAGTACGTGTGAGTCAAATTAGACTAATATCCTTGGTAATAACACGTGGCGCCGATCTATTTGGACAAACGGAGCTCGTATCGATGATTTCTATGCTTAAATTTCCGCCCCGAAAAACAGAGTATAATGAACTTCCTCTGTATACGGTTCTGAACTTCAGTTTAGTCTGTTGCTGAACTTCCATTTAGTCTGATAGTTAACTTCCGATCGCGATTTATTTTCACGCGGATAAGTTGGTATTCTGAGTGAACTTCGATATCATGTACATTGAACTTCGATTTTTTTTAGAGTGAACCTCAGCGTATTGTTTTTTCTAGATTCTTTTTACTCGTGAATAAATTAATTTTTTCTTTAATAAAAAAGTGAATCTCCGTCATGAATGAAATGAACCCCGACCTGTAATGGTGAACCTCCTTCTCAGAAAATATTAACAGTTTTTACTCACGAATGAATTTTAGTTTTATTGTTAGGAAAAATGTGAACCTCGGGTATGGACAAATCGAACTCCTGTTTTAATCTTTCCGCGATAAAAAATTATTTTCGTTTTGAAAATAAACATTTTAGGAATCGCAGAAGTAAGGAAAATGAACTTCAGGCGGTGTTCAAAGTGAACTCCCAATAAAGTAGTAAACTCCCAATAAAGTAGTAAACGTCAAACGCATTTTAATATGATTTTCTGACGCGTTCATGTTGAACTCCTGCTCGGTACAAAGTGAACCTCTAGAAACTTAAGTATGAACTTGCTTCTATGATCGGATGAACTTCCGATAAAAGAGTAATTATCCAACGCGGTCGAGTAGAACTGAACTCACGATCTAAAAATAGCGAACCTCCGGGTTGGACGATATAAACTCCCGATTCCGAACTAGTGAACCTCCGGGATCGAATAGATTTAAAAAAGATGCAGCATAGCACTTAATTTTAGATGTGCAGTAAACTAAACTTCAGTTGTACACTACACTGAGCATGGAACGTCATACACACCCGCATAGATGTGAGGGCTGGCGAACTACCACAACACGGGCCGATGAACTCCCAGTCGCACACCACCAAACCGCTTGCTGCACACCAACAGAACGCCTCTGCGCCTCCACGTTGTCCTATGCGCCTGCACAAAAAAAAAGTTGACTCAAGTCAAGTCTGCAAGGTAAAGTCTGAAGCAAGAATAATCCAATACAAAGATTTGTATGGAGTATTACTAATGCAGAATACGGGCAAGAAAACACTAGCAGATGCCATTACTAGTAGATGCACAATCAACCGTATTTACACTGTTTGCTGAAACGAACTGCTATTTGTTTGTTAAATTGAGCCGTGACAGGAAAATTCGCTAGCCATCTAGAGCGGAGGGAATTAGCTTGCTAGAACATGGTATTAAGTCGGGTATTAACACAAACATTTGTTGGGCAAACATATACTAACACCTGAACAGAACAGCCGCTGCATAAGGAGGTTGCAATGACATAATCGGCAGGCTGGAGACGGTGGTAGGGCGGCTACCGGCGGCAGGTCTCGTCAGGAAGTTCAGAGGGTCTCGTGTGTTTTATCCATCTGAAGTATTCACGTTTTTATGTTGTGAGTTAGTACAAAATCCAGGTTGAACGAGCTGCAGAACTCAACTAAGAATCCTACGGAATAACTATATCAGTAGTACTTCTATAGCCGAAGGCAAACTGAACTTTTGTGTTTTGTCATGCGCCGATGCACACCTGACGGAACTAATTCGGTCTGTAGAGCTATCTTTTACAGTTGGTAATTAAACAAGATTTGCACACTAGAGCGAACAGCTCTTAGGTGGTGGCTAGCTTGCCGCAGGCATGGTCAACATCGGCCCTTTCCGATTCAGGCGTGGGCGCTTGGCAGACTTGCAGCAGTGTGCAAGAACCTGTAGCCACAGGACCAGCACGAATGCAGGTCAAGGGCAGGACCAAATGACTTGGAGAGCAGAGGCGCAAGCAGTAGCTGGCCTGTGCGACTCGATCCTGCAGCTTAGCTCGTGGCTGGATGCCAGAGCTTCATCACTGAACCTCCATCACTGCGACTCTCCGCTTTGGACCTCCAAACGCTGATCTGAACCTCCCATTACCAGCTGCAAAAGCAAGAAGCCACTACAAGGTTCAGTACCAGCTGTGGTTTTGGAGTTTAACATTACCTGTAATTCTGAATCGAAGTCAACTCGATATTCGTCTTTGACATCGTCTAGGGAACTCAAAAGAATGAGTGCCCAAAATCAGGCATCAGGGGAGCGGCAGGACCAGAGCTGCACATGCCGGCGTCTAGGCCGATTAACTACCACGGTCGGACACTATGAATCGCCGGTACAGCGCAC
Source organism: Poa pratensis (assembly GCA_947311845.1). Taxonomy (NCBI): domain Eukaryota; kingdom Viridiplantae; phylum Streptophyta; class Magnoliopsida; order Poales; family Poaceae; genus Poa; species Poa pratensis. Next base: position 27,431,536 of record CAMZMU010000087.1, read on the forward strand.
GGTGGACTCCACGGCCGGACATGGTGAACCGCCGCTGCGACGCACGGTGAACTCCAAGCCCGGGCGCTCGCGCCGTGTTTAGTCCATCCGCAAGCATTGGGGGCCAAGGTCGGAGCAGGAGAAGAGTGAGGTCACCATGTGCTCGCGGCCGCGTTCCCAGAACTTGGTGCTTCGGGTCCGTGCAGACCTGCTTGTTTTCGAAATCCAGACGAAGTAAGGGGATGGCGCCGCCAAAACGCGGGCAGCAGGCGGCATCCGCCACGACACCCATGTACGGAGCAGCACGCTGTGGCCGACGGCGCCGGTGGAGCGTGGCACCGTCCGTCCCCCGGCAGCTCCAAAGTTGAGAGGAGGAATGCGCTCTCTGAATCCGGCCGAATCACGCGTTGCTTCACCGTAGGATGCACGCGAGGGTAAGGCGCTTCCGGTGGAGATCGAGCAGGGGTCCTACTGAGGACGTGATGCAGGAGAACGGAAGTGGGCGGGGCAGGAGCTTTCCCGGCGCCCCTCCGGACGCCGCCGGTCGCGGGGATCTGTGCGGTGACGGGAAGGTGGCGCCAGTAGCCGTGCAGGATGCAGGGGAGGTCCGCGGCCGCCGGCCACCGCGCGGGGAGGCTGGAGGTGAAGGGGCCGCGCCGGGGGAGGAATGAGGTCGGGGACGCACGGAGGAAGGAGGCCAGGGTGCGCCGGCGGAAGGGCGGCCAGGTCCGCGACGGCGGAAGGACGGGCTCACGCGGCGACGGAGCTGGGGGTGGGTTCACGCGGCGGGGGAGATCGAGCTGGGGGGCGGTCTCACACGGCGGCGGAGGTAGAGCTTGGGACGGGCTCACGCGGCAGAGGAGGTCGAGCCAAGGGCGGGCTCACGCGGCGACGGAGCTGGAGGCTGGCTCACGCGGCGGTGGAGGTAGAGCTGGGGGAGGGACTCACGCGGCGGCGGAGGTCGAGCCGGGGGCGGGTTCACGCAGCGACGGAAGTGGATGGCGGCGGCACGGTGGAGGTCAGTGCGAGGCCACGAAGAAGGTAAGTTAGGTGGGGCTGGGGTCGGGAAAAGAAGGTCTTTAAGAATGGAAAGTTGACTATAATAGTTATTCTAAACAACTCTTAAGGGGTTGTGTAGAATAGTCCTACTCTATATATATATATATATATATATATATATGATTGTGATTATTTTATTTTATTTGTTGACAACACACCAGTCTTGCTACCCAAATAATAATACCCGACATTATTCGGTGTTGGTATTTCCAAATTCCCCTAGCCAAACACCATGCCAAAGTGTCCATCATATCTACCTATTTGGCAAAATGTCATTTCGATGAGTTGGCTACAATATTCCAATTAATATCGGTTCTCTCATGTAATAAGTGAATGTTGGAAGGCATCCGAGGATTCGCCTAACCATGGATTGTGAAAAGATTTGAAAATGAGAGGAGTGTTAGTTTTCAAAAAAAAAAGATCAAGTCTTGCCGCTCTCAATGCTCTAAGTCAAGTGTCAAATCCTATTGAATTTCTTCTATCTGAAGAAATAGGCTTTCGCCCCGCTATATTAATATAGCAACCACCCGATACAAGTTTGAGACCACAGTTGGGGCAAACCGCACAAGCCAGCCCAAAAGAAAAGAAAGAGAAAAAGGAAGAGAAAACAACGCCAACATCGGCGGATCAACGAAAACGAAAGTGACTCTCAACCGCTACGTCCTCTCCGGCAAATTCCCGCCACAATCCTAGCGCTCTGAATCGCCGCGTACCAAGCAACACCTCCAAGAAGGAAAGCAACGACGCCGACGCTGCTGCCCGGACAGGTCCTAGGGTTTCCCCCGGTATGCTCCGAGGAGTGGGGAAGGGGCACCCCCGACGCCCTTCAAGAAGGAAGGGCGACACTCGCAAGCGTCACCGCGTCGGTGCCAAAACGACTGGGATTTCTCCCGACCTCCAAAAAACCACCTCCCGGACAATCTGGGATTCCTTCTATCTTAATGTTGTCAACTAAAAATTATGCCGGGCATGGTAAGTTGGGGGTGCTGATTTCCAGTAATGAGAGTTCGAGTTTCAATTTCGACATCGTTGACGAATACAAGGTTTAAAACAGACTTTACTTTAATCTTAAACTGGTATCCTAGCAAACTGTTGTATAGTATGCTTGGCAATTCATAGCTTTATAAATTTAAAGTCGGGTTCTTTGAGCTTTTCATCTAAAAAATATGTCCCCTGAATGACGGAAATATATGAGTTGGGAAGATGAAAGTTGTGACATTAGCAAGTGCAACATGGTATCCATGGCACAAACTTTAGTATGTTCGGAAACATCAGACCGAGTCTCAAAGATGAACTATGTGTGAAGATACAAGCCCGTGTAAACTGAATCTTGTAACTTGTATACTTTTCCCCATTTCCGGCCTTCCGTTCGCTTAAAACACAACTACTCGTACTGCGGTATACTCCACCCAGATATCATTGTTCTGAACTAAACACACTGTTTGAACAGCACATGCGAGATCCACCGACATCGTCGGCTATGTATATTTGTTACGCCCGATACGGTGCCGGCGCCGGCGCGGCGGCTGGCCCGTATGCGCTGGCGCGAGGAGCCGGAGCGCTGGCGCTCGTCATGTCATCCCAGAGACGGTCGGCGATGACCCGGTTGGCGGCGTCCGAGGTGTGGTACGCGTCCCAGAACACGTACGCCTTGCGGTCGCGGCAGGGCGTGGAGTCCGGCAGGCAGAGCCCCCCGATCTTCGTGTCCACTCCGCAGCACGACGTGTCAGACGTCGTGAACCCTGCATGCAACAGATCGCCAATGGCGCAACACGAAATTGTCAAGGAGCGGCAGAGAGAAAAAAGCGTGATGCACGATCGAACGAAACGGCGGAACAGCCTGGTTGGCGCTAATGTTACCGTGTTTCTGTGGGTGTTGGATGAGCTCCATGACGACGGAGTAGCAGTCAGCGAGCCCCATCTGCGCGCCGGGCAGCCTGGCGTTCATGCCGTCGAGCAGCTTCTTGGCGGCGGCGTTGAACTGCACAGCGTAGCCGTTCACGTGGTCCAGGCACTCTCCGGTGGCCGACTTGACGCGCTGCGCCGGGATGCAGCCGAGCGGGGGGAGCCCGTTGAAGGCCACCTTCCGCGCGCCGAGCCCGTACAGCCTCTGCATAGGGAACAAATCGGCCGGTTCTCATGTTGTCAGCCAGACGCGCATAACGATCGACTCCGAGTCTCCGATCACCCGTATCTGTTAATGATCTGAGACAGTGCGAGTGTGTTTCTTGCCTTGAGTTGCCGGTCTAGAGTGGCGACGAGGAGGCGGATGAACTGGTCGTGCGTGTACGTCTTGCCGTCCGCCATGAACGGCTGCAGGAAGTTGTTGATGTAGTCGTTGCTCCCTGATTCAGAACAGCGAAGGGAATGCACAATTTAATCCATGAGCTCGCGTGGTGCGTGGTGAATCTGACAGACTGAGATGAAGGAAGTTAATCGCTTTTACCAAGTCCAATTTGGAACATTGCTGCGTTGACAGTCTCCTCGGCGGCCTCCTTGCCGATCTTGGCGATCATCGCCTTCTTCACACTCTCGAAGCACGATATTTGCTGGTCGAACGAGAAGTACTCGACCTGTAAATTGCAGTGTCAGTGACTGTCCAGGAGTGATCAGTGCCGACTGCCTGCCGGCGAGAAGTATGTGAACAATGCGGCTTACGAAGTAGACACCAGTCTCGTTCAGAATGCCGGCGCCGCCGGACGCGAAGTTGACGCCTCCGAGGTAGTCGTCTTCGGCCATGGACAGGGAGAGGAACGGCGGCGGGGACGTGATGCCAAACTTGGCAGCTGCATCAATCCAAACATCACTCACATCGTCATGCCACTCGATCTGTGTCGTACGGACGTATACAGGATTCATGAGCTAATTGATTAACGGTGGCAGGCACTTACCCATGTAGTCCCCGATGGTTCTTCCATTGGTGAACCTCCCCGTGGCGACGGCGTTGGGGTAGTCGATGCCGTACCAGGGGTAGTTGGACTTGGCGAGGGAGAGCTGGAAGTAGTTGTTGTTCCCCACGTCCGACATCGAGTCTCCGAACACGTACGTCACAGGGCCCTTGGCCGCCGCCGTGGCCGTGCCACCGGCGACTGAACATTGCGGTAGTGCGACGACGGCAATGCCAATGACGAGCGCGGCAAGAGCTGCCATTGCTTATTGCTTCGCGGTCCCTGAAGCTAGTGAGTAGTGACTGTGGTTTGGTGTGCTAGCTGCTGCTGCTGCTGCTGATTGCTTGTGTTGGCATATGACGATGTGGCGCTGATTTTATAGCGTCGGGGAAGGATGAAGTCATGTCGTTTTCTGGAAGTTTGGGTTATTTGGGTGAATCGGATTAACTTTCCAGCTTGAGTGTAGTGCGATGAACTTCAGGCTCGCAGCTAATTAGTGTGGCTGTGCGGCCAAGGAAAACAGGGGAATTGGCAGTGGGAACAGGCGTGGTAGCTGAGGTCGTTGAAGAACTCGTGGTGTCCTTGCTAAGTTGCTAGAAGCAATTCTGATTGTTTAAATCGAAAATGTTTGATATGGTTAGGAATGTCGCGAACTTGCAATTGCACGTTTCTACGATCGTTTTAACATTTGTTCAAGAATTGGATATTCGAATTTTGTGTGTACGTACTTAGCCCCAGCTTTTCTTTTTTAGCTTCTTTTTCTGGGTTATGACTTTGTATGGACTTTCTTGACATGTTGCTTTATTTATAAAACGAGTCGAAAGCCTGTTTCGAGAGTGAACATAGTTTTTTGACAGATGGACAAGTACGTCATGCATGCTCAATAGAATACACGCGTGTCATATTGAACATACGATGAATTTAATGTACCGCAAGCGAAAACAAGTTTCACAAGAACAACCATTCTGGTTTGCACAAGTGAGAGTTACATTCGGGACTATCGCAAAGTGAAGAATCAATATAACTTCCAACACAGTACGACACTAAACTTTGATACGAATTTCATCAAGATCTCGGATCTAATTGACAGTTGTAAACTAGGAGAACTGTTTGTGCCCCTGAAGCGTTGGCATGTGAAGATTATCATTGTAGCTGCACTATTTTTCTTGAGCTATACTTCTTTGTGAAGATCAGCAAAGAGTTGGTCAACGATCTGTTCTCGTCTTCCTGTACCTCTGATTCCCGGTCGATTGGCGCCGCAAGGTGTCATCAAAAACAATATGTTAGATGTTGTTCTTAGAGAGAGTTTGCTCGTCTTCCTGTACCTCTGATTCCCGGGCGATTGGCGCCGCGAGGTGATTCATGTATTCATCAAAAACTAGGTGTTCGATCTTGTTCTTACGTATCTGCTACTGTTGTAACCCGAGAAGTTCTTCCACTGTGAAACAGAACCGGCTCCAGGGCCGATCCAAACATATTTTGGGTCTGGGGCGAATTCAAATAAATATATTTATAATAAATTTTTATACTTAATTGTGACTTAATTAAGTCATATTATAAACTAATGAGTATATTTTTTTATTTTTTATTTTCCATGGTTAATCATATTTGAATGACGCTAATATGAATTATACAATTGCAATGTATATATATCAATAAATGGGGGTTCTGGGAAATTTAAACCATATGTTGTAAAAGAGATTCTCCTTGATTTTTTTTGATGATTACATTGTTAATTTAGTTATATGTATAAATTTGTATTTGTGTATATGCGAGTGTGTGGTCGAGTCTATTTTAATATCCTTAATGTTATGGTAGAGATATCTAAAACATATGCTCTAATAAATAAACATATTAATAGTGGTTTCTCGTGTATGGTTAGATGAGCACATTTATATAAACTTCTAGAGTATAAATTTAAACATCGGTAAATGCATTTTGCAAGTTTGGTTTGCTACGAGGTTGAAAATATATGCTTTCTACTTGGTATTGAAACAATATCGATAGTAGCAATCACTGGATGGAAGCGGAGTTTTGGCTCCCGGGCACCAGTGCTCCTGGTGCCCGAAATTTTTTTTTTTCAATTTTTTTTGTTACACATAAAATTCTGAAAAAAATCAAGCATGTAGATTTGAATGTTCATTACCATAGGAAAAATCAGAAAAAAAAATGTTAATATTTGCAGGCTGTGTGAAAATAACAAATATCAGCAGTCAACAAAGCAAATTCAAAAATGTGCAAACATGCCCAGATTTCTTATTTTTGCACAGGTCAAAATATTTCGAATTATTTTTTGCCAATTTATGAGTTAAGCACACATGTAGACTACTACCTGTGTGATTTTTTTTGTGATTTTTTGGCAAAAGAATAAAGTTTAAAAAAAAATTGGGCACCAGGAGCACTGGTGCCCGAGATCCAGAAGGGATTTCCGTCACTGGATAAGCTACTTTACATTTTATTTCATTATATGCTCAATTGCAATGTCAATTCAATGTGTTTGGCATCATATATCATATGGAACGATCTATTTCTCAAATAAAAGTCAAACATAAAATTAAACATGAAAATCTCGTTAACATAGGTTTGAGTATAACACGTAGAACATCCTCACGAGAGAGACTAACAGTCTAACTAAAACTCATGGTTGTCTATCAGATTGGTTTGTTTTTACGTGGTACATGATATTGGTCCGTTGTGTCGCCTGTCTCCTACAAACTAATATTTAAAGCTATTTAATAGTCGTGTGCCCTCTTATTCTAAGCCCCGGGCGATCGTCATGTTTGCCCGGCCGATGGTGGGTCCGAGAGCATAGAGGGTGTCATTATTTATGAACGGTGGTGGTTTCCATATTTTGAATCTGAGATGTCACTACTATTCGCTACATATTCGAGTTTCCAAATCTTGCCGGTCCCGTTTCCATCTCTGATTGATGGTATATTTGCATCCAAGTTGGTGCTTCTCGTCACCGACGACCTAACTAGATACCAAGCGTTGGCACTGCCCCGAGTATTACCATGCCCTCCCTACCACTTGGCGACTAAGTCTACCATCGACAAAAATGTGCCGATCGTTGCCGTGGAGACCAAGATCCCCCATTTCCATCCCAAGGTCATTCCCCTCTACCCTGGACTCACCGCTGAATTAATCAAAAAAGTACGCGCTCCTCTGTCCGCTCATGTCGAAACCATTGTCATTGATCTCCAGATTGCGGCGAGCTCAACGAAGCATCGTTGTTCAATTACTTTAGCGCGTGGCGCGGAGTCATCGCCTCTTTCGTTGGTGAGTGCTATTGTGCAGTAAGGCAGAGAGAGAGAGAGAGTAGTGATTGACAGGCCCACCGTCATGTTTAAGTGTTCGCGGGCCAGGTAAGTACTCTTTCTTATAATGAAAGAGTATTCTCTTAAACCTGTATTCGGCACAGTCCGGCCAATCAAGTTTCTTTAACCTGTCATGCCCATGCGGTAAATAGTTATTCATCGCCCGGCCATATCTTTGTGCTACTAGCTTTGCCATGGATCAATTCAAATATATAAATTCAATTCTTAATGATCTATCCTATGGTACCGGTTTCATTTTTTCTTAATTAGTTAATAATATTGTATTTATTTATATGCTATATTCAATCTTGTGGTTTATGCGTCATCGAAGCCCTAAGCATCAACGTGTTCGAGACCCTTCTAAACCAGTAGGAACCCATCGGTTTTAGGGAAACTAACCACTTGCTATATGCCTTTAGGCAATGTTTGATTGCTTGATTAATTGCTTTATGTTCATATGCCATGTTTATGCCTTACCTTTCTATGCTTATTTAAGTCCTATGATTAACATTGTCTTTTGAATCATTGTAATTAATTTTGAAACTCACTACTGTGGGGGAAGCCCCTACGGTGTAATTTTTTTGTTAATGCAATATAAAAGGAAATGGATAGAGGAAACCGAAAAAACAAGGGATTACATTACGGAGAATAAAAGTGACTAAAAGGAACCATGTGGTCTATGTAAAAAGGAGGATAGCCAACATTGTTATTATTACTTGCTAATATTTTTGTATGCCTAGGTTACTAATGCTTAGAACCCGTTGAACTTGTTATTATTGTGTTGTTGAATTAACCTTCAAGTACGACTATATAGATACTCTTCATATTCACGAAAAGCGTTGTAGCGCTGAACGACCGCATCGATCAGAATCTTTTCGATTGCCATCCATTGTGCCTCCCTCTTGTACTCCTTCACAACCTCCGCATACAGAACTACCTCATCAAGCTCGTCATCGATAAGTTGGAGGTGTTGGAACATGTCATCGATCCCCCCATACTCCTTTCTGCCCGATCAAAAAGCGCTGCTCAGGATCTTATCCGCCATTGCTTGCACCGCACCTCAATCTAGGTTTACTCCTTGCCGCCGAAACCCCTACCCCACGTGCACCAAGGCCGGGAAGATTGGTCAGACGTCCCCTCGATCAGCCTGAGTGCAGATCGCAGGAACGAGAGAGAGAGAGACTGCAGCGGTAGGCAACGAAATCATTTTACACGCAAATGCCGATGGGGCACAAAACCCGAGCAGAGAGGGTGCATTTTTTTTAGATTCACATGCCATTATTCAAATAGAGTTGATAATTATAGGATTGTTCAAACCATTTGGAGGGTACTATACCCGCATTTGATACTCCCTCTGGTCCGTCCTCACTGTTGTGGAGAACGTACAACCGTTGTAAAAAATGTGTGTAGAGCTCCCCAGGGACGGAGCCATGAATGGTAAGAGGAGGGGGCCAATTATACACTAAATTGTTTGAAGGGGGCCATATAGTCAATTTCTACCAAATTTAGGTATCAATCTACCTATTATATAGGGGTGTTTTCAACAAAATTTGCAGCATGGGGGGCCATGGTCCCTGCACCCCCTGGCTCCGTCCCTGGAGCTCCCGACACTCTTTCCGGATCGGAGGGAGGAGCAGAGAGAGGGTGCGAGTGGAAATCCATAACGGGTAGTAGGCGCAGATACACCCACTACCCAAAAAACAAATTTTAAAATGTCAAAAAATTTAAAATAAAAATTTCGGATATAGTTCAAGACATTTTATGTTAGCACAAAAAAGTTACGTGAAGAAAAAACATTTTTTGTAACCTGTGCAAAAAAAGACAAATCCGAACATTACAAAATGAGTTTATACGCGACATTTTTTTTGTCTTTTTTACATAGGTTACAAAAAATGTTTTTTCTCCACGACAATTTTTGTGCTAACACAAAATGCTATAATGTATATCCGAATTTTTGCTGTAATTTTTTGACATTTTAAAAGAAAAAACTAAAAATATTTTACATAGTAGGTGCATCTGCACCTACCCAAAATCCCACCTCCGTTGCGTATGCATTTGTTAGGCACTTGGGCCAGGGCTATCTGTGAGCTATATTGGGCCAGCAGTCGCGGACACAAACAAGCCTAACCCACAAGGAATCCACCGGAAAGGAAGCAAAAGAGCCCACGGAGCGAGCGTGAGGATAGGGAGAGAAGCAACTAGCTGCCAGACGCATTTCTCCCTCCGCAGCTCCGCTGGTCGCGGCCATGGGAGAAGCTCTGGCCATGAGGCCCTCCTCCTCGCCCTACCCTCTCCTGCCTCCCCCTACCTGCTCATCCCGTCTGCCCCCGCTCCGCTGCTTCGTCGGCCTCCGCTGGTCCGCCCCGCGCGTTCAGGTACGCTTTCCCCCGATCTTCTTCATGGAACCAAGACGGGCCACACACTAGCAAATAGGACCTGATAAACGTGGGACTGTGTGGTGGATACTCTGTTTTCTCGTATTGTTTTGATGCTTCATTGTGTTGTACGGCTGGCGCAGGTCAGGGAGCAGTTGAATTCGGTTGCAGGAATCGGCAGTGGTACGAGAGGTTGCTATGGGCGATTCAGGTCAGTTACGCTGAAAAAAAAAGGAGTTATGCTGCTACTTTGCTTGGTTGCTTTACAAGTCTCGAATAAACTAAAGGGTTATGAACAGGTAATTGGTCAGTCAGTAGCAAATCATAAACTTGCTGAAAGTTCACTGAACAGAGCACCAGTTGGGTGTCTAGTGTGATGACTCGGAGAAACCTTCACGTGCAGCTGGGTTCGAAAGTAATTATGCTAGTTTGCTCTGGTGGTTTGCAACTCTGAAATGTTCTCATACTAGTGGTAGTAAGTACCTCTAGCAATAAACTACGGTGTTACCAACATGTCAGCCAGGGGTATGAGCAGGTAAATGGCCAGGTAGTAGCAAATCATAAACTTGTATACTAAATCAAATCGACGAGACCAGTACGTTTGCAAGGTATTTCTTTGTGAATCGGGTTGAGACTCTGAGCTGATATTCGTGGTGAAAAACTTACCTTGATTGAGCTAAAAGTGATTTTCCCAATGAGTAATTACATTTGGTTCTGAACTTTATGTGAGTTGGTCAGTGGTAGTTGAACATAAGATACATCCTGCACATGTCAGCTGTCGTGATTTTAATTTCCTTTCATTGTATTTTTTTCTGACAATTTACAGAGCACCTGCTTCAAGTGCCTCCCAACCTTGTCATAGAACCATCGTCATTAGAAACGACAATTCTCAGAATGCCGATTTTCCGCGTAACTACTCAAAAAGGGAGAAGAAACCATTCCCATACCAGTACTGGAGTTACGACGCCGAGCAAGACAGAGGATGAAGCAAGCTGAAGGAAAGCCCAAGCGATCATTGCCACCTCCGAAAAATGGACTGCTAGTCTATAGATTGATACCAGAGGCATACAGAGTGTATAATGCAAGAATTTTGCTGATCAACAACTTGAAGAGACTGATGAAAGTAGTACCAGTCAAAGGCTGCAAGTAATTCTCTTGTCCCATCCTTTGGTGATTATTATTCCCTAGAAATCATGCTAATGGTAATTATGGTAGTCCTTCATTACATATCCAGCACATTTGACAGAAGAGGTCTGCTTTCATGTTGTACAAAACAACATAGCATGATAGAATGCATATAAAGAAGAAATACCACACATCCACGTTTACCATTGGAATAAAATTAGTTTCTACCAATTTATATAATTAACATCTTTTGTCATTAGGTCATCTGACATGAATCATGGAGGTATCTAGATGCCCATTATATTTACAGTTCATTTATGATCCCGTGTTATAGAATGCCAAAAATCAACTTCGCAGCATTACGAGTGAATGAGACCTCTAATATTGGCATTTGCATGGTGTTTTGATTATCTGTTTGAGAGTCTATGCTACATTACCTGCTCCATAAAGGCATGCCACCTGTATCATGTTGAAGCAGTGGCGGAGCTAAGGCGGCTAGCCTGGGCAGCTGCCCGGGCTATGCTCAGAAAAACCTATTAAGATTAGAAGAGGAGGTCAAGAACTAATCACCATTTTCCTGGGCAAATACCCCGTGGGCCATGTGCCTTTGTATTTTGCCCAGGCTCTGATCATGGTCTCGCTCCGCCACTGTGTTGAAGATATGCATTTTACGTGTGTTTGTACATATTGATTCCAGTTAAGACTCCATTTAGTTTGATGAGAGTCGGATAGATATCTGCATTAAGCTAGGGTGACCTTTGTCTTCATGTTTGTTTCCCAAAGAAATCTATGTTCATGTCAAAAGTGAATCTCATGGTGGCACTGGATGAATTTTTTCAAACAATTTGGCCCATAAGTCATAATGATGTGTCGTCATCTGCTTCCGAATGTTGTGTTGTATGACTGACAGAATGACGCCCATGACTAGTTTGCAGTTGCGAACTTATGTGCCCTTAAGTTGTCATATGCATTTTTTTCAGTGAAAACCTATGAATTTTGTTCTCTTTCTATATGAGGAACTAATGCATGTTTCTGTTGCAGATATTGCAGTGAGATACATGTTGGATCTGATGGACACCCTTTCAGAACATGCCGAGGAATGTCTTCTGATAAACGTAGGGGAGAACATGACTGGGGAAGTACTTTGGTGGAAGCTATTTTCTTGCCAGTCGAAGCATACCACCTAGAGGACCGTCTAGGCCCACGTATCCCTCATGACCAGAGGTTTGAGGTGCCCCGTATTCCTGCTCTTGTGGAGCTGTGCATCCAAGCTGGTGTCGAGCACCCTGAGTACCCCACAAAGCGTCGAAGAAAGCCGATTATTAAGATCGGAAGGACAGAGTTTGTCGATGCAAATGAAGACGACCTACCAGATCCTGAGCCAGACGAAAGATTTAAGCAGCCCCTTCTTGAAGAACTACCTGACGATGAGATTATTCCTCCATCGAGCCCAGAGGAGACGGCTGTTCTTGCTGAGGAAACACTTGAAACATGGGAGATTGTCCGGAATGGTGCCTTGAGGCTTCTGAAGTGCTACGCGGTGAGGGTTTGTGGTTACTGCCCTGAGGTGCATATCGGATCAAGTGGCCATAAAGCACGCAACTGTGGAGCCTTCAAGCACCAGCAGAGGAATGGACAGCATGGATGGCAGGCAGCGGTGCTCGATGACCTGATACCTCCTAGGTATGTTTGGCACATGCCAGAATCTGGGGAGTTGCAGAAGGAGCTGAAGACCTTCTACGGGCAGGCACCGGCTGTTGTTGAGATGTGCATTCAGGGTGGCGCCAAAGTGCCCGAGAAGTACAAAGCCACAATGAGACTAGATGTAGGGATTCCCTCCAGTTTGAGAGAGGCTGAAATGGTCGTCTGAATGATGTGGTGTTTATCTTGTCTATGATTGAGGTTGAGAAAACCTCAAGCTCCATTCTGGCTGAAGATTCATATATGTTTTTTTGAACATATATTGTACTCCATGTATATAGCAGGAACTTAGGTCAACGAGATAATAAGTTTTGTTAGTTTCAGGTGCAATTCTACATTTTACCAGATAGAATGTCATGGCCACTACTAATGCTGATATGTCTCACATGGTGCAGTGTGATATACGCGAACCTGTGAAGTCGGAATCCAGGATTTTTCTTTCTGAAATAAAAAGGATACCGTAATCAAGAGAGGCAGTAATTCTTCCCTTGCACGACAGAAACAGAGTTATAGCTTAATACATTCTGCAAGCTAGCATCATTCAATAGTCAATACTCACCAACTTATGTTCCCTGTCTATCCTCCGTTCATGTCTGGCCATCTACACAAGCATCAGAAGCCTCTGGCACACTGCCTCAAAGCACAAGGATCAGCACCAGCACCGCATTCAAGTGAAACAGGTTACACCAACCCTTCGGAAATTCTGAACCATAGAGAGCAAAACGAAGTGATGCAATTTACAAGGCCTTGTTCTAGCTGAACAGTTTGCATTTGGGATGCCCCCACACTGCCACAGTACATACAACACAATTAGTGACCCAACCATTTTGTCTGGTCATCCTCAATGGGGCGAGGGCTCCACGGCCGTCCTGAACAGCAGTATATAAACCTTATCAACGGAAAAGTACAAGAATCCGCCCCTGGCATGCGTGACATACGACCCGAAACCTGTCCCTACGATGCAGTGCCAAGCTGACCCGTAAGCAGTGTCGAACTCCTGTCAGCAAAAGGATAATAAGCTCCCATCATTTATACAGTACTGGATCGCAATGTAAAGTTTGAGAATACTCGAACAAATAATGCGGTTCTCTGGTTAAAAACTTAAAATTGGAGATGAAATATCTGAGAACGTCGCTAGATTCAGGCACGTAAGTAAGTACTCAGATACACAGAGTAAGACTAACATTGTACTAGGATAGACTAATTTAAGAGAGGCAAGTGTCTTCTCTGTTGCACACTACTGCATTTCTGAACTACATCTCTGGTTCTACTCCTACGCTATTTCACTGTGAGAGAGTGCTTCTCTGAAGTATCCTACTAGAATAAACTTGGCTTGATGATATCCGATGCAACTTATCATTGTAAATGACATTAGAAAAGCAACTGTGAGTTGACAGACATTGAGCATTTAAATGTGGCAGACGTGAATATTCAGTTCCCACAACAGTCCATATTTCTGGTCAAACTTGCTTAGCCTCCTGTCCAGTGACACTGACAACCACATGGACACGGCCTCCTGATTGTCCATCGCGCTCTAATTGGTGGTTAGCCACGCGAATGAGTGTTTCATTTGGCTTGACCCCATCGCCTAGGTGTTGAGAGCCTGATACTTCAACTTCCAATGATATGACAAACAAAACAACAAACCTATTTTTGGTTTCAGAGGTATGGAGAAAGCTGCAGGGGATACGAACCGGCTGGATACTATTACCTCTGTTCCACAATGTAAGTCGTTTTAGTAGGTTAAAATTGCCTACTAAAACGGCTTATATTTTGGAACGGAGATAGTCATCTAGGCAACACACGCATTAGGGGGAGTACTGATCAATCTATCAGCAATTCTTTTTTTTAGTACTGAATCTATCAGCAATTCAACATGGACATGAATGCTCGTAGCGTCGGCGCAATCCTTCAGTTACTCTAATCCGTGATTATAACAGAACATAAGTAGGCAAATATAGTGGCAGCAGCCAAGCGATGTCAACCTGCAGCGTTTGCCATTGCATTTTTGGGATCAGACAGCACAGCCAGCTCCCGGCTAAATTGTGCTACAATGTGTATGACTAGCAATCTGTAATGTAGTTCTGGCAGTAGTAGTGCACGGGGTTTTTAGTTTTTACCTTCTTGAGCGCGAGCGCGAGGCGCTTGGGCTCGAGGCGGCGCGGGAAGTGCGGCATCGCGGCGAGCTCGTCGCGGGCGCAGCGGAACGCGCGCCGCTGCAGCTCGGTCGGCATGTCGGCCGCCACCACCCGCACCACCGCCTTGTTCCCCTCCACGCCGCCGTCCGGGCCTCCGCGGCTTTCTTCTTCGAACCGCCGCCCTCGGCAGCGTCGTCCTCGGCGAGCCTGGCGACGCCGAGCAGCGACCTGATGATCCCGCCCCGGGGCCCCGCCTCGCCGCCGGCCTCCTGGTCCCTCATGCTCACGAGTCAGGACGCTCCCTTCGCGCCGGGAGTTGTGACGAGCGGGAGGAAGGCGAGCTGAGCTGAGATGGCGAGTGTTCCTTCGTTTTTCTTTGTATTAGGTGCGGCGGGTGGGGAGGCTTTTTCTATTGGGACGGCGCGCGTCGGGGTTCGTTAAAGTTGGCGCGGTACTCTGCACCTTTTACCCTTTGTTTTCTCTCCGCGCGGGAAGCCCGCCGGCGGGATCACCGACGGCGCGCGCCGGGCGGCGCACGACATTCTTTTTACCTCGGCGAGGCGCGCGCGTGGGCTGCCCGGCCATGGGACGCACGCGCACGATGGGCTAGCTGCTTGGCTGCTCCCTGTCAGCGTGCGGCCCGGTTATCATGCGGCCGTTTCAAAAGGAAACGGTAAAATAGGACTACTGTACTGTATCGGAGTAGTCAGTACCAGCAGTAAGAGCATCTAGCGGAGACTCAAAACCGCGGTCAGTTCGCGTTTTGCGTTGTTTTCAGTTCCAACTTTCGCGGCGCACAATAGAAATTGAATATGGAACTGAATTTTTTTTCATTTCTCAGGAACGAACACCTCGGTGATCTTTAACTTCAACCCAAAATACAGATCAGCGGGCACTAGCCTAACCCTGGCTAGCTCCTCGCCACCCTAACGCTAATCCTAACCCAAAATACAGCTCGGTGTGGCGGCTTCAGGTCGCTCACTCCTCGTCGGAGACGAGGTTGACGTACATGTCCGCCTCGAGCTCGGCGATGCGGCGCCACTCCTCCGCCCTCTCCTTCTGGGCGAGCTCGGCGGCAACGCCCTGCTGGAGGAGGATGTCGTCGATCTCCTCGTCGCGGCGGCGCTTTGCCTCGAGCTCCTCCTCCTCCTCCCGCGCCGTCCGCTTGCAGAGGACCGCCACGATGGCATTCAACGAGCTGTCGGGGATAAAGTCCTCCGGCGCGAAGGAGGGGGCGAAGGCGGCAGGGTCGTAGCCGTCGAACTCCTCCTCTTCCGGCGCCTGCCTCTTCGGCCTGCGCACCAGCGCGCCGGAGGAGCTCCCGCGTCCGATGAGCTTCCCGCGCCTTTGGAGCTCCCTCGCCGCGCCTGGCTGCAGCTCGGCGCCGGTCGAACTCGTCGGCCGCGCGAAAGAGGAGGCACAGCGGCACGGGCGTGCCATGCTTGGTGTAGCGGAGCGCCGCCCGCTTCCTCCCCGCGTCGGAGGCGACGTGCATCTTCCTCGTCGCATCGGAGAGGTCGGACCAGTCGATGTCGCGCTCCGAGCCGCTCCCGCGCTCCGGCGTCTCCCTCTTCGGCCACATCGCGGCGAGACGGTGGCGGATCTGTGCTCGGAGGTGGCGGATTTGACGTCAGAGGCGGCGGAGCGCTCGATGGATTTGACGTCGGTGGTGGCGGCGAGACTCGGATCACAGCCCCGTGCGCTATAAATTACGTTCGTCGCAGGTGATTCTCAGGCCCCCGTAAACAGTTTACGGCCCGGGGCAACTTTACGGGCTCTGTTCTGTCCCAAAACCGGACTGATCCATAAAGCCGCCGAAGTTTTACAGTTTTCTCGTGTTTACGATCTCTCCTAGAGATGCTCTAAAAAAATGTGGTGATGTACAACTACTGCTTCAGTCCACGCAAGAAAAAATACTGTTTCAGTCGTTCATCCTCGTTCACCGCAGTGTTCACAATGTGCAGGCGAGGCCAGCAAATGTGAGACGCGTCGAACTGTGCAGTGCAGGCTCCCGGGTTGATCCACGAAACCAGCCAAACGAATTCCGGTGGTTCAGATTGGTCTGGTGGGCCGGGCATAACATATGGCCCATGTGGGAGTACCATTCGTTTTTTTTTTTGATAGTCCTCTCCTGAGAATACAAGTTGTAGTATCTTGATCGGACATACAGGTACGCACACCACACGCACACACACCACACGCACACCATACCTATATGTCTAAACTAGACCTACAACCTATATCCCTAATACGTCCTGAGAGACTTATCCGAAGACCAGCGCTCCGGGACCGACGGGCACGTCGACCTCGCCTGTGGCACGTGGACGTCGAGAGGCACCTGCGAAATTTATTGCACTGTTCCTAATAAACAGTGTTGCTACAGTGTTCCTAGTGAACAGTGTAGCACAGTGAGACACCCGGGAAATTCGCTCCAAAGGGAGTCGAACTCGCGGGCGGGCCGCTCGCACACTGCGAAGCAAACCACTGCGCCATGGAGAGTTCTATTTGCGGCTGCATCTCCCATTCCTGCGCAGTGGAGATTTTTTTTTTATCCCAGACACCAGTGCTGCCTCCTGTTTAAAAAATTCAAAAATCATATTTATAAGTTTCAAAAAATCTAATTTTTTTTCCACGGATAGCCACTGGTGTATCCCACAACCGTGCAAAATTTTAGATTGAGATACTTTGTATTATGGGCTACACAAAAATAACAAATCTGATAAACTTAGAGATTTGAAAATATACATTCCCAGATCTACACATTTGTCATTTTTGTGTAGCTCAGAATACAAAGTTTTTGGAGTTGAAATTTTGCACGGTAGTGATATATATCATTGGGTACATGTGGATTTTTTTCAGCATTTTTTGAAACTTATAAATATGTTTTTGAATTTTTTAAACAGGTAGGAGCACTGGTGCCCGGGATCACAAACCACTTTCCGATTCCTGCGCGGGAAGGTAAATGCGATATACTTGAGGGGCGAAGTATATAGTGAAAACTGGGATTAGGTGAAAACCTGAAAACTTCCTCTCCCTTCCGTCGGATCGACATGAGACGGCCTAGATCGAACGTGGGAAACACCCCTGCCACTTAATCACACTTTTACGTGTTGGGCCTAAAAAGCCCGGATATATCTGACCAAAAGTCGGGCGGGCCAGGCCTCGTGCCGGGCCTAAAAAGCCCGACCCTGAAAACTAAGGACAAAAGCCTTATCAGGCCCGACTGGCCCGGCCTGACCACGGCCAAAATCCTATTTCTCGTAAGCCCAAGATCGGCCCGGCCCGACTGTTGGGTCCAAAATATAGGCGGTCGGGCCGTCCGAGCCGAGCTGCCCATGGTCAGGTATACTTGTGGATGCCCATTAAATATGTATATTCATTTTTTATCTAAATCTGAAAAAAAAATAAATCACGTAATGTTTATATGTATGTGAAGATTATTCTACGTGTCTAAAAACATGTTCATATATTATAAAGAAAAGTGTTTCCTATACATGATGTTCAAGTATATTATAAATTAGTTTATCATATACACGATGTCTAAAAGCACGTTAATATAAAATGTTAACACATATGGAAAATATGTGTATTTCCGAAAATATGCATGTGTTTGCAAACAAAAAAGAAAAAGAAAGAAAAATTTAGGCAAAAAATAACAAATATAAATGGAAAAAAAAAATGAAAATTAAAGAGAGAGAAATATCTAAAAAATGAATAAACAACCAGAAGAAATGTGGAAAACCAAGACAAAAATCAAAACAATCTTGAACGCAATGAAAATATGAGGAAAAGGGTATAAACCGGTTGAACACACGGTACATGGGCGCAGGGACGAAATGAGCCAGCCCCATGTGCGCACGCGGAGCTCCCGTTGGACCCCGCTCAAGGTGGTGAATCCGCCTGTAGATGGGAATGGGAGGCCCACGGCGCCGTGGGCCGAACCCAGTTATTTTGCGTTATTGGGCACCCATGGGTAAGCGAAAAAAATAGTAGGGCAGAATCGGGTAATCCGCTACCGCCGCCACGCCGCCGCGGGGCTCCATGGCGAAGTCGTCGCCACGCCCTGCCTCCATGGCGATGGCGGCGAGCCCTGCCTCCATGCACGGAGAATTCGCTACCGCCGCCACTACCGCGCCGCCGCGCCGCTCCCCCGTCCCCCCTGTTCGCTCCCTTTCTCCGGCCGTCGGCGGCGGCGTCGTGGGGCAAGGCATCCAGGCGCCCGGCGATGTGGAGCAAGAACTGGTGGGCGGCGAGGTGCTCAGGTCGCCGGCTTCGTCCAAGAAGGAGCGGCTCAAGGTAATCCCCCTCCTCCCTCTCACTCTCTCTGGATCGGACGGGACTGCATTTCCTTGCCCTGCTGCTCCTCGACGTGGGCGGCTTCCTCCCCTGTGCAATCCGCTGGAGAGGTCGTTCTGGCGGTTGCCACGATGATGACTTGGGTCAACGCTACGCTGTTCTGGTCTATGATTCAGCTAGCCCTTCCTCAGCCTGGAAGATGACCTCCGCCTTCGTCCACTGAGTTTTCACTGTCCGATCAAATGCAGTTTAGCGTTAAGGGATGTGTTTCTGTGGTGGCAATGAGAAGATCACAATATATGTGTTTGTTAGGTTCATGTTCGAGTCTTATTCGATCCTATCTGAAAAACTGTTAGGTTTGTGTAATAATGTTCTGAAATGTTCTGACAGTACAACATTTTTCGCAAGTAATCCTTAATCTAGATTCATGAGGAAGAATATTTTGCTGAGTTTGTATTTAGTGTTGTTCCCAACTGTTAGTTTGTATTTAGATGATTTATTATTTTGTGTATGTGTCCATACTTGAATATATGACCGACACTGAACTTAAGGGGCCAAAACACCATCGTTCTTGTGCTTTGTATTTCCTTAGCAAGTTACTTGTTGTAATATGTGTCATAATTGCTGCTATACTAACCATGCAAGTTACTTGTTGTAACATGTGTCATAATTGCTGCTTTACTACTGCACCATGCAAGTTACTTGTTTTAACGTTTGCTCACAACTTTGTTAGCCAATAATTATTTGTTATTGTCCGCAGGCTTCAAGCACAAATTCACAAGAAAGGTCTCAGCTTGCGGGCAGCAAAAGGCCACTTCCACATGCAAGTGGTAGCTTAAGAGCTAGCAAGGCTGCAAAAGTTATCAATGCCAAGGTAAGCACTTGTTCTTCTTAATTGCAGTCATCTTATTTAAAGTTTTAGGACCATGAGATGGTATGCTAATTTAGTCCTCTTATTGTAAATGCAGCTTGAGATGACACAACTGAAAGAGAAATCTAAAACTGGAGAAAGAAAAGCAGCTCCAATCAAGTGTAGGTCTCCTGGGATAAATATGATGGCTAGAAATAGGTCTCAATCACATGCAAGGTCTTCACCGGTTGCTCCAAGTGGTACTCCAAAGTCTCCATCTTTGGGAGATCTGTCACCTGCTGCACCACATGGTATATTTTAACCTTTGTCATATGTTCTCAAATTCGACCACTAGTACTTCTGTAGCTGACAACACTAGGAAATTTCACAGCTGTAGGCTCCATACGCGGACCACGCCGGTTGACCTCGGTCATATGGAATGATGCTGATCCAATATACATTGATGGACTGTTAATGGAAGGAATGTGCAAACATTGCAAAGACGTCTTTCCAGCCTCAAAAGTCTCGGGTAGCAGCCAACTTGGTAGGCACTTGAAGGTATGTGATGTAAAACTTGCAATGGAAGGAGCTCTAGAGCAAATTAGAACTTCTGATGAGATAGACCCAAACTGGAAATTTGACCAAGAAGCTGCAAGAGAACTGCTTGTTAATTTAGTTGTCTCGCATGGATTGCCCTTCACCTTTGTTGAGTATGCTGGTTTTAGAAAATTATGTGAATCATTGAATCCTTGGTTCAAGTCAGTTAGTAGAGCAACAATCCAAAATGATTGCATGGATACTTATCATCGGTCTAGAGATGCAAATCAAGAATTCTTCAAGAATCTCAATTCTAGAGTATCATTAACCGGTGATATGTGGACCTCATCCCAGAAGCTTGGTTATCTTTGTATCACATGCCATTGGATTAATAGCAGATGGAAGATTAAGCATAAAATTATAAGATTTTGCCTTGTTGAAACACCACACGATGCATGGAACATGTTTACAGTGGTACTAAAAAGCCTCCGTGATTGGAACATCGAGGATAAGCTATTTAGCTTCACTATGGATAATGCTGAAGTTAACACAAAAATGCTTAAGCATTTGAGAAAAAAATTGGACGATCGAGACCTGCTGCATCATGAAGGGCATCTGTTGCACATTCGTTGTGCTGCCCATGTACTCAATTTAATAGTGCAAGATGGACTGAAAGCAATGAAGACTGTTGTGGACAATATTAGAGAAAGCGTTAAATACATCAAGAGTTCTTAGCATAGGAAAAAACAATTTACTGATGTGGTTTCACAAGAAGGAATAAAGTGTGGGCAGAAACCTAAACTAGATGTTTCAACTCGATGGAACTCCACATTTCGCATGCTCAAGACAACTTTGCCCTTCAGGAAAGCTTTTGAGACCTTGGGGAAACAAGAGCCCAGCTATATGTTTGCTCCTTCACCTGAGGAATGGCAAATGGCTGAAGACATTTGCAGGCTATTAGAGGTATTCTGCCATGCCACGGATGTCATTTCGGGCTCAAACTACCCAACCTCTAACCTGTATTTCCTAGAGATATGGAGTACTAAAATTGTATTGGATGAAAAAGAAAACAGCAAGAATGCCACGGTCAGAATCATGGTGAAAGCGATGCGAAACAAATTCGACAAGTACTTCAAAGAGTCATATTTGACAAATTGCATTCCAGTGATACTTGGTCCAAGGTTCAAAATGGATCATGTTGAGTTTCGGTTGAGGAAATATTTTGGAGCTGATGTATATAAGCACTTGAAACAAGTGAAGGAAGCAATTAAAGTCCTATATGTGGAGTATGCTGCTAAATTTGAAGATAATGGTGTTGTCTTGGGAGAAGAAGGAAACTATGTTGATCAAGTAGTGATGGCTGATAGTGCCTTGTCAGATTGGGATGAGCATACAAAGCTTAAGAAGGCTAAAAGTTGCAATGAGCTGCAGAGATACCTGGAAGAGGATTTCCATCCTCGTACAACAGATTTTGACATCTTAAATTGGTGGTCTGTGAACTCTGCAAGGTACCCCATACTTGGCACTATAGCCCGTGATGTTCTGGATTTTCCTGCTTCATCTGTTGCCTCTGAATCCGCCTTTAGCATATGCGGCAGAGTAGTTACTGATCATAGAAGTAGCCTATCTGCTGAAACCGTGGAGGCGTTGATGTGTTTGGAGGACTGGATGAGACTTGCATGTAAGTACATACTACCTTATGGCTCCAGCAATATTGTCTATATAACATCCTGGAAATATTCTTGTGGTCTTCTTGCTTTTTATTCTGTTTGTCATTTGATGGAATCCTATTTTTTCTCCAGAGATTCCAAGAAATTTCAGCAGGTGCACCTTGATGTCTACGCACGATTCTATTCTTGTAGACAGTGTTGGGCCTCCAAGAGCAGAGGTTTGTAGAACAGCAGCAAGTTTCCCTTAAGTGAATCACCCAAGGTTTATCGAACTCAGGGAGGTAGAGGTCAAAGATATCCCTCTCAAGCAACCCTGCAATTAAGATACAAGAAGTCTCTTGTGTCCCCAACACACCCAATACACTTGTCAGATGTATAGGTGCACTAGTTCGGCGAAGAGATAGTGAAATACAAGTAATATGGATGATTATAAGTAGTAACTGCAATCTGAAATAAAGATGGCAGCAAGCAAACATGTAGCAGAACTTGTTGTAAACGGTGTTTCAATGCTTAGAAACAAGGCCTAGGGATCATACTTTCACTAGTGGACACTCTCAACAATGATCTCATAACTGAATAAGTAAAAGCTACTCTTAAACACTCTCTTGTTGGATAACAAACACCATTCATTGTGTAGGGCTACAAAAGCACACCTCAAGCCGGAGTAAACAAGCGCCACAACGTCATAAAGGAATCACACACGGTGCACACACTGTCACCTTTACACCGTGGAGAGTACCGGAGTTCATATTAAAGTAACCTATAGAGTGCATAATAGATAAAGAGTAACATCTACATATTCAACTAGATTAGCACAACTGAACACAAGTAAATACTACTCGGGATTATTCTCCTTCTTGATGAAGCAAGAGTACTATGCGTAGGGCTGCAAAGCACACCTCAAAGTCTGAGTAAACAAACACCACAATTCCCAAGAATAAGCCATGATAAATGTCTAAATTATTCATAGAGTCACACAAGTACCCACACTGTCACCTTGATACCGTGTTGTCACAATGACTCCAGAAACTAGACAAAATCACTTGAGTAGCATAAACATTATTAATGTATTCAGCGATACTAGCAATACACATGATCACATAAAGATCACACCATGTGAGAGAGAGATGAACCACATAGCTACCGGTAGAGCCCTCAGCCTCGGGGGAGAACTACTCCCTCCTCATCATGGGAGTCAGCAGCGGCGATGAAGATGGCGGTGGTGTCGATGGAGATGACTCCGGGGGCAATTCCCCGTCCCGGCAGCGTGCCGGAACAGAGACTTCTGTCCCCCGAAACTTGTCGTCGATGGCGGCGGCGCTGCGGAACTCTTCTGGAAATATGACTTGGTTTTTAGGGTTTTCGCGTCTGAGGCAATATATAGGCGAAGGGGCGATGTCGGTGGAGTCCGAGGGGCCCACACCACCTGGTGGCGCGGCAGGGGCCCACCCGCGCGGGGTGGTTTGGCCACCTCGGCGCCCTCCTTCGTCTCTCCTTCGGACTCCGTGACGGTGCTGGAAAAATAGGGACGTGGCCTTTTGTTTCGTGCAATTCCGAGAATATTCGCAGAAGTACTTTTCTGAAACCAAAAACAGCAGAAAACAGGGAACTGGCACTGTGGCATCTTGTTAATAGGTTAGTCCCAGAAAATGCATAAAAGTGATATGAAGTGTATATAAAACATGTAGCAATTGGTATAATATAAGCATGGAACATCAGAAATTATAGATACGTTGGAGACGTATCAAGCATCCCCAAGCTTAGTTCTACTCGTCCTCGAGTAGGTAAAACGATAACAACAAATAATTTCTGAGGAGACATGCTTTCACACAATCTTGATCATAATATTGTAAGACATGTAAGCTGTGATCAAATCATTCAAAGCAAATGTATATAGTTGATATCAAAAGATAATAAAGCAAGAGTCAAACAAGCTAAAAGTTTTCATGAACTATTGCTTCAAAGACATGAAACCGTACAAGGTTCATTAAAGATGTTTAAGTATCCAGCATAGGAGTTCTATCCTTCAATCCAAGCATCAAGCAAATTTTCATAACATAGAAGGATTCAGCCAAGTAAACATAAACATGAACGTCATGAATCAACTGTTTCGAAGTCTACTCAACCGGTGAGCGCAAGCATTTGGTATTGGCACCATGATGTTATGGCAAAGAGAACATTAATGGGGGTTTGGAAGGCCAATGGAAGAAAGTCTCACAAAGCTATAAGTGATCATTAGACAAGAGGAAGTCTTATAATCGAAGCTATGTAAGGAGTAGTGATTGCCATGCAACGGATGCACATAGAGCTATATGTGTATGAAAGCTCTCCAATGGAACTAGTGGGGGTGCATCCAACTTGGTTGCTCATGAAGACCTAGAGCACTTTTGAGGAAGCTCATCATTGGAATATACAACCCAAGTTCTATAGTGTAAATTCCCCACATAGTTATACTAGTAGAACATGAAAACTCTCTCACATGGAGTATAGGTGCTAAACATGAGCACAAATGATGACTATGAATACTGCAGGTGCTAAACATGAGCACAAGTGTGATAAAGGATAGTAATGTTGCCCCCTTTTTCTTTATTCTTTTTTTTCTTTTTTCTTTTTTCTTTTTTTTTTCTTTTTCTGTTTCTCTTTTCGATGGCCTCCATGGCTCTTTTCAGCAGGGGCAACACTCTAATATGATTACAAACTTTTTGGTACAAATAACTCATAATGAACAAAACATGATGTATAAAACTGTATGCCTCTGCCAGTGTAGCAGGATATGCAATGATCTAGCGTAACATGGGTAAACCACACATCAGCTGTATAGAATCATGCAAAGCAATATATAAGTGATGAATGACAACAAGTCATGTAATGTAAATGGATGTTGCATGGCAATATATCTCGGAACAGCTATGGAAATGCTGTGGTAGGTAGGTATGGTGGCTGTTTTGAGGAAGATGTATGGGCTTATGTGTAGGAGAACAAGAGGAAGTCCTCCCACGGGGTTGGATGTACTGGCGAAGTATGCACAACTCTCAATGTGAGCAGAAGGCAATGCACAGCACCGAAGAGGCTAGCAAATATGGATGGTGGAAGTGCCAAAAACCGTAGCTTAACATTAGTCAAAAAGAACTCACAAGTTTATTGCAAACAACTAGCAGGTTCAACATTAAGAGCATGATTAAAATTCACTCCAAGAAGGGCCGTTCACGGCGGTACAAGTACCCCGTTAGATCCCTCGACCTTCAGCACAACTTAGTTATTACAATGAACTTTCAGACATGGAAAGCTATCAAGTCCAACTACACCTTCAACAATTTTAGAGTTTGTAGTACGGTACAAGCTTAAAGACAACAATCCACTAATGATTTTAACTTAATTAACCAGCAAGCTTTACCATCTAAATATCTCAAAACATTTGCAAAGAATCAAGTTATCAAAGTTTCAATGATCTACAAGATTATGCAAGTTTTCATACCACTACCACATGCAGCATTTTCTTTCTTCCAAGCAAACACCAACAACTTACTTAAACATAAACTCTCCAAATGATAATATAATGCAGCAAGAGAGTATTTATAAACACGTGCTAACAGCTCAAAGAGATGCATGAAAAACAGGAGCTAAAAGCACTGCAGTAGCTAGTTAAGAATACTCAACAAATATAAGTGAAGAACATGAGTATTCACATGAAAAAGCGGAGCGTGTCTCTCTCCCACACAAGGATTGCTAGGATCCGAATTTATTCAAACAAAACAAAAATAAAAGCACACAGACGCTCCAAGTAAAGCGCATAAGATGTGAAAGAATTAAAATATAGTTTCACTAGAGATGACCTGATAAGTTGTTGATGAAGAAGGGGATGCCTTGGGCATCCCCAAGCTTAGACGCTTGAGTCTCTCTGAATATGGTTGGGATGAACCACGGGGGCATCCCCAAGCTTAGGCTTTTCACTCTTCTTGATCACATAATATCACCCTTCTCGCTTGATCCTTGAAAACTTCCTTCACACCAAACTCAAGACAGTTCTCATTAGAGGGTTAGTGCATAATCAAAAATTCTCATATTCTGTAATGAACAATCATTCCCAAAGCTTCTGGACATTAGCTACAGCCACCAATGCTTTGTGGAGCAAAGAAATCCACACAAACACAGTAAAAGAGCGAATGCAAAACAAAAGGCAGAATCTGTCAAAAACAGAACAGTCTGGAATGACGAATTTTTTCGAGGCACTTAAGTTGCTCAGATGGATCTGGCCAAAATAATGAAAGTTGCGTACATATCTCAGGAAGATGCGTGATTTTTCAGAATTTTTGAATTTTCTACAGGGAGAAAGCTCAAATCGTGACAGCTAAAAATCTGTCACTGCGCAGAAATCCAAATCTTGCATCAACTTTCAATATAGAACTTTACTTGGCACAACAATGCGATAAAATAAAGATACAAAGGAGTTGCTACAGAAGTAACAAAACTCCTTGACTCAAAGAAAATAAAAATAACAGCAAATAAAAACGATGGGTTGTCTCCCATAAGCGCTTTTCTTTAAAGCCTTTTAGCTAGGCATAGTGATTTTTATGATGCCCACATAAAGATGAGAGTTGAAACATAAAAGAGAGCATCAAGAAGCATATATAAAACATGTTTAAATCTAACACTCTTTCTATGCATAGGAGTCTTGTAAGAAAACAAGTCAATGAAGAACAAAGTGACTAGCATAGAAATGCAAAACAAGTGTAACTTCAAAAATTTCAACATAAAGAGAGAAGACTTAATATTATTGTGATATATGAAATCGTGTCTCCCTCTCTCATAAGGACCAGTAGGTCTTAAAGTACCCAGCAAATAAAAGCAAATCAAGAGAAAGCTCAAAACTTCATCATAAAGAGAAGAAATTTAGTAACATGAAGATTTCTATAACCATACTTTCCTCTCTCAAAATAATTTTCAGTGCATCATGAATAAACTCAACAATATAGCTATCACATAAAGCATTCTTATCATGATCCACATGCACAAAAGTATCATTACTCTCCACATAAGCATAATCAATTTTATTAGTAATAGTGAGAGTAAAACTATCACAACCATCATTGTATTCATCATAAATTGCAGGCATAGTATAATCATAATAAACTTTATCCTCCATAGTAGGTGGCACCAAAATACCACTATCATTATAATCATCATAAATTGGAGGTAAAGTATCATCAAAGAAAATTTTCTCCTCAAAACTTGGGGGACTAAAAATATCATATTCATCAAAACCAGCTTCCCCAAGCTTAGAGCTTTGCATAGCATTAGCAATAATGGTGTTCAAAGCATTTATAGTAATAACATTGCTACCATCATGCAAATAATTTTCCATAGGTTTTTTAATTTTCTCTTCAAAAGCATCATGTCCTAATTCAATATAAAGTTCATAAAGATCTCTAATTTTTTTGTTGTTTTCCATTAAGCCTAACTAGTGAAAATAAAAACAAGAAACAAAAAGAAATAATTGCAGAATCTAAAGGAGATACCTTCCAACGCTTACCTCCCCGGCAACGGCGCCAGAAAATAGCTTGATGTCTACGCACGTTCTATTCTTGTAGACAGTGTTGGGCCTCCAAGAGCAGAGGTTTGTAGAACAGCAGCAAGTTTCCCTTAAGTGAATCACCCAAGGTTTATCGAACTCAGGGAGGTAGAGGTCAAAGATATCCTCTCAAGCAACCCTGCAATTAAGATACAAGAAGTCTCTTGTGTCCCCAACACACCCAATACACTTGTCAGATGTATAGGTGCACTAGTTCGGCGAAGAGATAGTGAAATACAAGTAATATGGATGATTATAAGTAGTAACTGCAATCTGAAATAAAGATGGCAGCAAGCAAACATGTAGCAGAACTTGTTGTAAACGGTGTTTCAATGCTTAGAAACAAGGCCTAGGGATCATACTTTCACTAGTGGACACTCTCAACAATGATCTCATAACTGAATAAGTAAAAGCTACTCTTAAACACTCTCTTGTTGGATAACAAACACCATTCATTGTGTAGGGCTACAAAAGCACACCTCAAGCCGGAGTAAACAAGCGCCACAACGTCATAAAGGAATCACACACGGTGCACACACTGTCACCTTTACACCGTGGAGAGTACCGGAGTTCATATTAAAGTAACCTATAGAGTGCATAATAGATAAAGAGTAACATCTACATATTCAACTAGATTAGCACAACTGAACACAAGTAAATACTACTCGGGATTATTCTCCTTCTTGATGAAGCAAGAGTACTATGCGTAGGGCTGCAAAGCACACCTCAAAGTCTGAGTAAACAAACACCACAATTCCCAAGAATAAGCCATGATAAATGTCTAAATTATTCATAGAGTCACACAAGTACCCACACTGTCACCTTGATACCGTGTTGTCACAATGACTCCAGAAACTAGACAAAATCACTTGAGTAGCATAAACATTATTAATGTATTCAGCGATACTAGCAATACACATGATCACATAAAGATCACACCATGTGAGAGAGAGATGAACCACATAGCTACCGGTAGAGCCCTCAGCCTCGGGGGAGAACTACTCCCTCCTCATCATGGGAGTCAGCAGCGGCGATGAAGATGGCGGTGGTGTCGATGGAGATGACTCCGGGGGCAATTCCCCGTCCCGGCAGCGTGCCGGAACAGAGACTTCTGTCCCCCGAAACTTGTCGTCGATGGCGGCGGCGCTGCGGAACTCTTCTGGAAATATGACTTGGTATTTTAGGGTTTTCGCGTCTGAGGCAATATATAGGCGAAGGGGCGATGTCGGTGGAGTCCCGAGGGGCCCACCCACCTGGTGGCGCGGCAGGGTCCCACCCGCGCGAGCAGGTGGTGGCCACCTCGGTGCCCTCCTTCGGACTCCGTGACGGTGCTGGAAAAATAGGGACTTGGCCTTTTGTTTCGTGCAATTCCGAGAATATTCGCAGAAGTACTTTTCTGAACCAAAAACAGCAGAAAACAGGAACTGGCACTTCGGCATCTTGTTAATAGGTTAGTCCCGAAAATGCATAAAAATAATATAAAGTGTATATAAAACATGTAGCAATTGGTATAATATAAGCATGGTACATCAGAAATTATAGATACGTTGGAGACGTATCACACCTTTGCAGCCATCTATGGACACATTTTCTCTTGGGTATGTGGCAGTGTAACCTCTTCTCTTCTTCCTTGTGTGGTTGTGCTTGTGTTGTTTATTCAGATGTGTCCATCATCGATTCATGTCCTTGTGTGTTCGATTTCCACATACATCATGCATTAGAAATTTAGAATATGGACATATGCTTAGTACTGTTCAAACTTAAGTTAATAGTCCCTAGAGTATAAAAATACAGTAAGCTGTACGCATGTCTTTTTATTCTGCGCATGCTAGTTCAGTGGTTACACGAATGAATGGTGTTCCTTTGCAAGCATAAGACAGTATATGATGGTCAAATTATTTAATTGTTTTGCTGTCATAATAGTTACTAATAGTGCTGCAGTTAGTGTTAGATTGGAGGGATATGAACGGCAATGCAGGTTATGATTGCCTCAGTTACTTGTTGTAATTAGTGTCATTCACTGAGTATGTAGAATTCTGTACCTCATTCACTGAGTTGCATCTTTTTCACACATGTAGTAGCAGCGAGCAAGAAGACACTACCGAAGACCAACTTATATGTGAACTTGAGTTGCAAGATTATGCCTTTTCTATCATTTGTGAACTTGAGTTGCATCTTTTCTATCAAGCTGCTGTGAAGACACAAGGAGGTTGAAGAAGATGGAACACTTCTCAAGCTGCTATGAAGACACAAGGAGGTTGAAGAAGAAAGCTGCTGTCAATTTCGTGTACTTAGTGTCCTGAGTTGTTGACTGTCATTTATTTGGTAGTTGTATGTCTTGCATTCTAAATATTATTATGATGCTATTTAGCTATGAAGGAAGGAAGGTTCTTGATGCTATCTTGTGGTTCGCATGTTGCACTGTTATTTTTCGTTGTCAAATCTTGTTCTGGCATGTAGCACATGTGTTTGATAGCCAGTGTTCGTGCTTGTTTTCAACGTAAAGGGACACAGCGAACGGCAGCCCAACTATCATCTGCGCTAGGTGGGCTTAATTGGGACAAATGGCAACCCAACTATCAGTAGGGTACAAGTGGGAAGGGAGAAAATTCCCAATTACACTAAATGGGCACAGGTGGGTAGCAGGTGGGCCGCCGTGAGCGTGCCCACTTACAGGGTGAGTGGTGAATAGGAATTGTCGCTCTTGTGTGGTCTATTCTTCGGGAGATGCTAAGTGTCATATAGGTATTTGACATCTTAAAGGTTTTCAACATGGATTGTACTGGGGTCGACCATTAACAGGTACCGAATTTTCCAAGAGGTGTCATTTTTGGGGAAATCACTAAAAAGAAGAAATCTTCGGGAATGTCCGACTCTACCATCTTATCACGCCAAGTGTCGCCTTCTCCCACTCCGCGCTCTATCTGCTCGACAAGTGTTCATTGTCCTTCATGCGGGCCCCACGGGTGTCCGCATGTTCACCAAGTGTCGCAACAAAAATAAGTGGGATGAGCATGAAGAAATACGTGAGGGTTTGATATGCAGTTTTCCTCTTTATTTTTTAAACCGAATTTTCAAAACAAAATCCCTTGAGAACCGTTTGTCCAAATTATGAACCGTTTTCACTTTTGAGCTTCTCGCATCGAGATTTCAAAATATATCCCATGTTCATAGGCTTTAACATATTTTATTTTTTACTCCCAGCCCCAGGTGCAACTCAGATGTACTCCTAGGTGCAGCGCAGATGTACTTACAGGTGTAGGATGGATGTACTTTCACATTCAGGACATATATATTTTCACGTGCATCACATATGTACTACCAGGTGCAAACGTGGATGTACTCACAGGTGCAGCGTAGATATACTCCCAATTACAGGGTGGATGTACTCATAGGTGTAGCGCACATGTAGTTTCTGATGCAGGACGGATGCACTTTCACGTGCAGCGCATATGTATTTCCACAAAAGCAGATGTATTCTCGGTGCAGTGCGGGTATACTCCGTCATTCGCGATTTTGTACTCAGCTTTCTGTGATTTTTTTTTACTTTTAGTTTTCAGTATACTTTGGATTTTTTTGTACCTCGCAATTTTTGTACTTCAATTTTCTGGGTTTTTGTGCTTTGGATTTCTATATTTTTGTTCTCTGGGTTTTAGGGTAGTTATACTTTGGATTTTGTGCTTCGGATTTTCCGTAATGAATACCACATTTTTGCTAAAGTTTCTAACGAGAGTTGGAATTGTCGGCGAATTTTCTAAGATGGGACAAATTTGGCTAAAGTTTCTAACTAACTAACTATGGGTGGGAATTGTGAGCTTTCGCAACATATGACTGAGTATTTTGACTACGGACTAAATTAGACTTGCAAAGAAAAGCTGAACAAAAAATGTCTTTAAGAGAAAAAAATCAGCTACGGTCACTGAACTTGAGTCGTGGTCTCACTTTGGTCACTGGCATTTAGGATACCCGAAATATGGTCACTCTTTTTATTTAGGTGGTTCACTTTGGTCACCGTATCCGTTTCTGTACCGTATTTTGTACGTATGGTGCCACTTGTGCGCTGACCGCGTGAACAGCTAGCATTGCGTTGACGCTACAGGTGGTCGTAGACGTGGCGTGGCGGAGTTTTTTTTTTTTTGCAAAATTGACACCTAAATCTTGTTGGTTCGGTCAGAGCGTTCCCAAATCGAGCCCTCCTCTCCCCCGACGCGCCAAATCCCTAGCTCCTAAATCGAGCTCACGGCCGTTGTCCTCGACCACCGTCGCGCTCGCCATCGCCACCCGTGCCCGCCACCGCAGTCGGCCATGTCGTCGTCGAGCTCTATCATGCCAGTAGTATGCTTCTATGTTGATTGCCTTGAGCTCTTTCATGTTTGCATCCCATACAGCTGATGCATTGCTCCTTGCACACTTCCACAACTAGTTCTTTAGAATATCTCGTTGATGGATGTTTTGAAAATTTTGCCATCATGAGGCCCTACACCATGGTAAATGATAGTAAAATTAAATCATGCCCTTTTGGACGAATAACTGAGAGTAAATGCTTTACAGCACGAATCTTTAAACAATACCATGTAAATCTTTAACTTTTCGACATTTATTTGAGCAAATTAGTGCACCATGTTCATGGTTCAGAAACAGGACAACTAACTGACGAAGCATGGCATCAAAATTCAACACATGTAAAGCCTGTCTGTTCACCAAGATTCAACAATGGCAATCGCCTTTTCATGGCCACTAAAAGCAACCCAAAATCACAGCCCTGACCCCATATTTCAAAAACCCTACCAAACCCCCAATTCCATAGCCCTGCCTCAAAACACAGAGAGAGGCCCTGCATGCGTTGCAAACCCTAACTATCTAGAAATCCAGCTCGCACTCCGTCGTCGTCGTCAGTTGTATACCCAGAAAGAAAGGGGCAGCAGCGTGGAACTAACCATACAGAGGCGAGAAGCCTTGTCAAGCAGACGCTCTAGAACCGCCCTCTCCGACATGGTGTGGACGGTGGCACATCGAAATCTTCCGGCGAGCTCATCTCGCTGCCGCTCTCCGCGGCACTACGACGATCACCTCGAGCTCTTCGACCACTTTGACCGCTACGACAGGGCACCGAAACGACGAAGTGGCAGGTGAGGGGGAGTAATTGAGCGAGTGGTGTCGGAATGAGGGAGTTTCATGCAAACTGGCCGATTCGCTGGCACCTGAGCCACGCTGTCCGCACAACTGTCGCACACGTGGCCGCCTGACCAGTCAACGTTTGGACAGAGTGGCACCATACATACAAAATACGGTACCGAAACGGATACGGTGACCAAAGTGAACCACTCCAACAAAAAGAGTGACCGTATTTCGGGTATTATGAATGCGAGTGACCAAAGTGAGACCACGGGCTCAAGTTCAATGACGGTAGCTGATTTTTTTCTCATATCTAAAATACTAAGCTAATCAACCGCTGATCTCATTTAATGCTTGCTCTGTAGCTGTAAAATGTAACCTTAGAAACCCTCTTTACGCTTGCTCTGTCAGGAGGCTTTGGATTACTGTTGTGTGCCAGTTTAGTTCTCCAATCATCTTGGAACAACGAGACGACGACAACGATGGCATGGCCGTTCTGCACCAAGCGGACTGGCCTTGACGGTTACTCATCATCTGCGTGCTGCATTACAGGTATCTTTTTTTACTAAATGGCCCTTAATGGGGCATTAAGCTAACTATGGCCATTCTCAAAACTTTCGCTCAGATATGGCCCTCGGCCCAAAACGTCACTTAAAATGGCATTTCTTCAGTCCAGCAACGTCACCTATTGAGGCGTTTCGGCCCAGCAACGCCACATGCGACAGCGCATCCAGAGGCCCGCTAACGGCCCCGTTTAACGGCAGGAGTTAACGGCGACATGTTTCTATTTTATTTGGCCCTGTACGCTGTAAATAACAGATCAATGCACCAGCTCCGCTGGTCACGCGCACGCCAACGAGTTTAGCAGCTCGTGGGTTCGATTCCCCTTCCCACCACCCTTTTTTTACTTTAGGTTATTTCTTGGAGGACCAAGACCATGGCTCCGTGCGTCATGGAGCCATATTGCACTCCA
This sequence comes from Poa pratensis, assembly GCA_947311845.1. NCBI lineage: Eukaryota > Viridiplantae > Streptophyta > Magnoliopsida > Poales > Poaceae > Poa > Poa pratensis. The sequence goes on from CAMZMU010000087.1 coordinate 27,465,128, forward strand.
TGACTCCTCCGACAAGGGAGTCGTGCTGCAGACCATGGCTCCTCCATGAAGGGAGCCATGCCCTTGGGGAAATAAGCCACCCGACCCCCAGTAGCCGTTCGCACCCGAGAGAAACAGGGGAGAAAACCATGGCGCCGGCGGCTCTTCTCTCTCTCTCCCCCTCGAATCCCTACTCTAAAACGCACAGAATCCAAGCAATTTTCGGTGGATTTTTTTCCCCTTTCAATCCTTGAGGTATTCTCCTTCGATTCCCTCCGGTTTATTGGTTGAAATCAGCACATTGCCCTCATTTGGCTAACCCTAGTTCATCCAAAAAAAATCGAATTTCTTTGGATATTTGGCATGTAGTGATGGTAGGATATGCTTAGAGATGAGAATAGTTTGTACTGAGAATTTGACTGCCGGCAGGCACGCCGTGACCAGGACCGCGTCCGCTTCCGCCGGCCGGCCGGCCGGCCGGAGCTTGCGCATGTTCCGTCGAATTCGTGAACTGTAGCTTAATTATGTTAATCCGTGGAATTCGTGAACTGTAGGGCTGAGACCTGTTTGTTGGTTGTACACTGTTACTTGCAATGATCGATGGATGATGCATACGAATTTGTGAACTAATGCATGTGTGCGTACACTGCTCTGTTGATTGATCTGATATCCAAAAGTTAATTGTTCAGAACTGTAGCTTAATCACATGCGTACACTGCTCTGTTGATTGATCTGATATCCAAAAGTTAATTGTTCAGAACTGTAGTTTAATTTTATTCATTAGTTACTACACCGTAGTCAATCTGTGGTTTCAAACTGGACACATGGAATAGTTTGGATGGTTTTGCATGGAAAATACAAACGGTTTGGTTTGGTTTCTAGCAAATATTTTTTTGGATTGGTCTCGTGTAATTAGTGAACATATAATTTCGAAATTAGATGAAATAATTGTGCATTGATATTGATATTCAAAATAGTACCTAGCTATTGTGGTAGTATGTAATTTCCAAGTTTCGATTCTGTAGTAGTACATAACTCGGATAATTGAATTATTTTTCAAATATGAAGGATGGAAGGTGAAACTATTCTGAATGACCATTACGATAAATGGCACCGTGGGCGGCTTATGGCGCAGAAGGGGAAGGTACTTACTTCTTGTAATTATCATGAGAATGCTTGTGTTGTTGGCATGAGCCGCTAATATTCTTACTTGTTGTATTGTAGGTTTTCCCTTGGTTGCACCTGAGGTCCCACGAGGTTCATAGCAAGAAGATGCCGTATGACGAGAGATACACAGAATATATCGAGAAGACTGGACTACTCCCTTTCGTCCATCTTGTCTCTCGTTCGACGCCACATATGAACCCTTGTGCGATCACCGCGCTTGTTGACCGATGGAGACCTGAGACACATAGTTTCCACCTACCTTGTCGAGAGATGACTGTGACTCTGCAGGATGTTTCTATGATCCTAGCTCTTCCCATCAAAGGACAGCCTATTTGTTTCAGCACAGATTCCATTGGATGGCGTGACAAGATGAGGGAACTCATCGGGGACGCGCCGACGACTGAAAAGATGTCCGCTGGTGCTACTTATGCTTGGATTCAACTCAAGTTTAAGAAGTGCCCTGAGGATGCTGACAAGCCGATGATTGAGATGTTTGCTCGGGCATACTTGTGGTATGTTATCAGTAGAGCTCTTTTTGCAGACGGCACGGGTAGCAACGCTTCCTTTATGTGGCTCAAGCTTTTTGCGGGTTGGGAGCATAACCTTAGCTGGGGTTCAGCGGCACTCGCTTACTTGTACCGACAGGTAATTAGTTGTACATAGTGTATTTGTTGGTAATACTGTATGTTGTCTCTAGTTGGTACTTACATACTTTTCTCTTAAAATGTGCAGTTAGACGAGGCATGATGTAGGACTAAAAAAAGAGCAAGTATTGGTGGATCTATGCTTCTACTTTCTATATGGTCATGGTTGCGTTTGCCGGTTGGACGCCCCGTTCTATTGAACGCCAAGCCATGGGAGGATCATGGCAACCGGTTGCGTTGGCCTACATGGGCGTACATGTGGGATAATGTGGAACCTTTCCATGGTGAATCAGAGGCATGCTACATGAGGTATACTAGCCAGCTCGACGCGTTGACCCCAGAGAAGGTAATAAGTGTCTTGGTCTCCGCATTGTCATTTACTTTATCGTAAATCAAATGAACCATCTAGAATCGTGTATGCTACATCACAGGTGATATGGGAGCCATACGGCGTAGCTGGTAATGTGGGTCATACCATCTTGTTTCGGGTGAACCCCAAGTGTCTAGAAGAAGCACATCTTTGGCGGATGCGGTGCCCATTGATATGCTTCTATGCTGTCGAGTTCCACCTTCCAGAACGGGTGATGACACAGTTTGGCCTATACACGGAGACCCCGCTGCCGTTTAAGGACACGAACATCCACCTTCATGGGTGAGTTATCCATACAGATTATCCATCAGTCAAGACGATTTTGAGTGTTTCACGGTACTAATGATGATCCATTCGAATATGTAGGTTGGACAAAGTAAAGCAAAAGAAGGAAAAGAGTTGGGCCAATCATCATGACAAGTACATCAAGAAGTGGTGGGCCATCATCAACAAAATTGAAGACCCGGCTAGAGTTCCTCCTCCTGACCATCCGTTCGATGGTGAAGCGTTTAACCACTATATCGTGTGGCTTGGTAGAGTGTCTCGTCTGTTCCCACAGCCGGCGGCTTTTACTCACGATGAAATACAGGAGGAGACATATCCAGCTTATGACGATATGGCAAAGCTCGAGTACAACAGACTTTTCAGGGAGGGCAGAGACACCAATTTAACGCCGATGCTCCACTTTGTTGTAAGTTTATCACTATATCAACCTATGAGCATGAGTTTCTCTCCGAAATGATGACTCGATTATTTTTTGCTAGCGTAAGGAGATCTCCAAGCACGTAGATGCTGCCGGGGACGCACTCAAATACCCTCCGGGTAAGGAGTCTGAGTCGGCCCTTCGAGCGTTTGTTGAGGTATGCCCTGAGATCATCTTGTTTTCATATGTATTTATGTGTGCTGTAATTTTCTAATCTAATGGTCAATGTCACAGCATACGAAGCGTTGGGGGCGTGGCTTAGGTGCTTTGCTTGGTTGCCGTACCGTCGAGGCCACCTCGCCGATACGGGCGACATCAAGTAATGATAAAAGTGATGGTGAGGATGAGGATGAGAATGAACAGCGGGTATGGGCTCTTATATTTCCCTTTTTGCAGTGACTGATGTCACTTTATTTGTAGTTAGAATTGGCTTGGTGAGCAGCGGTATGGGTTCTTTAGAATTTATTAATGTTTGTTTCTCTTATTCCAGGATAATGAGGATTTAGAGGAGGAGGATGATCAAAATGATGATGAGGATGTGGAGGCGGAGGCGCAACAAGAACATGAGGAGATCGGCATGTCGCAGTTTCCCGATGCGCCGTCTCCTAGTCAGCGATGTGCCTATAAACTCAAGCCGAAGCAGCCGAGGGGGCCATATACTCCCGATGAATGGGCGAAAAAGCAAGCACTAATTGCGGAAAAGGCACAAAAGGCGGAGGAGGCACGTAAGGCAGCTAGGAATGATTATACCGATGAGGAGGAGTTGCCTTTGCGAAGAAGAAGAAGGAGTAGGTATGAAAGGCCTTCGAAGAAGAATGAGGATCGCCCCTCAGTGACGAAGAGGGGAAAGGGGAGAAAGTGATTCTAGTTTAGATGATGTTTGACGTGATGATGTACTTGTGTTTATCGTTGATGATGTACTCGTGAACTTGATGCTAGTATGGAACATTCTGATAATTTATGAACCATGGTACTGTGAAATGTTGATACTCGTTTGTCAAAATTTAGAATATGTTGCTGTAAATTATACATTAAACTTGAGCTACAGACAAAGCCATGGTCTGCAACACGACTCCCTTGGCGGGGGAGTCATGGAGTGCAATATGGCTCCATGACGCACGGAGCCATGGTCTTGGTCCTCCAAGAATTAAACTAAGGGAAAGAAAAGGTGGTGGGGAGGGGAATCGAACCCAAGCCCTGCTTAAATCATTGATCGTGCGCGTGACCAGCTGAGCTGGTGCGTTGATCTGTTATAAATAGCATACAGGGCCTAATAAAACAGAATCATGTCGCCGTTAACTCCTGCCGTTAAACGGGGCCGTTAGCGGGCCTCTGGATACGCCTTCGCATGTGGCGTTGCTGGGCCAAAACGTCTCACCAGGTGACGTTGCTGGACTGAAGAAACGTCATTTTAAGTGACGTTTTGGACCGAGGGCCATATTTGAGCGAAAGTTTTGAGAAGGGCCATAGTTAGCTTAATGCCCAATTAAGGGCCATTTAGTAAAAAAGATACGCATTACAGTGTCCGATCAGACCGTTGGCCGTCTGTCGATCTAGGCGGGGGCAGTAAACTCAGGTCACTCACCCGAGCCCAGAGCAGCAGCAGCAGCAACTGCCCAAAATCGATCAGCATTCACTCTCAGAAGCTAGGATGACCGTTACTCCTACGTTTTGCTGTAGCAGGAGCAGGAAAAGTCTCCCATGTCTCTCCGGCTTTCCAGTAGTCCGGTCACCAGGAAAACGTCAGAGGCATGCGATACGACGCTCGGCCTTTTTCGAGACAGAAACCATGGCTGCAGGCTGCCGCCGGCCCGCCGCCTGGCATGCACACCAAGTGGCTCCGGCCGTCGGGACTAGCAATGCAAAGTGGACGCCGCCGTCCGGCCACTCTCCTAGCCGTTGGAGATCGATCGATCGGCCATGCGCGGTCACGGACACTGCCGGTGCGCTCGCCATTTGCCTTTCGTCATCGTCACCGGCCATGACGGTAAGAATCCAAGACACGGCCGGGATTTTACAATACAGATCATTCAATCAATGCCCCTCACGCACGGCAGAGAGAGCAGCATCGATCTGTCAGTTGACACCTTCTCTTCGACTACAGGTTCTTCTTCTGCTTTGGCAGCACGTACGCTTGCTTCAACGGCTCTCCCGTCGACCGTCGTCCCCTTGCACAAGCCGGCCGGGTGGGCGGGCCCATTCTACGGTCCCCTTTTTCCTCCAGGCCCAACGGTCAGATTTGACGAAATGGCTAGCCATGATCGAACACGCTAATGACAAAATTATGTTTGTCGTAGATTGCAAATGCACGGGTCTTTTTGTATCCATGGACCATCGATCATTCGATCGGCTCGACTGGGCACAACGCTAGTCATTAATTAGTACGCATGGTTACTTATCCAGGTTGCAGAGATGACGACATTTTATCCGTCGGGCCTAAAATGAACTATGCTAGAGCTAAAGTTTTTTTTTTTCCTTTTTCAAAATGAAGGTTGAGACCCTAGCCTCTACAACCTTTGGAGGGGATTATTCAACAAAATCTTACAAGAGTAATTTAAAGATCGACCTGAAGTCACCAACCTAACGACAACTCGTTACACCTACAAGACTGATGAAGGGGGTATCTATGAACAAGGGCCATGTGGCCTGACATCACAACTACGCGTATCATCTAAAAACCAAAGGCCTCACCAAGTTGTCCGTCAGCGAGCAAGGGGCACAACCAGTCCACCAGACCTCCAGCACGCACCGACGTACACGCTCCAGAAGTCGCCGCCGCCGTCTTCCGCTAACCCATCTTCAGGACAGGGATCCAGGACGTACGTCGAGGCCCCGCTGCACCATGCCGCCAAGACTCGTCGTCGATGATGCGCTGGAAGCATCACTGCTCCACCTTCAGACCACTCAAGTGAGTATGAACTCCAAAAACGCTGCCATCAAGAGGGAGAACGTCATCGAAAGTGTCGTCAACGTACGATCCGCAAAGCCCGGATCAAGGGTTTCCCCCGGAGCATCCCGAGCAAAGAAGCTGCAACTGTAAAAACGATGCCTATGCGAGGGAACAACGCCAAGATGCGTCACCATTGTCTGCCTCGGTTTTCACCGGCAGTCCGGCAGCTGCGCAAGTCCAACACCGACACTGATTGGACCGCGATAAATAGCAGCAGCCGACGAGCAGGACGGATTGGCCACAGTCCCGCCACCACAGATCGTCGTTGCCGCCCATCAGATCGTGTAGCCGCAGCCGCAGAACCTCCCGCCCCCTTGCCGATCTTGAAGACTGCAACCCTCCATAACGCTGGACGCCGCGCCACTGCTGCTCCGGGCAGCCGCGACCGCCGAAGAGCTGCACGGAGGTGCTCGGCTTGCACCACGACCAGGCGAGTTGAACCGCGCCGCCGTACCCGGCCTTTCGCGAGGAGTGCAGGGAGTCCCCCGCGGCTTTCTCGGCCACGCCCTTGGCGGTGAGGAAGGTAGGACGGAGGGAGGCGCGGTGGGGTTTCGCAGTGACAATTGGATCACCCTCCCGTCACCGCGGGGGGCGACGCGAAGTGTTATGCGAGAGGGGCCTCGTTGGCTCATGTCTGACTGATAGCCTCCGCAGTAAGTCAGTAACTACTAACTAGTGAGCTTTCTTTTAGAGAGGTACTGTACTAACTAAAGCTAATCACAAAAAAGAGAGTTGCCGTGCCAGTGACACCCGGTGAAAGAACAGCAATGATCGGCACGTACGGGTCGTACTACATGGACGGGGCACGCTGAGGAGCGGGACCCGCCGTATTTACTGCTGCCCAGGCTGACCGTTTCTCCCACCATCTACAACACCGCCGTCCTGTACTCCTGTGATGAGTGGCATGCGATCATCGCCGGCTACTGATGGTCTCACGCGGACCCGCCCATTGGAGGAACTCGAAGAAGTTTTAACCACTTTTCATTAACGGTAATGGCGAGAACCAAACAGGAAATGCCAGCAAAATAGCAGCGAAAATGTTGTGGCTAAATGAAGAAACGGACGTCCATTTGTAGCAAAAAGAAAACTGTACACGCGATGTTTCATTGCATTGAGGGATGACGGAGCTCAAGGCGTTGCAAATTACCAAACCACATCCTACATGCATAGGAGTATAGGACTGTGGCCTGTGGGAGTGTCATTGTCATACTACTTTCTTTGAAGGAGCAACGGCCAAAACGAACCAACCGACCGACGGCACCGGTGTACACCTTCCAAGTCTTCAACTCCTGGAGGAAAAAGTCCATTTTGAACCCTGAACTCGTAGAGGTCCGGCGATTTAAACCCTGAACTCCAAATCCCTGTCGTTTGCACCTGAACTTTACAATCCCGGTCTAAAATGAACCTTGAACAGGTTTGTCAGAGAAAAAAATAAAATTATAAAATTGATACTGTCGCTGACAATATTGGCCCACATGTCATATTCACCTTCTTCCCAATCCAGTGTTTTTTCTTTGGAGGCCGGCCGACGAGCAATGTCGCAGCCATGCCCGGCTCCCCCACCGGCGGGCTCCTCCTCCTCCTCGGCGCCGTACCCGAGCGGCGCGTGGCCCAGCAACACGGCGAGCTCGACGACGGCCTGCTCCCGCATCCGTGCGGCACGCGAGACCAGCAGCGCGGCGTGCTCGGCGGCGGCCCGCTTCCACGTCCGTGCAGCGTGCGTGGCCTCGAACCTCCGCTCCCGTATCCGTGCGGGGCGCGCGCTGAGCTTGGCGGGGACCTTCGGGCTGCCCAGCCACCTCCGCGACGAGCTCGGCCCAGCAGCGCGGCGGCCCGATCCCGCGTCCGTTCGATGAGCTCGGCGGCTTCCGGCCACCTCCGCGGCGGCGGCCCGATCCCGCGTCCGTGCGGTGAGTTCGGCGGCTGCCGGCCACTTCCACGATGGCGGCCCGCTCCCGTGTCCGTGGAGGGCGTGCAGCGAGCTCGACGATGACCTTACGGATGTCGGCCACCTCTGCGATGGCGGCTCACTCCCGTGTTCGTGCAGGCGCGCGGCGACCTCGGCGGCCAGCAACCTCACCGGCGGCCAGCAATTTCAGTTGATTTTAGAGATAGGAAGATGAATTGGGGATAGAGATGAATTTGAATGTGGGCCCGTCCTGTCAGTGAGACATTGGATTTTCCCGCCCGGGATTTTCTGTTTCCCGGTGTGCCAAACAGTTGTAGGGTTCATTTTAGACCGGGATTACAAAGTTCAGGGTGCAAACGACTGGGATTTGGAGTTCAGGGTTCAAATCGCCGGACCTCTACGAGTTCAGGGTTTAAAATGGACTTTGCCACTCCGGACAACCAACCAAAGCCACCGGCGCCGCAACGTTCGACACGTCCACGTGTCCGCACCGCATTGGCTTCTGCTCGGCATCCTAGGCCTCCTTCCCCTCCCGTCATCCCATCAGCTCACGTCTGCGGCTCTGCGACCGTCACATGCCATATTTAACCTCCCGCCCGTTCCACTCCGGCCACCACCTCACTCACCTCACCTCACCTCCTCCGGCTTTATATTAAACCACGACCTGCCGAGTGCAGAGTGCTTACTCACTCAAGTAGCTCTTCAAGCATCGATCAACGGCGCTGCAAGTAGCTAGCTAGTGCATTGCCATCGCATTAGCTAGCTTAAGTGCCTCCAGTTGCAGCGCCGGCCGCGTCGTTGGTGGCAGGGAAAACAATGGGGGTGTCTGCGGCTGTGCTGGCGGTGCTGCTCGTGTCCGCGGCGGCGGTGGCGTCGGCCGGGCATCACGACTACGGCGACGCCCTCCACAAGAGCATACTCTTCTTCGAGGGCCAGCGCTCCGGCAGGCTCCCACCCGACCAGCGCCTCCGCTGGCGCCGCGACTCCGGCCTCCACGACGGCGCAGCCGCCGGCGTAAGCACCTTCACTTTTCACAATAGTTTATCACTGGCAGTCGTCGTCTCCGTTTTTCCTTTTTCTACTAGAAAGATGATCATTCGTGGCAAATGCGCCATTGTACATGATGCTGTAGGTGGACCTGACGGGCGGGTATTACGACGCCGGCGACAACGTGAAGTTCGGCTTCCCGATGGCGTTCACGGCGACGCTCATGTCTTGGGGCCTGATCGACTTCGGCCGCAGCTTTGGCCCGCACAAGGAGGAGGCGAGGAAGGCGGTGCGGTGGGCGACGGACTACTTCCTGAAGGTGACGGCGAAGCCCAACACGGTGTACGTGCAGGTGGGCGACGCCTTCAAGGACCACGCGTGCTGGGAGCGGCCCGAGGACATGGACACGCCGCGCACCGTGTACAAGGTCGACCCGTCACACCCGGGCTCCGACGTCGCCGCCGAGACAGCCGCCGCACTCGCCGCCGGCTCCATCGTCTTCCGCGAGGCCGACCCCGTCTACTCACAGCGCCTCCTTGACCGCGCCATGGCCGTGTTCAAGTTCGCGGACAGGTACCGTGGCGCGTACAGCAGCAGCCTGCACGACGCGGTGTGCCCCTGCTACTGCGACTTCGACGGGTACCAGGACGAGCTGCTGTGGGCGGCGGCGTGGCTGCACAAGGCGTCTCGCCGGCGGGAGTACCGGGAGTACATCAAGAGGAACGAGGTGGCGCTCGGCGCCAGCGAGTCCATCAACGAGTTCGGCTGGGACAACAAGCACGCCGGCATCAACGTCCTCATCTCCAAGGTAATGTACAGAGCACATTATTTCAGCCACTGTCTCTATGCGATTTGCGCTAGTTCCATTCCGAGAAGCATTGCCATTTTGGCACTTTGGCTGTTTCGCCGTGTTACGTGTTAGAGTTTCCCCACCCCGCAAGTTATGCGATATTCCTTCCACATGGCTGCATCTTTGGTCTTTCTACCACTTGATCTAATGATGATCCACTGTTTTACTGCTTTACACCTTTTAGCTTTGCATGTGGATTCGGATTCAATTAGTTTCTTTATGATCAATGCGTATCTTTGCCAACGGATCAGACACTGTAAATTACCCTGACGGCAGATGCCAGTGAGTAGTGAATCTAGGATGATACCCTGGGTGCAGATTAGGTTAATCAATGACCGGACAGTAAACTAATACTGTTTAGCATCAGCATTCCTGTTACGGAGTAGCAGTGTACACCAAATAGGAGACGAGGAGGATGCTTGTCTGTTTATCTTTGTCTCCCCTAGGTCCGTGTGCTCCGCATGTTGCCGGGGCAGCAAACGGTAGCAGGTGCCCACACTTTTCAGGGGTTCACGGGTCTTCAGTCTTGACTCTCGTGCCACTCGAGAATCCCCCGTGTTCTTCTTCCCGCAGTTGAATCATGAATGAATCAACTTTTACTACTGTAATACTCCCTCCGTTCCAAATTAATTGACTTCCATTTGTTCACACATGGATGTATCTAGACATGTTACACGTATAGATACATTCATAGGTGGACAAATAGAAATCAATTAATTTGGAACGGAGGGAGTAGATGTTAATTATTTCTTGTGTTACTCTTCCCCCAGTTGAATCATGAATGAATCAACTTTTACTACTGTAATACTCCCTCCGTTCCAAATTAATTGACTTCCATTTGTTCACACATGGATGTATCTAGACATGTTACACGTATAGATACATTTACAGGTGGACAAATAGAAGTCAATTAATTTGAAACGGAGGGAGTAGATGTTAATTATTTCTTGTGTTACTCTTGATCAGGAGGTGCTAATGGGGAAAGACGAGTACTTCCAGTCCTTCCGTGCCAACGCCAACAACTTCATGTGCACCCTCCTCCCCGGCATCTCCAATCACCCCCAGATCCAGTACTCCCCAGGTTCACATCGAAAACAAACTCATTGTACACCACTCTGAACTTCTGAAGTCTGAACTCATGAAATGACTGCAACATTTGCTTGCAGGCGGGCTGCTGTTCAAGGTCGGGACAGCAAACATGCAGCACGTGACGTCGCTCTCCTTCCTGCTGCTGGCCTACTCCAACTACCTGAGCCACGCCGGCGCTCACATCTCCTGCGGCGGCGGCGGGACGGCGCCGCCGGCGAAGCTCCGGCAGGTCGCCAAGCGGCAGGTGGACTATATCCTCGGCGACAACCCGCTGCGCATGTCCTACATGGTGGGCTACGGCCCGCGATTCCCGCGCCGGATCCACCACCGCGGCAGCTCCATCCCGTCCGTCGCGGCGCACCCGGCGAGGATCGGGTGCAAGGCCGGCTCGGCCTACTACGCCAGCGCGGCGCCCAACCCGAACCTGCTCGTCGGCGCCGTCGTCGGCGGGCCGACCGATGCCACCGACGCCTTCCCTGACGCCCGCGCGATGTTCCAGCAGTCCGAGCCCACCACGTACATCAACGCGCCGCTCATGGGCCTCCTCGCCTACTTCTCCGCGCACCCCAACCCGGCCGAGTGGGCTGACGACTAAGAGTCAGATATTAGATGTCTCTGACGTAATAATTCTTGGAGAGAAATATAGTAGGGCGAACCTCCTAACCTGTGAAGGAAAAGATCAGGGATGAATGGATGTCTACAATGGTGTCGTCAATATAGTAGGATATACTTGTAAGATTATTTAATTAATTTAGCGTGGTGGTAAGTGTATTGGCACGCTGTGTAAGATGTTGTAGCAAGTTGAATTCATATATGAGAATACTCCTTTTTCCTCTCTCTCGCTACAGTAAACCGAGGCGGAGAAAGGGCGACTGAGGTCTTCACCCGATTCCCCGGCGCCGCCGTGGGTTCCCTCTCCTCTCTTCGTCCGCTCCGGCGGCGGAGGGGTGGGGGAACCCCGGATCTGTGCGTTCCGGGTGTATATAGGGTGGGTGTGTGCGTGGCCGGTGACGGCGTTTGCGGGGAGCGGCGCCGTCGCGTTCGGCCTTTTGGTCTCCTCAGTCCGGTCTCCCCTGCGTCGGTGTTCGTCTGAACGGCGGCGACGGACTTGTGGGAGTGTTTCCCCTGCGTGGTGGTCGTGGTGACGCCGGCGGCCGCGTGTTCTGGGGTTTCCGTCCTTGGGCCCTGTCGTCTTCGCATCGTCGTCTCCTCCGTCGGCGGTGTGGGGCTGCTAAGGTATGTAGGAGGATTTCTTCTGGAGGTGGTGGTGGTGGTGCCTGGTTCGGGATGTGGTGCGTTGGAGAGGGATCTGGACGCCTTCTTCTTGGAGGTGTGGAGCTGCTGAGCCCAGATCCGGAGCAGGCCGAGCTCGGCGCAGGTCGCCGGTCGATGTGTGTTTATTCTCCTTCAGATCCAGCTCTTCGGGGCTGGTGGTTGCTGCGGCTCAATTTTGCCTCTTGGCTAGGGGTTCTTCCTGCTCCTTGGTTTGGCTCCGACGGCGTCGACGATCCTCCATGCCGATGCTGGTTGCGCTCGTTCCGGAGTCGTGAGGTTGAAGATGGACTTGTCGCTGGAGTCCTTTCTGTGTTTGGGTGGTTTCTGGTCCACCACTTGTATCCTCTACAGTTGTACTCGTATATGTACGCTTGTATTTTCCTTGCTATTATATGAATACTAGTACTACTATCAAAAAAAAAAGTTGAATTCATATACGAGATTAATTAATTTAGCGTGGTCGGCTAGCCTAAATTCTGGTTTAAGTCTGAAGGTTTGTGATACGGATTGTTTGCCCGATCTTTCACCGCAAGAACCACCGGATAACTATTCTTTCAATCACGGGAGCAATCCACGCAACCTGAAGAATGAGAGAACGAATCTCACAGCGAGCAACGAGATGATGAACACCACGCCTCACGCCAAGCTCGACAACCCTTGACAGATTCAAGGACCTTCTCGCCATGCACGATAACTCTTGACAGATTCAAGAACACTCATGCCTCTATTTGCTGGATAACTTGACGAACGTCCGAGACGCCGTCAAACACGCCGGTCCCCTTGGGACGGAGGCAACCTTGAACTTTTAGTTCTACATAATTTTCAACTCCCTAAACCCTAGCCGCTGGCTCCTTTATATAGGAGGCCAAACACCTAGTCGGTAGGACAAACCCAAACCGAAACCTATTTGACTCCTAAACCTAGTTGGACTCTGACCGATACAAACCGACCCATGGCGGGTTCGGCCTTAGATTTGGCACGCAGGCCTAGTTAACACCACCTTAGACTTTTACATATCATTTAAATCTGTCCTAGCGTGTCAACCAACCAACACGATGCCGACGATGCCCTCATCATCCTCCCCTTCTTGGAAAGGCGTTGTCCTCAACGCCGGAAGGTCTTCTCCAGCGCTTGTGGCGTCAAATCAGCATATCGCCACGCTTCTTCTCCATCCTTAAGTCTTTGCCGGCCTGCCACACCACATCCTCCCTCTCGGCTAGCTAGACTTGTTCTTGGCGCCCTCCATGTTTGGCACCACCAACCTGATTGAGACACCAAACTTTCGGACTGCAACATGCAAACGCACCGTGCAAATCACCCCAAACACAACAGGACAAATTCCTGCACACAAAGAGTCTAACTAAGCTGAATACGCCTCCGGATGCAATCTGAAATTGTTGAGGTCAACCAAGTGCACCATCCAAAACGAACAGGACAAACTCCTGCATGCCATGGATCCAAATGAACCGAGTCTGCACCTCTGAAAACTAAACAGCAGTGTCTTCTTTTTATTTCTGCTTTCCTTTCCTATCCGTATTCCACGCTGAAGCAAATCTGCATGTACCAAACGTTTATTTTTTTCTCCAAAACGTGTTGACCAATCCCATCAGGTACGTGATTTCTTTCCTTATCCCTTCCTGCTCGCAACGTCTTTTTTTAATACGCACACAGGGCTATGCACGCAAATCCAATCTTTCCTTGTTTTGTCCCAAAACTTGTGCTGATCCGAATCAAAACTTCTTCTCCTTTTTTCGAGGGCGCGCTGTGGCGCGTTGGTTGGGACCGCCGGTGTGCATCCCGCACGCCCGGGATCGACTCCTCTAGGGAGCGATTTACGGGTGCCCCAGGCGCGCTGTTCAGTGAACAGTATTCGTCAATAATGCCTCATGTTCGCCGTCTGTATGCCACAAAGTCATTTCCGTACCAGACGCGCGGGATATATAGTGTAGGTCTAGATTAGCCTCTCAGCAGTGGTGTGAGTGTGGTGTGCGTGGGTGTGGTGTGTGTGTCTGTGAGTCTGATCAGATACTACATCTTGTATCTCTGTAAGGAGGTGCATAAAAAAAAAAAACTTCTTCTCCTTTTTTTTTTTCGCTGGTTCCTAGACTCCACGCCACAAGCAATCTGCACGTATCTTTCCTTAGCTGGTCTTCTCTTCATATTTTTTTTCCTCCGATCGGATTTCCACACACGCGTAGGAAACGGATGTGTTCCCAAACTTCCGCTGCAAACACCAATCACGCGATCGAGAAAAAAAACGGCCCTGCAACAATCCCGTCGATCCGCGTCTTTCCTTTCCTCTGCTGGTCGCATCAATTCCCAGCCAATGAGATCCGAACTGATTTTTTTTTTCCTCTCAAACTTTCCTTCCTTGCCAACCAACACCCAACAGCTGCAATCTGATCCGATCTAACTGCACGGCGGCGCTAGAGCTGCGTACGAGCATCCCACGCGACGCTGAATCTTCTTGAAGAACTCGCCGGAACAAAAGACAACCGCAACCTCCGACTCCAGCCCGACGAGATGCAACACGTGCCAAATCGTCGCCCAATTCCAGCTAAAACAAATCTACCAATTTTTGCAAACCTGAAGATCGATCTTCAGCTGGACGAACCTCACGGTGATCAACCTGGCGCTCTGATACCAGATGATAAAGGATCAAGGGGATGATCCTATGATTTTGTCCCAATCTTTCACAGCGAGTAACCCGAACGATAAAACCTTCCAACAACACCAATGGCGTCACCTGAAGGTGGAGAATAAATCCAGCAAGCAACGTGGAGATAAACTACACGACTCAAACCTGAGCTCGATAATCCTTGAAGAACACAAGAACCCTCGCAGCAATCTTTATTGATAGCACGGCAGCGCCGTTTCCCCGCAGGGATGATACACCTCGAACACGAGATAGTTTTTAACCTAATTTTCTGAACCCCCTTCTAACTCTCAGCCCCTAGCCTTATATGGAGGGGTGCTACAGTACCGCACTACAGTACCGCGCTACTAGTGGACCCTACCTTGACTTGGTTGGACAGGCCCAAACCAAGCCCAAACTCATAATTATTAAAAACTCTAATTATTTAAAATAGCAACACACGACTAATACATCTAGCTTGGTGGAGTCCTGAAATTGGGCTTCACCTCCTCCGTCGTGCCCGTATCATCCTCCCCCCTTCAAAAAGTGTTGTCAAGTTATCCAGCAAATAGAGGCATGAGTGTTCTTGAATCTGTCAAGAGTTATCGTGCATGGCGAGAAGGTCCTTGAATCTGTCAAGGGTTGTCGAGCTTGGCGTGAGGCGTGGTGTTCATCATCTCGTTGCTCGCCGTGAGATTCGTTCTCTCATTCTTCAGGTTGCGTGGATTGCTCCCGTGATTGGAAGAATAGTTATCCGGTGGTTATTGTGGTGAAAGATCGGGCAAACAATCCGTATCAATTTGCTTGCGCTTTTGTGCTCTGGTAGAGTGTACCAGTAGTATGTGTGTGGTGGATGAAAACTAAATTTATGCACTCTGTTTATCGGTTTCATTTTCTATGAAATCAGGCTTGTAGTTCACGGGAGGCTACCGCAACATCTAAAGATAAAAAAAAGACGCTGACTGCAACTATCGGCCGTAGAGATCACATGACGAGCTTCTGTTCACGGGTGGCCGCGGCTTGGCCTTTTACGAGCCTTTTCTGCACTGCGTAGCGGTACTTTTGTCTCTTACTTCTTGGTAGCCCTCGTTTTTCTGATACACTGACATGATCAGGATCTTTCATCTCGCGATATAGTAACGGAATTCTTTCGATCATCCGAGCAAGAAAGAGGAAAGGGATCACGTCATTGCACTTGATAGTCTCGCTAGTTCGCTGCAAGAACGTCACCAGAGTTTCGAAGTGCATTGCGTAAATTTTGGCGTAGCAATTCCATTTTTCTTTTGAAACAATAGCAGTCCCATTAACTCACACGTGTGAAGCAGTACAATCGTCGCTCATCTTGCATCCGAAATTAAGGAGAAAAATAGAGCAGAGAAGAAATGAGACGGTAAATCGTCAAGCTCCGCCACTGCAGATGCCGGTGAGCAACACCGGCAACCTTGCTAGCGACAGTGACCCCTGGGCGGACCTCCGCAGCTTCCACTTTCCCCTGTCCTCCCCGACCGCCGCGGCCGTCGCCGCCACCGACGACGGCAACACCCTCCCGTTCTCAAACAGCGGCGCCGTCGCCTTCCCGCCGCCACCGCACAGCAGTCCCGCCCTGGAGAGCTGCCTCTCCATGTGCAGGAAGTGGGCGAGCGGGGTCGTGCCGCCAACGTCGTCCCTGCACAGCCGCCACCAGCTGACGCCGCGCCTCGGCCTCCACCTCCGTCGCCACCTCCACCCCTCCTCCTCCGGAGCTGGCGCGGGTGGCGTGCCCCTCTCCTGCTCCTCCTCCGCCGTCTCCTGAGGACGGTCCTCCCCGTCGGCCAAGGATACGCCCATGAGCGTCCCCAGCGTCGTGCTCCGGTCCCGGAAGAACGAGCATGTGGACTGTGCCAGCACGACACCATGCATGTCAACATAATTACGCTCATACATAAGTCGGGATAAGATACGGAGATTGATTCATAAGAAATGTGAACTGGTGACCTCGGTGTCGATATCGGAGGAAGAAGACGATGTCTCGGTGGAGGGCGAGGAGGGGACCACCATGCCGGCATCGTTGTCCATCTCCTCCCCTTCCGGCCGCCGAGAACGTACGCAAGGGATGCTTAGCTACTGGGACAGACAAGAAGACGATGAGGGCGACAGTGTAATGGCGATGTACTTGCAAGATCCTTTCCTCCTCCGACGGCGAAGGTCGATATATTGGCGGGCCGGGATGTGGTGGTGCTTTATGGGCTGCCAGCCTGCCACACGACGCGGACACAGGAGGTGGCAGTGGCACCAGGGCAACGACGGTCAAGGGAGCCCTGCGGCGGCCGGCCCCTGTCCGTGACAGGTGGGATGAGTGAATGCTCGAGCTCTGAGCCTTTGGCTGGTGCTGTGGGGTAGAAGCGAAACCTGCAAACGGCGTACGCTGCTTATAATAAGCGACTTCCAAGGCGGGCTTTGACTCTACTGTTCGTTAGCACTTGGCACTGAGCAGCCACTGAGCACTGCCTACCTCTACCGAGAGCTACACCTACTCTGGAGTTTGGACCTATTTTCAAATGAATTTAGCGGATTATCTTTGAGAGTGGACTTTTGGCTCTCCAGCTACATGGAGCTCGTTATTTTGAAAAAATCGAAATTCATATTTTTGAGTTTCTAAAAATCACGCAAAAAATCATAGGTGTAGATAGTCTCGAGACACACAAGCGTGCATTATTTTGACTTCAAATTCGTTGTATT
This sequence comes from Poa pratensis, assembly GCA_947311845.1. NCBI lineage: Eukaryota > Viridiplantae > Streptophyta > Magnoliopsida > Poales > Poaceae > Poa > Poa pratensis. Next base: position 27,482,404 of record CAMZMU010000087.1, read on the forward strand.
TTAGGCTGTGTAAAAAAGATAAATTCTGATAGATTTCAAAAATTTGAATCCGGGTATTTAGATCCAGAAATTTGTCTTTTAGATTTAGCCTAGAATAATTCCAATTTGGAGTTGAAACTTGGTACGATTGTAGATCTGCATATTATCTACATCCGGGATTTTTTTCATGATTTATGGAAACTTAACAACGTCGATTTCAAATTTTTTGAAAAGCGTGCTCCATGTAGCTCGGGCTCTAAAAGAGGTTTTCGATTATCTTTCCCCTCTTAGAGATGTAATATAATACTCACTCGGTTCCTAAATATAAGATGTTTTAGTATTTGTCCACATTCACATATATCTAGATGTATGTAGACATATTTTAGTGTGTATGTATACTCATATTAGTGTGCATGTAGACAACATGTTGGATAGGTAAAACGTCTTATATATTGAAACGGAGGGAGTAGATGTGAATTTGATTCTCATGAACCCAAAAATTAAGCTCAACCCCCGATCCCTGTGTCGCCAAACCTAGCTGACACGGGGTGAGCTGCGCCGCCGCCTCTAGCCCTCTCCTAATTAACCTCTCCCCCTCCCCTCGTCGCCGCCAGGGATCACCGACGGGCAAAGCCCAGGCGGTATGGCGGCGACGGGGAGCTTCTCCCCGGGTGGTGGCCCTCCTTCTCCACCGGCTGTCGCGGCGAGTTCCGGTGGGCTTCGGCGGCGCGGTGCCGCGGAACCCCGTTGACGACCCGGGTGTGACGGCGATGGAGGCGAGGTCCCCCTCCGCCCGGTGGTGTGGCCCTGTAGCTGCTGCCGGCGGATCTGGGCCCATCCCGGGCTTCTGGGTCTGGGCGGGGCGGCAACTACGGGCGGCGCCTGACTAATGTGGCCACGTGGCCGCCTGGCACCGCGGTTGCGCCCGCGTCAATGGGCTGGGCGACGGTGGCTGTGGCTCCTGGCTGTGCGGCGGGGATGAGACTCGTGGGTTGCTGTGCGGTGCAGGGACTACTTGACTCTGTAAAGGCGACGTTGAGGTGCAGCGGCAGCGGCAGAAGGTGCCTACGCGCGCGATGTGCTTCTCCAAGGCCCTATGGGTAGGGATCACGGGTGCACAATACTCGGATGAAAGTCCGGCTCCTTTTGGTGCCGCCGACGACGACGCTTGTGGGTGTTGTTCCCCTCAATGGAGGCGTCGCCCAGGAGTATCGGCACCTGCCTCGCCCATTCAGGTTGATGTCTCCGGGTGAAAGCCAAGATCCGAGTTCGGATCGGCGATGGCGGCATCTTCGATGTTGTCCCTCTGTTGAGTGCAACGCTTTCTGAGACTCAATTTAGAGAAGCACATTGGTTCGGGGTGGTGTCTATTTTGGTGTTTGTCGTTGCCCCAGGTTATGAACATACATTGAATATTAGACTAGCACATGTATTGGTTGATGACAATGTTTCACAAGTCATAGACATGGAGATGTTAAACCAATAATGGGGGCATGTGAGGACACACTTGAATATTAGACTAGCACATGTATTGGTTGATGACTATGTTTCACAAGTCATAGACATGGAGATGTTAAACCAATAATGTGGACTTATGTTATGAACATAGAGTTGGACTGACCCAACTTGAGACAATGCAGCAATGTTCATAGTTCTCTCTCTACACGATGTGTATGCTTTGTCCCTAGACCTGAGATTGTCGCATGTACCCGAGATGTGTATCGACCTACTTTGGGGCTATCAAACGCTACACCGTGAAAGGGTAGCTATAAAGGTAGCTTACGGGTTTGTCGTGAAACATGCTGCGGAGCATGGTCAGTCAAGATGGAATTTGCCCCTCTCTTCTTGAGAGAGATATTTCTCTGGGCCCCTCGAGTGATCGGATCCAGAAATGCATGGCCGTGCTACATAAGGTTAAGAAGTTAACCTAGTATGGGATTCCGAATCACAGGATCGAGAAAAAATGGTCAGCTGGAGGCTTGACCTAATATCGTGAGGCAAAGGGAATGGCATAAACATTGTGATGGTTCGTCCGATACGATCTTTATGTGCGTTTGGGAGTTGGCACGTTTTGCTAGAAGCCGCTACCAACTATTGGCCGAGTAGGTGTACTCGTGTCATGTCTAAACGTGCGTGAACCTATAGGGTCACACACTTAAGGCAGTGAAGGCAGAATTCGGATTGGATCCGAGTTGGGCTGGAATAGACTCCAGAATGGGCTTCGGTTGAGGCAGCCCAATATGGGGAGGTCTATATAAGGAGAGGAGGCTGGACGTTTTAGGGTTGCCCAATTCCGAACCACAATCCACCCAGCCACCGTCTCACCACGCCCCTGCCGCCTGCGCGGACCTAGCAGTCCGGCGAGCGGCGCCTCCACGCCGTACGTGTGGATACCGATAGAGATGCTGCACTTGGAGCACTTGGACGAGCCGCCGAGAGGAGCTGTTCGTGGGATCTGTTCGTGGGAGCGACTGGATCGGAGAGGATTGTACGTCTACCCTGCCCCGACTCGCTTCACCGACTTCGGCACGGCACATCGCGTCTAGTGGTAATCCCGTGATCTATAACTGCAGCAGTTCCTTGGATGTCGCGGTAGAAAATTTTGATTTGCGCTAGTGTAGCCTACACGCGACCCTTCAATTCCATGAACCAAAATACTAATAAAAGCAAAACTAGTATTGTTGTCTTGGTAATTGCGGAAAATTGTTTTTCAAAAGGAAAGGTTAATGGAATAGTGCAAAAGCTTAAATAAAGGCAATTGACCTTATTCCTATGAAGTATGGAGTAATGTGACAGAATATGTTTCGGAAACAAAACTATACAAAAGGAGATGAAAATGATGATAAAAGATCATAATGTTTCATGAGGAGCTTTTTGTAAAGATGGTACGAATCAAGAATATTTTGTCGAGTCACAAATTGATATTCTTGATTAAATGATTTTGTTGCCAGAACGAAATACATCTACGAACTACAAATAAATTACATGATACCAAATACGAGAAACAATTAAGAATTGTGAATCCTAAGTTACATTTAAGATTACAAAGATAATTGTTATTTGAATCTTATTAAGTAAAAGTGGTTACTTAATCTTTTATATAAAAGGTTATATAAAAGGATGAAACTATGGAAATGACATAAAGCTAATTTTGTCATAAAGAATGTCTAGGACAAAATCAAAAGGTTTGACTACACAAATGTAGACATGCTTGAGTCTGTGTTAGCAAAGTGCTAATACTTCGTATGTTGGATTTCGAATTGATAAATGATCAATGATTTTGTATTGACCAAAATATCGAAAGAAATTATGTTTATATAATTTAAGTGGGAGTCGAATTAGTTCACCAAATCTAATATGTAAGAGACATGTTTTTGAGTGGGAGCTAGATGAGCTGAATAGTCTCAAATGTGATTGACATTTTGAGTGGGAGCTTAATAAATGTCCTTATATGTAAATGACATATAATGGAAGTACTAGTTAAATTAGAATTAATATGATTATAGAATTACGATGAAGTTGTGTGATTTAAAACGTTGGTTATCTATTTAGATAGATCAGGGAGTTTTAAATAAAAGGTCGAGATGTTTTATTAGATTAGATTCTGAAAAGGTCAGAATGGAATAAATCAAGGAAAAGTCCTTGAAAAATCTAGTTAAAATATTTAGTGAATTTCAACACGATAATAGTGGTTGTGAGATATGTTGCCTCTTTTATACCAGTATATTAACTGGCATCGTATAAAACCATATTATGTGCTCGACGAAGTATGACCCATGTTCTTATAAGAAGAACAAATACTAAGGTGAATTTTATGAATTCACTATAAGTGAAATCTTTATTGTTTAAAGGAAACTGAGGATAAAGAATTTCGAGTCGATAGAGGAAAATGAACTCAACAAAGTGTTGTGTTAAAGGATCTATCTGGATGACTGGAAGGACCAAATGTCGTAGGAAGATTTTAGACACTAGACTGACAATAGAATGCCTGAATCTAGATAGGTATGAAAGGTATATAGATACTGCGAAATTATACATATTGATTGGAAGAGAAAACGTGTTCTCAAACTAAGTGATATCCAAGTGCACTTAGCTGATTATGAATCAGAGTATGCGCGAGGAAACGGTAGTCCCACTTAGTCATCAAATATGTATATGTGTTATCAAGATAACAGATTGATATCAAGCAAGGTGATAATCAATGAATCGCAAAGAATGGACTGTTCAGTGTGGTACAGGCCGTTGAAGGAAAACTCTTCCACAAGCAAGCATCATCATAAAAACGCTTATAAGATAAGGTGTTATGATTTATAGTAAAATGCAGCTGGTTTATTTTTACTCTAGTGCAAGTGGGAGACTGAAGGAGATATGCCCTAGAGGCAAATAAATATTAAGTATTTATCGCATTATCTCATTAAGTTTATAAATAAGTTTTATACCATGCTATAACTATATTAATCGGAATTTTTAATACACGTGTGGTATGTAAACAAGCCAGGGTCCCTAGTAAGCCTCTATATAAACTAGTTCATCAGTCGACGAATGATCGAGATTTCCCGGTCATGCTGATTCATAACAGTTGATGATGAAGTCATTTTATTAGTAGAATAAGGTGATGGACATTATGAAAGTGCACGGATTTTTGCCCAGAGGCCGGATTTTCCGGTCTAAGTTGCTGTTGCAACGGCTATTTTCATGGGAGGGGCTATAAATACCCCTCCCCTTCTTCTACCTTGAGGCAGCTCGTTTTTTCTCTCTCTCCTCCATTGTTGCAAGCTCAAAACTACAAGATCTCCCAATCCCTCCACCCAAACTCGTTGATCTTTGAAGGATTGAAGGAGAAGATCTAGATCTACATTTCCACCAATCCATCTCTCCTCTAAGTGAGGGGAACCTTTGGATTTAGATCTTGGAGTTCATTTGTTGTGTTCTTCGTTGTTCTTCTCCCCCCATAAGCATTAGTTGCTTGTGGTGGGATTCGAGAGTGAAGGATTTGAGCCTTGTGCTCTTGCCATTGCTTTGTGCATCGGTTTGTGCTCTCCACGAGATTCGTGGAAGTTGAAAGCTTGTGAACTTGTTACTCTTGGGTCTTTGGACCCTAGACGCCCGTGTGGTGGTTGAGACCCTTGTGTGGTCACTTGTAGCTGTTCGGGAGCCCCCAATCCCGTTGTGGGTTGTGCCCCGGATCGTTGTTGAAAGGCTCCGGATTTCCGCCTCGAAGGATTCCGATAGTGGAAGGTGAACCAAACCTTTGTGGTGCGGTTCATCGGAGAAGAAGGTGAAACCTTTGTGGTTGTTGAACCATTGTGTTGGTTCACACCTCTCCAACGAGACGTACTCCCTTAACAAGGAGGAACTCGGGAATACATCCTCGTCTCCGCGTGCCTCGGTTATTTCTATACCCGAGCTTTTTACTTATGCACTTTACATTGTGATAGCCTTCGTGCTTGAAGTATTCTATATTGCTATCACCTTGTTGCTTGTCTTGCTTAGCATAAGTTGTTGGTGCACATAGGTGAGCCTAGTTTATTTAGGTTGTTGGCTTGTTAATTTAAACACATAGTTTTATTCCGCAATTATCAAGCCTAAACCGGAAAAGTTTTAATCGCCTATTCACCCCCCTCTAGGCGACATCCTTGTCCTTTCAATTGGTATCAGAGCCTGGGCTCTCTTTTTGGGCTTTACCGCCTAGAGAGTAAAGATGTCGTATAGAGAATTAGTGCACGATCCCACTCTTATATTCGATGGCACAAATTATGATGTTTGGAAAATTCGCATGCTTAACCTTCTTAGGGACATAAACCCAAATTTTAAGAGAATTGTAGATATGGGTTTTTCTCCTCCAAAGGATTCCCAAAAGTTATCTTTAGAGGATGAAAACTCTTATCTCGATACTCGTGTATCTAATTGTCTATGTGTTTTGAGCGATGTAGTTCTTGCATCAATCATGCCTTTTCGGAACGCTCATGAGCTATGGACCAAGCTTCAAGATAAATATGAAGTGTCCAATATTATTGAGGATGATTGTTCTCCCTCCACCTCCGGCCGTGATGAGTTCACATCTTCTTCCACTTCACCAACATGTGTTTGACACAAGGTAATGATATGGTGAGTGGTGATAGAAATTGCTTTGTTGATGGTGAATATTCTATTGACTATACTTCATCTCTATCTCATTGCAATGTTCTATCTTTGGACTTAAACACTTCTAGCACTCCAAATGTTTTACATGCTAGTGTTGCTAGTCCTTGCATATCATGTAATAGTTGTTTAACTAAATCTCATGATGATATGCTTCATTCGTCTTGTTGCCATGAAAACAATACTTCCATATCCTCTATTTCTTGTGTGGCTAACAATGTAGAGGAATCCCAACATTTGTTGGAACAAGACGTGGATCTCAATGGTGCTTCAAGTATCTCTTCACCATCTTTGTCCATTACTCATTTTTGCCTTATGGCTAAGGATTCAAAGGTTCTCCACCTCAAATCCAAATTGTGATGATGTGGATGAGGATTCTCATGGAGCGCTTATGGATGTTGAATCCATAACAAAGAAGGGTGAGATGGTATTTGGTGCTCTCCCCAAAGGTAGCAAAGCTATCCCTCCTCTAAGTGAAATCATTGTTTATGCTATTAAGAGTAGGGAAATCATTGAGGACTTGGAAACTCAATTTCTCGAGAAATGTCAAATTGAGAGAGAGGATGCCGATGAAAAGGCATCCTTAATGAATGCCCTTGAGGAAGAGCAAGAGCTTCGAGTGTCTCTTGAGGAGAACTTGAATCTCTTGATGAGTCAAATGATCTTATTATTGCTAAAATCATTAAGGAAAAGATCATGCTATTGCTAAATATAAAGTGCTTAAAAAGGAAAAAGTTGAATTTGGTGTTGGCAATGCTAGACTAATTGAGGACATAGAGAGACTTGACAAAGCTCACAAGGCTTTAGAAAGTGAACACTCTCTCCTTATCAAGTCTCATGATCAACTCCAAACTCAACTATCTAAAAATGATGAGCTTGCCAAGTTGTCTTCTTCCATTTCTAATGTTAATGATGCTTGTGCTACTAACTCCACTTCTTGTGAAGCATCTATTTTGAAGGAGAATGTTGAGCTAAGGGCTCAACTTGAGTTGCTAACTAGCAAGTATGGGAAATTGGAAGAAAGTCATGAAAAGCTTCTAGCTCTAATGATGATCTTCTAGCATCCCATGCTAGGCTAAAGTTAGCTCATGAGGCTATCCTACAAAGGTAACATCTTGTGAGCCTCATGTGGACAAAGGCACAACTTCGACTAAAATGCTTTATTGCCATGTGCTAGTCCTAGTAATTCATCCACTCACAATATTGCTACATCTTGTGATGAATTACTTTCATGCCTTGTTGCTCTAACAATGAAGCTTCTACTTCCTCTAGTGTTTTTGTTGATACTAACCATGTAGAGGAATTAAATGAGCTCAAGGCCCAAGTCACTTCTTTGAAGAAAGACTTGGAAAAGCGTCATGTTGGGGATTCTACACTTGACAATATGTTGAGTGTTCAAAGACGCCCCAATGACAAGAGTGGACTTGGATTCAACTCCAATATCAAGAACAAGTCCAAGTTCAACAAGAAGAACAAGGGCCAAGAACAAGTCAAGATTCGGCCAAGATTGTTTGCTTCAAGTGCAAAGTTGAAGGGCACCATGTTAGATCTTGCCCTTTGAAGAAGAAGGCTCTTAGTGAGAAGCAACAAGGGAAGAAGCCTCAAGTTCAAACTCAAGTTCCTCAAGTTGAAGAACGGCCTCTTCCCAAGAAGAATCAAGCTACCCCTCCTCAAGTCAAGACTCCAACTAAGAAGAGAGGAGGAAGTAGATGTTGCTACCTATGCCGTGAGAAGGGTCACGTTGCTTCTTCATGCACAAATGGTACCTTATCCAACCCCATTATTATTAATGATGATTATTCTCTTCGGAAGGATAAGGTTGGCAATGTGTTTGCCAAATATGTTGGTACTCAAAGTGGTGTCAAGAAAAGAACCATTTGGGTTGCCAACCTATTGTGACTAACCTCTTAGGACCCAACTTGGTTGGGGACCAACAAGCTAAAACTTGATCAATAGGTGTTGTTGGAGGGCATTGGAGACTTGGCTACATATGAAGAATTAAGGGATCTTCATCAATTATATTCTCTCAAGTCAAGTCATTTGGATTATATTGTTCTATCTCATATCCAATGTTCCTCCTTGCGGTAACTTTTATTTAAATCATATATACATTGAAAGTTGCTTGCACCCTTGCATGTGTTAGGTTTTGTACCTTGCTAGTGTTGTATGTGTTGTGCTCTCTACTTACTTATCTTGAGTAATCAAGTATGTGTATGTTGGTTTGCACACCATTTACTTGTGTTGAGCCTTATTGCTTTTATTTGATATCTTATCTTGTTGGCTCTCTTTTTGAGAGATTAATGGACTATCCTATTTTGGGGGAGTGATATGCTTCGTGCACTTCACAATCCTAAAATTGTGTATACATGAGGAATACCACTTAGTGTTGATATATCAATATTATCTATTCTCTATGTGGTATGTCATGCTCATGAGAAATTCAAATTCTATAATGTCCATTAATTTCTCTAGTTGGTTTTGTTTGCCTCTTGTTAAAAAAATGGATTATCACATTATGGGGGAGTAATAAGCTTGTGCATATTACAACCTAGAAAATGTGAACATGTGAGGTATTGCCACCTAGAATTGATATTCTTCATTATCTTATTCCTATGTGGCATGTTGCTCAAACAAGTTCCTTTTTGGTAAAATGATTTTGTTTAATCATCTTTTGGATCTTGTTTGTGATGGACATTCTTGGTACGGTTTTCCCCAAATATGTTCGCATATCCTTTTGGGAAATCGATTGCTTCAAGCTACTCTTTGTAGTGGCTTTGCATGATCGCGTGAATACTTGAAGCTATCAAGAATATCTATCTTTTAAGCTTTGGCTTTAAATCTTTCTTTGCCATATGCTTATTTGTTGTGAATTGGTCTTTATCATTCCTATACCACCGAGAAATATCTCTATATACTCCTTGTCCATGACAAGTGATACTCATAATTGTGGTGGAATTTGTAGACCATCTTCATTTGGTTCTTGCTTTGAATTGCCTTTTTTATTGCCAAGGATTTGTTTTGATCTAACTCCTTTTGTCTTCCTTGTATCTTTTGGATCTTGTGCTCTACTCAAAATTTGTTTTGTGCTTTCTTGAGTTAGGAAAAGCAATGATCCAATCTTGTGCATTTACATTCAAAGTCATACTTCTTGATAATGCACTATTCTTGGGAAGCTATCCTACATTGAGTAGAACACATTCTTTAAATTGGTATTGATTTATTGCTTTCCTTGAACATGACTAGTGTTTGAATAATATGTATGGAGAGTGATGATCCCATTTGTGTGCATTTTGTATTCAAATGCAAGATCATAAATAATGCACAAATCTTGGGGGAGCAATCCTATATGCTTTTGAACATTAGTTGTCTTCAATTGGTATTTGATCCCGATGACGTGTCTCTTTGGAAGACAAACATTTTTGTCTTGGTACTTTGTGCCATCATGAAAAGTGTAGAGGGTTTGGTTTATTCCTTGATGATATTTTCATCAATTGGTATCTTATTTCATTTGGTATCTTTTCAAAGTGGTATCTTCAATCATGTGTTGATTTGGGTCTTTGATATAATTTGGGAAATTTTTTTCTTGTCACACTTGTGTGTGCTTTCTTGGTTTAATTGGTGTTTTGTCCAAATTGTATCTCGTTTGGTTCTTGAAAGTCTTGTGCATGCATATTTATTATATGTATATCTTATGGCATGCTTACTTTCGTTGATCCAATATATAGGATAAACTCCATCAAATCCTAAATGGCTAAGATGTGCATGAAATTCAATTTCATATCAATATGCACATATTTATGTGGAGTTTGTCCTATGTATTGTAGTTGCTCTAACTACTTTGGACCCAATGAGTTTGGGTACCATTTTGTACTTGAATTTGTTTTAGGTACATGGAGATGCATTGGAAGCTTGTCTCATTTACAAGGAAGGTGTTATCACCATGTGCTTATTGGAGCCAAGCTTGATCCTATCTTCTACATCACCAATGCTATCTCGGTAACAAGTATCTACCTCATGCATACTTTTCTAGCTTTCAACCTTGTGTAGGTTGTTTCATGGCATGAATCTCTTTTGTTGCAATTCATTTGGTTCTTGCAAAACATCTTTATTGCAAATGTGAGCAAGCCGGGATGATTACATATCAAGGGGAATATATATAATCATTTTCATGATTCACCAATCCCAAATATGTTAATCTAGCACTTTCTACTCTATGTCTCGCATATGCAATATTGATGTTTTTCAAAATCATTTGCCTTTTGCGATACTTGTTATCTTTCTCGGAGCATCCTTTTTATCACCTTATCCCTTGTGGATATTTTTGATGCTATGATGAGTGTGTGTTGGAAGTTCATCTATATCCTTCTAAGATAAAATTGAGCTTTGTGCTATGCTTTTAAGCAATGATCTTATTGGTATATATATGACTTCCACTTGGATATCATGTTCTTCACCTTTGTACCTATTTTGTGTGTACATGTTTATTTGTGGACTTATATCTTATGATTGTGTCTACTTAGAAACTTATACACATGAGAATAGTTACATCTTTAATTGGTATTCCAATTCTTTAGTGACCACCCTTTATTGCTTTTGATTCTTTGGTGGTTTCTAAATGGCACAAGCTTTGTTTTTATTTGTTATGCTTTTGCATCTTAATAAGCTTGTGGACCTTTTTGCTCCAACTTTTGGGTTGTGTTTATGGAAAGACATGATATGCACTATGTGCCACTTATATTGAACGACTATGTTGATGCTACGCTCATCTTTGCATTAGTCTCCTAAAATGTCTCTCCTTATCACACCCATCTATTTTCGGTTGAGCAAGTCTTTATTTGTCGCTTTTTCTCTTGTTGCTCAACATTTCCTTGTTGCAAGTTGTTTTTGCTTCTTTCTATCTTTAAGCTTCTTGCACTTGTTTGGGTTTCAATTTCTAAGAGGGAGTGAGGATTCCATGTTGTGCACACCATATTAAAATGAAAATCCTACTTTGTGCACGTACCTTGGGGAGTTCCCTCTTGATTTTGTTTAGAACATTTCTTTGGATCCTTTTGTTTGCTTGCTTCTTTCGTCGAAGTATCCTTCAATTTGTTTCTCTTTTGCAATCTTTGGATCCTCAATATAGTTTGATCTCCCTTCTTCTATTCGTCATTGGATATGTGCATTTGATTTCACTCATATTATGAGAAATGCACACATTATGGGGGAGCTCTTACTATATTGGCCTTCTGAATTTTTCCTCCCATTTCGGCAATCGATGCCAATGGGGGAGAATTTAGAGGGTTTAAGGGAATTTGGTGTTATGCTTTAGTTTCGTTCTTAGGCATTTGCCTTTCTTTCTCTTGCATCCTTACTCTTTGTGTTGCATGGTTGTTTAATTCATTATATAAACCCTCGTAAAAGGGATTGTCATCAATTACCAAAATGGGGGAGATTGAAAGTGCATGTGTTGCCCCATGTGTGGTTTTGGTAATTAATGACAATCCTTATGGACTAATGTTTTACACTTGTAGATCTTGTCCATAGGAAAAGATTGGAGTTCATGTGTTGGACTCTAGAAGATTTCATGATGACCAAGGTTCCATCCAAGGGTTTATATGAAGAATGGTCATGTGAAGAGTTGAGCTTATTGCAAGCATGGCTTGGAAAAGAAGATTGAGTGAACTTCATGTTTATCTCCAAGCCATCATCTATATCAAGAGAAGAATATGAAGCGCAAGTGGATACATGAAGACGGAGCTTAGCGAGGCTCTCCCATAATGGAGTATGGGGGAGCATTTGGAGAAGTCTTCATCAAGCATGTGCTAGCAAGCACAATCAAGAAATGTGTCCAACTTGAGGGAGTCAAGATCGTCATCATCTAGCTCAAGTGGAATGCTCAAGGCAAAGGTATGATCTTGATAGGGTTTCTATTTTACCGGTCTCGTGGTGTTAGTGGGAGACCGGGTTATAGGATAGACGGCGTACTATCAAGAGGGGCTCTCAAGTGAGTAACTTGATCGCACCTTTGTGGAGAGCTCAAACCTTTGCATACTTGGCATATCATCTTTCTTGGTTCTTATTTGGCTTTTATCCATGTGAGAGTTTAGAGCTTGTGTTCATCTCCATACCAAGCTCTAGTTCACCGAAAACGGATTTCGTATGTAAAACTTGTTACGTTTTCGGTTTTGGAGGTTTTGCCGGTTCATCTTTTATAGAGAGGTTTTACCTTTCTACATTTGGATTCCTCCTCACATGATGGACTATGATGTTTCTCTGCATGATCTTGTAAAGCTCTTCGTTGTGATTCCAACGAGCCCAAGATCATCGAAATCGGAGTCCGGATGAAAAAGATATTGCAGTTTCCGTTTTGCTGTTTCTGTCAGTTTTCAGTAGACCGGATATTCCGGCCCAAACTTAGACCGGAATATCCGGCCCCCCCAGTCTGCCCAGAAAAACGGCTAAGGACTCAGCAGCGCGAGCCACTGGATCAGGCCGGATTTTTGGGCCGGATTTTTGCCCAGAGGCCGGATTTTCCGGTCTAAGTTGCTGTTGCAACGGCTATTTTCATGGGAGGGGCTATAAATACCCCTCCCCTTCTTCTACCTTGAGGCAGCTCGTTTTTTCTCTCTCTCCTCCATTGTTGCAAGCTCAAACCTACAAGATCTCCCAATCCCTCCACCCAAACTCGTTGATCTTTGGAGGATTGAAGGAGAAGATCTAGATCTACATTTCCACCAATCCATCTCTCATCTAAGTGAGGGGAACCCTTTGGATTTAGATCTTGGAGTTCCATTTGTTGTGTTCTTCGTTGTTCTTCTCCCCCCATAAGCATTAGTTGCTTGTGGTGGGATTCGAGAGTGAAGGATTTGAGCCTTGTGCTCTTGCCATTACTTTGTGCATCAGTTTGTGCTCTCCACGAAGATTCGTGGAAGTTGAAAGCTTGAGAACTTGTTACTCTTGGGTCCTTGGACCCTAGACGCCCGTGTGGTGGTTGAGACCCTTGGTGGTCACTTGTAGCTATTCGGGAGCCCCCAATCCCGTTGTGGGTTGTGCCCCGGATCGTTGTTGAAAGGCTCCGGATTTCCGTCTCGAAGGATTCCGATAGTGGAAGGTGAACCAAACCTTTGTGGTGCGGTTCATCGGAGAAGAAGGTGAAACCTTTGTGGTTGTTAAACCATTGTGTTGGTTCACACCTCTCCAACGAGACGTACTCCCTTAACAAGGAGGAACTCGGGAATACATCCTCGTCTCCGCGTGCCTCGGTTATTTCTATACCTGAGCTTTTTACTTATGCACTTTACATTGTGATAGCTTTCGTGCTTGAAGTATTCTATATTGCTATCACCTTATTGCTTGTCTTGCTTAGCATAAGTTGTTGGTGCACATAGGTGAGGCTAGTTTATTTAGGTTGTTAGCTTGTTAATTTAAACACATAGTTTTATTCCGTAATTATCAAGCCTAAACCGGAAAAGTTTTAATCGCCTATTCACCCCCCTCTAGGCGACATCCTTGTCCTTTCACATTACCCACCAAAGTATTGCAAAAGGATCGTATCACAAAAGTTCATTATTGCAATAGGAGAGTAATGTGATAAAATATTCCTCGGACTGTGAGATCATATCAAATCACTGCTTCTGGAATATACATTGATCGCATCAAACGTCATGTCTTATCTAGCGTGACAATAAAGGTGACACTTTTGGGTATCCTAAGGAAGTAGCAGAGGCGAGTGATCAAGAGCGGGATTTGTTCATCCGTGTGATGGAAAGATACTCCGGGCCCACTCGATGAGATTACATCTATAAAGCTGCGCAGCGTATGACTAGGTCATGGGGATGTAATATCTCAGAACGAGTTAATTAATCCTCGTCGGTAACGAGATAAAACACAACATAGGATGTTGACGATCGTATCTCGGACTAGGGTAGTATCGAAGGAACAAAAGGAATGATCATGTTAACGGTTCAACGACGATTATTCTGGAATGCACAGGGACCGTCATAGCCATCCAGGTCTCCCTGACGGTCATTGGCGAGCGAGGGGTCTCGACCATGTCTGGAGTATTTCCTGAACCGTAGGGTAACACACTTAAGGTCTTGACGACGCTTAGAGATCGTTTTGGAATTATCGGAATAATAGAAATAGAGAGAGAGAATGAACCGGAAGGGTTCTGGCGGAATCGGAAGGGTTCCGGGGAAGACTGAAGGAAGTTCGGAGTGCTCCGGAAGTTGTTGCGGAGTCACGGGAGATTAAATAATATGCAAATATATTAATTATGAATTATATATATTTAAATATTAATTTAATATTAAATAAAAGAGAAAAATGGGCAAAATAGCTAAATGGGCCAAAACCCAGGAGGGAAGGCCCGTATGGGGCCGCATCCCATATGGAGGTGGTGTGGCTGGGCCCCATGGGGCCCATGGCCACCACGGCAGCCCTTGTGGCTGCCGCACCACCCCCCTCCTCCTCCTTTAGTCCCACATGGGAGAGCAAGGGAGAGGGACACCCCTTCTCCCCTAATAAATAGTGGGGCATATTATTTGGAAAAATACACAATTAATTCAGACTTTATTCCTATTTGCCGAGGATGCCCCTCCGCCCACTTCCACTCTCTCCACCTCCCGTTGTGCGTGGTCCCCTTGTAAGGACGGCGCGCGTGAGAAATCTATACCGCAGTACGCCTTCGTGTTGCGGGATTCCACCCAAAAGTTCTATTTCCGCTATCTCGGCTGGACCGGAGAGCCCGGGAGTCATCGTCAAGCTCTGCACGTGTGCGAGTACCCGGAGGCGCCACAGTCGTGGTGCCAGGGCGTCATCGTCGCACCACCGCCGTCTTCGTCTTCGTCGCGCCAAGTTCTTCGCGACCTAGAGGTCGGCTACGTCGTCTACATCGACAACGCTTGTTGCGGTAGCGTAATCCCCGCTCTCGGTCTACAAGGGTATGTTACCGATATCTCCTCCGTTACCGCATTACTAGATAGATAGATCCTTGGCTAGTATTTTGGTGTTGCGCTGGTTAGAAAAAATATTTTTTTCTGCTACGAACCCCTTCAGGTAGACCTAACACCTTACCCCTACCACATTTCATACATATGGACCCACATGTAACACCTCTAAACAACTAGGTCTGCCCTACCACCTTTGAGATATGTGGACCCAAATTCAACACTCCTGACCATCTAGGTACACATCTAAGTACTGCAGTGAGTCCACATGTCTCAAAGGTGGTATGGGTAGACATAGCTTGCAATGGTCCACATGCAACCAAGGGTGACATGGGTAAACCTAGCTGGCTAGGATAGATGAATGTGGATCCACATGCCCCAAATGCGGCAAATGTACAACTAGATGGCTAGGAGTGTCGCATGTGGGTCCACATGCCTCAAAGGTGATAGATGCACAGCTGTATGGTTAGGAGTGTTGTCTATGGGTCCACATATATACCAAAGGTGGTACAGGGTAGACCTAACACCTTAACCCTACCACATTTCATATATGTGGACCCACATGTAACACCTCGAAACAATTAGGTCTGCCCCTACCACCTTTGGGCATGTGGACCCAAATTCAACACTCCTGAAGATCTTTGTACACATCTAAGTACTGCAGCATGTGATTCCACATGTCTCAAAGGTTGTAGAGGTGGACATAGCTTGCAAGGGTCCACATGGAACCAAGGGTGGCATGGGTAAACCTAGCTAGCAGGATAGATGAATGTGGATCCACATGCCCCAAATGCGGCAGATGTACAACTAGATGGTTAGGAGTGTCGCATGTGGGTCCACATGCCCCAAAGGTGATAGATACACAGCTGTATGGTTAGAAGTGTTGTACATGGGTCCATATATACCAAAGGTGGTACAGGGTAGACCTTACCCTATAAATTAAAACCACACATTAACAAAAAAAAAAATCAACACATAAAATATTAGGAACAATATTGTCCGTCGGATGCAAAATCAACGGTCGAGATAAGCGGTGGGTATCCTCCTAGTTGTGGGAAAACTACGTTGCGTTTTTCCCTATTTAATAGGACCCCAACCATCGAAAAAGCCTACTGTTGCTCGGGCTACATGTAGGACTATAATTTAAAATTTTGAAAACAGTATGTAAAAAGTTTTTAAAAATTCTAAAATTAAACCTGGATGTACCCAATACCATATACTACAATTGTGCAAAGTTTCAATCCGAAAGTCTTTGTACTTTAGGCTACATAAAAAAGACAAATTCTCACAAGATTTGAAGGTGTACTGTTCGGCTACACCTAGATTTTTTTCAGATTTTTTTTACACTTAAATTTGTTTTTCAAATTAAAGGCTACATGTAGCCCGGGCTACAAAACACTCCTCTTCCAAACCATCCTCTTCACTAACGCGCTGCCTCCTCCTCTCCCCCACCAAATCCATCGCCCCTCCATCGTCTTCCACACCGCGCCGCCTCCTCCCCTTCCCCACCAAATCCACCGCCCCTACACAAGCACCAGCCGCCTCCACCCCCATGGCCAGAGGCTCCCGTCGCAAGTCCACACCTCCCATCCCTAGGGCCGACCCACGGCGCGCGGTGCACGGCGACTACTCTTCCACTTCAGCCACCGCAGGACCGCCCTTGCTCCGCACCCAGCAGCCCGCCGCACACACCTGCAGCACTGCACACACACGCGCCGCGAGTTCCTGGATCGTATTGCCCGAAGTCTGAATCCTTTCGGTCTGAAATTCAGTTAACGTCACCCGCTATGTTTATATAGGCTTTGATTCTATTCCAATCACAAACCGAGCTGTAGCCTGGTGGCTAGGCTCCCTGTGTCTTGCCTGGGAGACCCAGGTTCGAATCCTGGTGGACACATATTTCTGTATTTTTGTCCCACGATCCGGCTCGGCTAGATATTGTCCAGGTTTGTAGGCTCGGCGGCTCAGCTAGATATTTTCCAGTCTTCCAGGAGCCGAACTGAGTTGGCTGATTAAATCCTATCCGTTCTTGTGTTTCTGCTCATGATACCCTTTCGTCCTTGGGGGCCTATGGAAGCACAAGCCCTACAGTTATCCATGCAAATGAAACAATATTAACTAATTTCAGGCAGAAAGACATGCATGTTATGTATTCTTTTTCGTATGTACATAGTTTCTCTACCTTTTATCAATCGACGGGCTTAAGGGACTTTAGAGACAGCTTATCCTTGTCGGCTTTCTCGTTGCCAGCAGGCTGGGGTCATCCTGCGTTGAAGCTCCAGGCTCCGGTGCAGGTGCATTTGCAAAAGTTTCAATATCTCACCAGCCTCGCTTTGGCGGTTCATCACCGTGGGATTTGACGGAAGGATCTAGGCCCTGATTCGGAAGAGCCAAGGTGACAAGGTCAAACTATGTACCAATTCATATATATGTGTGAGAAATCATATCATGTATATTCAAAGTAGCTTGCATAATAAACAAAATCTTTACAGAGGTACAAACGAACTTAAAATGGGCTCACATTAAATTATTCTCCACGATAAAGATGAGCGGCACGTACGTCACATGGAAATGACATTTTATTTTGTTTTTTGTGGTATAACCAAAAAAATGCATGGAACATACATAATACTGCCTCTGAGACAAATGTATAAAACATTATTGTTCTTTGCACGAGTAGTTTTGCAAGTTTCGAGAGGCTTACATATCGGCTATATTTTTCTTAGGAGGTGAGGGCAACCCGATTATTCCTGCTTGTAGACGAGGACTTCCTTCTCATAGACATGGTTGCAAGATCAATATCAATGTGTCTCTTGCTTTCTCTTTCAATAGTAGCTTTCCCTGGTGCACAAAAAAAAAACACTTGTTAGAGTAGGAGGGTGAATTTTTGGATGGGTTGGCACATTATTGTGGTGAAGTACAGATCTCAAACTAGCCAATCTCGTGTTAGAAATCTTGTGAAATCTAACTAGATCTTGCTATTTATGTTTGGCTGTATATACGTTTTGGTTTCTTTCTTTTTACGGAGTAGGATTAATAATCAGAAGGAATGGCTGGCTATGGTTGTCGCTAGATGTTGACGTATTTTCTACATTGATATAAGGAGCATTTAATGAAAAATTTCTCCCTACTACCAGTGAATTATTTCAACCCACAAACTAATTGCCTATATCATCAGAATAAATATGGTACCAGGAAAGCGATATGGTACATAGAGATACATTTTTCTCATTGAAGGATATAACTGCATTTTCTTCAGTTTTGAAGTGACTACAATTTTTAAACCTACCTTGTAATTTTTTAGAATTTACGCCATGCCTCATTTACACCTAAATCTAGTTGTTACATTATCGCGGGACTGATCCTATTCAAGATTAATCCAAAAACGGTTGCCCAGACTTATACCCATCACAAGTGCAGTTCACACTTGTAAAATCGTTATTATAGAAAGTGAAATTTTGGACAATAATTGTCCACCGTAATAGTCGTGGAGCCGGGGGGGGGGGGGTTAAATTATCCCCTAATATAATCGCATATTGGAATATTTATCAAAGGAACCTCGATCTTGTCAATTAGTATGGAGATATGTTTTGATTTTTTCTGTCTAGAAATTAATCACGAGAGGAAAGGTTGGCTATGATTTTGTCGACACATAAGTGCAATCCTACACAAATATAGATATGATTACTCGAGTAATATCTTCATACTGCAAGAATAATTATGCAATGATGTGCGCCATGAGGTTATTCATCTATGCCTGACAAGACATGGCACGAGAAGGATGATAAATGAGAGATAACTTAACTTAATTTCAGATTAATACATTTATTAATCTTTACGAATGTTTGGGATAATTGTACATTATGAAACCTGGGACTTGGTAGTATTATAAATAGCCTACCTCTTTTGCATTTTACTATATGTGAACGATTTGAACATACAAAGTGCAATTCACACTTACAAAACTCACAAACTAGTACATATAAAGGGATGTTTTTAATCCCCCGACCAGCTCGTGGAAGACGTTCGGGGGTGGGGAGGCGTAGAAGTGAAGCGGTAAGTCGGTATGCATTAGTAGAAAATAGGGTACTAGTGGCGTGTCTATTTGGCCTCTAGTGAAGCCACTGATAATGGTTACGGGTGGCGTGTGATGCACACGCCACCAGTAACATATGTACTAGTGGCGTTCTTGTGACACGCCACCAGTAACAGAAATACTAGTGACGTCTGTACAGGCCGATGACGTCTGTACAGGCCGAGACGCCACTAGCATGCATTCTTGGACAAAAAAAAAGAACTTCCACGGTAGCAGAATGAGCACTTGGCTTACTTCTGCTGCCATGACATTAATATAGCATTTTAACAACAATACTATCATAACAAGAACTTCTCGACAAATTAATATAACACTAACTTATTTTTACTATAAAATAGAATTCTTGACAATGCAAAGTGACATAAGTAGGAACATTAGATTATCTCCAAAATCTTGCCCATGTGGAACACCCACTACTCATGTTTGGTGAAGGCGATGCGGTCGTCAACGTCCGTGTTGTATGAAACACGGCTGACGCCTCCTTCTTCTCCAAGGCGGAGGCTAGCTCTTCCTTCACTCGGGATGCCCTCATGTGTGCTAGTCTCATGTACTTTCTAGGATGAAACAAATGAAAGCGTATATTACATACCGTCACACATGCATAATATTCACAAAATAGGGATGACAAATAAGTTTAGAAGCATACCGTCATGTTCTTGTTCAGATTGTGTCCGTAAAACAAGTCACAAAACGAACCCTGATGTAGGTACCGATTGTCGGTAGGTGCTGAAGGAGGCGGGCTTTCAGATGGTCCCAAGGTCGCTTCTTGGGGGAAAGATGGTGGACTGATATGAGCCATCATCACCCTCGTCCACATCCATCTTGGCTTCCTGAGACTTCTCGGCCTCGTCACCCTAGTCCATAATGTTCATCCAGATTACCGTCATCGTGGGCTGTGGTAAAGTCAAGGAAAAATGAACCATTTGTCCCCGGCCAGTCAAACGGTTGGGGAAACGAACGCCTCCCATCGTACGCCATGTAAACGGATCTTGGTATATGTTTTAATCACGTCGACATGGTACACTGAACCATGAGCAACAAAATGCACCTTGGAGCCGGTTAACTCATTACACTCAGCTCTCACGTTGCATGGTACATTCTATGAAACAAAAGCAAAATAAACAAATATTATATACTAAAACGAGGATACACAAGTTGTTATAAAGTGTATGCATATTAAGTGTTTGTTAATTGCCACTGAACTCAATTGGCCTTCGGCGCCGGAGCTTAATGGTGAATGAGAAGCCACTATTTGATTCACTCGCGCAATCCGACTTGCATATTTGACGCGGCGCCATATACTAAATCAAATTTTCATTTTCTAAATCAATATCCATGCATCTAAATATAAATTTTGTCAACACGTATATAACAAAATTTCATCAACTAAATATCAACATTCATTCATCTAAATCTCTCAACAATGTAATATCACATTTCATCAACTAGTAGCTTAAATTACTAGCATATTTCATCCGATACCGAATATCCATTCATCTAGTAGGTTAAACAAACCTGCAGGGCGGCGACGACCGAGGGTGTGGCGTGATGTCGACGCACGCTTCTATTCTTGTAGACAGTGTTGGGTCTCCAAGTGCAGAGGTTTGTAGAACAGCAGCAAGTTTCCTTAAATGAATCTCCCAAGGTTTATCGAACTCAGGGAGGTAGAAGTCAAAGATATCCCTCTCAAGCAACCCTGCAATTAAGATACAAGAAGTCTCTTGTGTCCCCAACACACCTAATACACTTGTCAGATGTATAGGTGCACTAGTTCGGCGAAGAGATAGTGAAATACAAGTAATATGGATGATTATAAGTAGTAATTGCAATCTGAAATAAAAATGGCAGCAACCAAACATGTAGCAGAACTTGTTGTAAACGGTGTTTCAATGCTTGGAAATAAGGCCTAGGGATCATACTTTCACTAGTGGACACTCTCAACAATAATAATATAATTGAATACATAGATATTTTCTCTTCACTATGCTACTCTGAGTTATTCTCTCGTTGGATAACGAACACCAATCCACCGCGTAGGGCTATAAAAGCACACCTTAAAGTCGCATTCCACATCCGGGGAACCCCACACTGTCAACTTGAGCGCCCTAAATAGTACTAGACAAACACCGCAATTTCATAGAGACATCCAACGCAAATAATAACTCATGATAAGTATTCCTGTAATCTTTAGCCTAAGAGCCACACACGGTGCACACACTGTCAACTTCGCACCGTGGGACAAAGGTGACTCCGGAGTTTACATTAATAAAACCACTCAAGTAGGATATAAGATAATGAAGAGTAACATCTATGGATTCAACTAGATTACGAAGCTCATGATCACATAAAGATCACACCATGGGAGAGAGAGATAGACCATATAGCTACCGGTAGAGCCCTCAGCCTCGGGGGAGAACTACTCCCTCCTCATTATGGGAGGCAGCAACGGCGATGAAGATGGCGGTGGAGTCGATGGAGATGGCTCCGGGGGCAATTCCCCGTCCCGGCAAGGTGCCGAAACAGAGACTTCTGTCCCCCGAATTAGGGTTTTTGGTGGTGGCGGAGCTCTGGAACTTTTCTGGAGAAATCGTCGATTCTTTTAGGGTTTTCGCGTCGGGGGGAATAAGTAGGCGAAAGGGCGGCTGCTGACGACCCCCGAGGGGCCCACACCACCCTAGGGCGCGCCAGGGGGGACCCGCGCCCTAGTGGCGTGTGGGGCCCTGGTGGCTCTCCTCTGCTGCTCCTTTGGTCCTTCAGGTGTGTTCTGGTAAAATAGGGATCCCCGTGAAGTTTTGTCCAATTCCGAGAATATTTCCAGACTAGCTTTTCTGGAATACAAAAACAGCAGAAAACAGGAACTGGCACTTCGGCATCTTGTTAATAGGTTAGTCCCAAAAAATGTATAAAAGTGATATAAAGTAGATGCAAAACATGTAGCAATTGGTATAAAACAAGCATGGAACATCAAAAATTATAGATACGTTTGAGACGTATCAGCATCCCCAAGCTTAGTTCCTGCTCGTCCTCGAGTAGGTAAACGATAAAAACAAAATAATTTTTGAGGTGACATGCTACCATCATATTCTTGATCAAATAATATTGTAAGGCATATGTGAATGAATGAAGTGATCCAAGTCAATGGTCTATAATTTGCTACCAAATAGATAATGAGTAAACAATGAATCACACAAGCTAAACGTTTTCATGAATAGTACTTTTGAGACAAGCATCAAACAGTTTTGCATAAGTGTTAACTCATAAAGCAATAGTCTCTAATAAAAGGTATTTAATCAACACAAAGGAAGAATTAAGTTTCAGCATTTGCTTCAACTTTCAACATATTTATCTCATGGATATTGTCAACACAAAGTAGTATAACAAGTCCAATACGTAGCATATAACGCATGTTGTAACAAAGTTGACACTAGTGTTTGCTTGTGGAAGACAGAAAGAATAGGAAAACTGACTCAACATAAAAGTAAAGAAAGTCCCTTCGCAGAGGGAAGCAGGGATTAAGTCATGTGCTAGAGCTTTTAGGTTTTTGAAAGCATATAGAGATTGCATAAAATATTTGATACTCCTCCCAACCTTGCTAACACAAGCCATGGCTACCCGAATCCTCGGGTGCCTTCCATCAATCACATACCATGGAGGAGTATCTATTTTTGAGAGGTATTTGTTAATTGTCAACGAATGGTAGCGGGTGAGAACAGTATTCTACCTGTCAAACGGACTTTTAAGAGCGGCTCCCATGAAGGACGTTATTTCTACCAGCAAGTCAGATCATCCCTCTTTCTCTTTGGTTTACACACATGCAGGTATTTCACTGTTTGTCATTGCTTACTGATAAATCAGGGCAAAAGTGTAAAGAGAATTAATGGTTAAAGTTGTAATTAATTGGGACTGGGCACCCCGTTGCCAGCTCTTTTTGCAAAATTAGAGGATAAGCGGATGTATATGCCGCTAGTCCAGGTGTAAAAATCCATTTGACAAATAGAATAAAGAATAACCACACTAATTCCTCATGAGCTAGTAAACATTGACACAAAAAGGGAATAATAACATTTCGAATAATTTAAAGCTAGCACATGAAAAATTTACTTGGAGTGGCAAAGAAATACCACATATAGGTAGTTATGGTGGACACAAATGGCATGGATTTTGGCTCAAGGATTTGGATGCACGAGAAGCATTCCCTCTCAGTACAGAGTTTAGGCTAGCAAGGTTTATGTAAGGAAACAAGAATATCAACCCGTACACCAAGTTTTATATGACAAACATATTGCAAACGTTATAAGACTTCATACCGTCTTGCTTGTTAACCAAACCCTGCTATTAGAAAATATCTAGACCTTAGAGATACCACCGATGCAAACCAAATTTTCAACAAGCTTTACGGTAGTTCTTCACTAATAGGCTTAACTAATGTGATGCACAAATTTAATCATGATCTACTTGTTAACTCAAAACAATTGACAAGTATCAAGTTATCCAAATTTGTGATCTACAAGATTAATCAAGTTTTTTCCTTATACCAATTACCACATGCAACATTTTCTGAACCAACCAAACACCAATCAATTTATTTCAACAACTCTCCAAACAGATATAAGTGAAGCAAGAGAGTACTTTCTACAAAAGAAAGCTAATAACTCTGACAAGAGATACATGAAAACAAGAGCTAAAAGCTGAACAACGCTAGATATGAATACTCAACAAATATAAGTGAAGAATAGGAATATTCTCATGAAAAAGAGGAGCGTGTCTCTCTCCCAATCAAGAATGCTAGGGTCCAGTCAAGCTTTATTGAAAATAAAAGTACAATACTGAAAATAAAAGCACACAGACGTTCCAAAAAAGCACACATATGATGTGAAAGAATTAAAATATAGTTTCACTAGAGATGACCACTAGTACAGAAAAACTATTCTGTGGCGCACCATTTTGCTATTCTGTGGCGCATGGGTGGTGCGCCACAGAATAGTCGCCACTAAATAAGCTATTCTGTGGCGCACCACCTGGTGCGCCACAGAATAGAGGCTATTCTGTGGCGCACCGAGCCTGGTGCGCCACAGAATAACTATTCTGTAGCGCACCCGTGCAACCATGCGCCACCGAATAGGGTGCGCCACAGAATAGTCCAGGGTGCGCCACAGAATTACTGCGCAGTACTGTACCCGTATATTCATACAAATACCAAATACCAGTATAATACCAGAATACATGTATATTTCATATTTACACAGATATAACAGAAACAGAGATATATTTTCACAGATATATCAAAACAAACACATTACTAATATATGTCATCACAAGTTGATACAAAAGTGCGGAAGTTTTACACAATTGTTGAGATATACAAAAGTTCATCGAATCGTTGCCCACGTTACAAAATGAAGTGTTCACCGCCTACACTAGGATCGAATAGATTACATCTCGGCGTTGACGGTGAGCAATAGCGGGAACACGACGATCTCATGTAGCCTTCTTCGCGAGCGCTACGAGCGGAGCGGCGCCGGGAACGGTTTGCCGAGAGGCCCTTGAGTTTGTCTCCGCGTACCACTTCGTCATCTATCTGTACACAAGACAAAGATGAAAGTGTTAGTCAAATAAAATCAAGAATTCTGATTAAAGAGAATACAAAACTATAAATAAGACTAGAGCTAGGTAATTAAAGTAACATAACTAAAAGTATATCGCATCGTCTGAAAAATTAGAGGTAGCCAAAGACAAAACAAGATTCAAAAAAGTTAATGCCTCATATATACGTAGAATATTATCGAGAACACACAAGGAATCCTGATAACCTTGTGGAACCAAGTAGAAGGCACACAGGTCTCACTCACGTCGCCCCTGAATCACATATATAGTGTCACAACGTTTGAATCATCGGCATTCTAGAGGATACAAAACTATAAACAAGAATGAATTGGAACATAATTAAAATAAGATTCAAAAGACTAGATTTAGTCAAAGACAAATTGAAAAAAATTAATGCCTCATACTTAGAAGTGGCACGAGATGTGTCTTCTCGTGCATATCAACTTACCACAAAAAGATCAAATAGAGAAAAACCCGTATGATGGATCCTTCTTCCTGATTCGCTCCGGAAACGGATTAATGCCGTCTTTCGTCATCCACGTCCTCCTGTCATTCTGCTTATCTAGGCGTTCTTCGATCTCCCACTTAGACAACGCTGAAAATCGGTTGGGATATATATTTGATTAATGCATGATATAACTAGAGTATGATTTATTCATCTAATATAGAAAAGAAAGAAGCAAGGTTTCTACCTCTGGCGTTGTGTAAGGACCCCCCTGCTGTCTTGACATCTTCCAGGATGATTTTCGATAACTGTAACTGGATGCGATGGAAGTCTGCTCTAAGGTCATCATCGGTGAGATCCTCATCATATTTGACCCATTCTTGGAGACGATATGGCAAATTCGTTATCACTGCATCCCGGACATACGATTTCATGTGTAAGAGGACGTAGAAGGCATCCACGTTGCCAGACTTTTGCTTGATGCAATGAAACCCAGTCCCATGGTGAAACTTGTGTGTGTTGTCAATTACATGTTTCCCTTTCTTCTCGAAGGAACCTCCGTTTTTGGCGTAGCCCTCGAGAGCCTCATTGAGAACACCCTTAATTCTAGTGTAGTCTTTCGGCGTCGTCCCTGAGTCTAAATATGTGGCAACTGACCACGTCGGGTGCACGGCGATGAGTACTGAGTACTTGTCACTGCTCAACACAATTGAAATGGAATATTGGAAAGGATCAACACAACAGAAGAAATCTATAAGAAAGCATAAGATACGACAGCGGCGACTAGATGCGGATTTACTTGAAAAAGAAAGGCAGAAGAAGGCTGGTCTTTGTGCTCATGTTCAGCATGATTCTCTGGAGGTACTCCGTGGCCCTGGCCCGTGTCGGTGATCCTTCCTCCAGCTGGCTGTCCCGCATGTAGTAGGGATCCACTACCTTGACGTACGGGGTTTGTTCTCTCCTGATCATCATCGCTTGGCTGAGCGCGTATAGGCGGACCAAGTTATAGTCCAGCCGTTTAAAGTGAAACAAGTTGAAGACGTCCTCGCACGATATGAAGAACAGATCCGCTGGAGATTCATCAACGAAGTCAACATAGTCTGGCACCTTGACAGTGAACACCGGGTAGTTTGGATTCTCGTCTTTAAGAAGGTTGTCCTCTAGCTTCAAGATAGCAAGTTGCAAAGGGGCCATGCATCCATCTGCGAGGTGGAGCAGCTCCGAAGGCAGTATCGGTTGACCAGCTTCATGCAACCGGGACGACAAGTCACCCGCACGGGGTGGTATCATGGGATCACTCCGGACATACCCCGGGGTGCTACATTTCGTCTTCGGAGCTGGCTTACTCCTCTTCCTGTGCTTCTTCTTCTTCTCTGCTGTATCTGCTGTATCTTCTGGAGGCAGTATTGGGTACTGTCTGGAGCCGAAGCTGATCACTGGGGCAGGCCCTTTTTTCCCTCCCTCAGTCCAAACCCTGACAGACTCACATATAGTTGTAAAGAGCGACATGAACGTCTTTGTCACCGCCTCTGAGATGAAACTCGGAATCATAATATTTTGCTCCATCGGTTCCTCGCCCCTTGTTCCAGAAACCCCAGCCTCGTCATTGTCGGCCATGTTTGCACTGCATTAAAAAGAGGCAAAAAGTTAGTATAACAAATTTAAGATAAAAAAATCACCTAACTAATAAGTACTAAGATACCCCGGCCCATGCACTAGTCGCAATACCCCATATGTCCTATTTTTAGCAAAGTCATGCCAAATTTCACGAAAAAATCCGGCATGACCTTTGCTAAAAAAGGGACATATGGAGTACCCGAAATTGCCGGAACGGAAGTTAATCGACGTTCCGGCAATCTCAAGGGCCTCTCGGGGTACCTGCAAGCATTTCCAACAAAAAAAAAACACATCTACGGCCGGCACCTCCGGCCGGCATCTCAACGACACGATGGTCGGATCACAAGCACAATACCCCATATGTCCTATTTTTAGCAAAGTCATGCCAAATTTCACGAAAAAATCCGGCATGACCTTTGCTAAAAAAGGGACATATGGAGTACCCGAAATTGCCGGAACGGAAGTTAATCGACGTTCCGGCAATCTCAAGGGCCTCTCGGGGTACCTGCATAGATTTCACAAATCATGTTGCCGGCATCTCCGGCCGGCAACATCCACGACACGATGGTCGTGGTAGCACAGAAAAGAAGCTGGCATCTCCGGCCGGCAACATCCACGACACGATGGTCGTGGTAGCACAGAAAAGAAGCTGGCATCTCCGGCCGGCAACATCCACGACACGATGGTTGTGGTAGCACAGAAAAGAAGCACCTCTTGTTCCCCTCTTGCATCCCTGTCACAGCCAGTTCAGCTCAAAAATTAATTCGAGCTAACTTGAAAAGTTTGTAATACGGAGAATTTTGGACTTCACTTTGCAGTATATGATCAAATTAGTTCATTCAGTCCAAACTAGAGATGGTACCTAAGTCGTTTTAGTAGAAAAAACATGAACTGACTCCAACAGTTGCCCATCCCAGTCGGGTTTTGAGGAAAACCGACTCCAAAGAAAACCAATTCCAGTAAAACTATTTGAGTCAACTAAATAAACTCCTGTTCCTATCATTTAAGAGGCGAAACTCTCATTCGAGCGCGGCCAAAGAAAAAAATTTGGACCTTTGGGTTCGGTGAGGACGTCGACGAGGTAGAGGACAGAGGCGTCGTCGTGGTCTCGGCGGTGGGCCTTGTGAGCGAGATGCCCGGCGACCTCCTGCTCGTGGCCGGCCTTGAGATGCGCTCCCGGTCGTCGGCGCCCTCCTTGGCGTGCAGGAGCAGGAGGTGGGGGTGGGGGCTTGATCTCCTCCTCCTCCTCAGGCGGCGACGGCGGAGGGGCTGGGGTCGACCCCGACGGCGGAGGGGCGTGCAGGAGCAGGAGGTGGGGGTGGGCGTGCAGGAGCAGGAGGTGGGGGTGGGGGCTTGATCTCCTCCTCCTCCTCAGGCGGCGACGGCGGAGGGGCTGGGGTCGACCCCGACGGCGGAGGGGCGTGCAGGAGCAGGAGGTGGGGGTGGGCGTGCAGGAGCAGGAGGTGGGCGTGGTGAGCTCCTGCGGGGAGGCGGCGGCGAGGGAGAGACGAATAGTTGGCTGGCGGCGTGCTAGCGCAGAAGCGAAGGGTTATCGTGTTAAGGACCTTATTCTGTGGCGCATCCACCTAGAGGTGCGCCACAGAATTAGCTTATTCTGTGGCGCACCCGATAAGGGTGCGCCACAGAATAGTTAGTTTTTTTATTTAAATTTTCTGTTTTTACACACATGTTAATAAAAAAAAAGTTAATAGTTGGTTTTTTTATTTAAATTTTCTGTTTTTACACACATGTTAATAAAAAACAGTTAATACAAATATTGAAACTGTGCCATATATATCAAATTACATATATACAAATATGCTTGTCTCTCATACAAAACAAATTATATATAAT
This sequence comes from Poa pratensis, assembly GCA_947311845.1. NCBI lineage: Eukaryota > Viridiplantae > Streptophyta > Magnoliopsida > Poales > Poaceae > Poa > Poa pratensis. Next base: position 27,511,070 of record CAMZMU010000087.1, read on the forward strand.
ACACAAAAAAGTTTTCGATCTTCGTCCCGGCCGGTTCCAAACTAGCATTTCTTCTTTCCCTTCTTGGCGGTTGAATAGCTTAGGCCGGTCACCTTGAGACTTCTTCGCGTGAACGGACAACCTTTGGTAGGTAGGGAGGTCTTCCTTTTTTCTTTAGAATTAGTAGTAGGCATGTCGAAGAACTTGTCGAATTCCTCCTCGATCTTTGGCTCCTTGTCCAATTCTTGCTCGGTGGCGCCTCCTTCCATTCCGATGATGCTCCTCTTGCCCCTCCTCACGACAACACGGCTAGGCTTTGACGGGTCGGTAATGAAAAAGCATTGCTCAACTTGGCTAGCGAGTACCCATGGCTCATTTTTCGCGGAGGCTTTCTTCGAGTTGGCTTCGGGTATAACCATGGTGGTGAAATACCGGCCTTCTTTGACGACGTCCTTGGCCCATCTCACACGGAACATTGGCACCGACTCTCCACAGTAGTTGAGCTCCCATATCTCCTCTATCCTTCCGAAGTATCTTTGTTTGACGGTAGCCTCGTCATCGGCGTAGGATAGCATAGTTACTCCTGAGTTTTGATATTCGCTACTCCTGTCCTTTTCCTCGGTGCAGAATCTGTAACCATTGATGTCGTACGTCTGATAGGTCTTCACGTTCTGCGCGGGGCCCTGTGATATGGAGAATATGAGTTTTTCATCTTCCGTACTTGGCTTTCTGACCCGTGATTCGGACAGTTGCTTTTCCCTGAACCAACGCGTGAAGCTGGAGTTGTGCTCTATGGTTACGTCTCCGTTCTTCCTCGGCCGGCCCAGGTCGATGTAGTTCTTCTCGATTATGCTTCTGTGCTCTTCCACCCAAGGTTCGATCAATTCTAAGTGTTGTAGCGCGACCCGGTGAGCCCTATCGAAGTCGACGTGTCGACCATCAATCAAGACAGGGAGTGAGCGGTAGCCCTCACGGTGACCAAAACCAGCGAGCCTGCCGACGTGCGGCCTGGTGGCCAGACCAACATCCTCGTTCTCGGTGCTTAGATAACTCTGGCAGAAGGTGATGCACTCTTTGGTCAGAAAGCCCTTGGCCATGCTTGCGTCTGGACGGGCCCTGTTGCGAACGAATCCTTTGATGACACCGTTTTGCCTTTCGAACGGCATCATGTAGTGCAGGAACGTCGGACCGAGCTTCAGTATGTCATCAACGACGTGGAGAAGGAGATGCACGCAGATGTCAAAGAACGCGGGCGGGAAGTAAATCTCGAGCTCGCATAGTATCCCCACGATCTCATCCTGTATCTTCTGGAGCTGCCTCACGCCGATCGACTTACGGTTGATGACGTCAAAAAAGTTGCAAAGTGCAGACAGCGTATCACGGACATGATCGTCCATTATCCCTCGGATCGCAACGGGAATTATCTGCGTCATAAGCACATGACAATCGTGAGACTTCATCCCGCTGAACCTCTTCTTTGTTTCGTCCAGATATCTGCTTGTCTTCCCCGCGTAACCGTTAGGAAATTTGACTCCTAAGAGGCACTTGTAGAACTGCTTGAGCTCCTCCGGACTCATAGTGAAGCAGGTAGGTGGAAGCACAACCGCGCTCTTCTTCCTCCTTTTGCGGCGACCTTGAGTCCCTTCCGTCTGGTCATCATTATCATCATCATCATCATCACTATCGGGGCCGTGAATATCTTTCTTGATGCCAAGCCATTTCAGATCGTATCGTGCTTTCTTCCCATCCTTGGTCTTTTCCGGCATGTTTGAAAGAGTGCCAAGAACAGCCTCGGTAACATTCTTCGTAATGTGCATTACATCGAGGCTATGGGGCGTGTGGAGGACCTTCCAGTACTCCAAGTCATGGAAAGCACACCTCGCTTTCCATACACCCAGCAGCGGTTTTACCCTCGGTCGCTTCTTTCCCGGCGCAGGGCACTCCTCCCAATTTGTCAAAAGCTCATCAATTTCCATGCCGGTCCTCGGGATCGGTTTTGTTTCTCTTTCTTCTTGACCATCGAACAAATCCCCGCGTTTTCTCCACTGGTGGTCCATGCGAAGCCACCTTCGAGCCCCTGGGTACACGGTTTTCGAAGACCCTTGTATTCTTGGTAGCTGGATATGCGGGGTCTCATCCATGCACCTGATACATCCACAGAATCCGTGGCCCACCTGGGCCGATACAGACGACATTCCAGGATAGTCCTGCACCGTCGTGAGCAACGCGGCGCTCATATTGAAATATTCTTTAGTGTAGGCGTCCCACGTACGGACAGGCGTCTTCCATAACGTTTCTAACTCCTCTTTCAACAGCTCGAAATACAGATGTATGTCGACACCTGGTTGTTTCGGACCCTGAATAAGCATACTCATGTGTATGTACTTTGACTTCGTGCACAGCCACGGGGGAAGGTTGTAAGGCCATACAAACACGGGCCAGGTGCTATGTGTGCCATTGAAGAACGGATTCATTCCATCTGTGCACATACCCAGCCTGACGTTCCTTGCGTCGCGCCCAAAATCTTCGAAGGCGATGTCCAATGCTTGCCAATTGCTAGCGTCTGCAGGGTGTGTCAGGATGGTGCCCTTCTCCGGATCTTCTGCGGGCTTCTCCCTTTCCGCGTGCCATTGCATGAGCTTTGCTTCCTTAGGATCCACGAACCACCGCTGAAGACGGGGAGTGATAGGAAAGTACCATACCACTTTTCGAGGATTTTTCTTCTTTCCACTCTTGTACCGTCCGTGACCGCACACCGGACATTTGGTCAAGTCCTCGTAATCGCCCCGATAAATTACGCAATCATTGATGCAGGCGTGGTATCTCTCGTGCGGTAGGTCAAGAGGGCACAGGACTTTCTTGGCCTCCTCGATAGTAGTTGGTAATGTGTTACCCTCGGGGAGAATATCGTGCCAGAATTTCAGGTTCTGGTTGAAGCTCTTGTCGGTCCAACTGTTTCCCGACTTCATCTCCATAGCATTAAGCGTTACTTGCAAGCGCGTATCCTGAGGCCGGCACCCAGGATACAACGGAGTGATCCCGTCTATCCCCATTTGCGCTAGCTTGGCTTTCTCTCTGTCGTTGCTCGTCTGACTGAGAAGCAGTTCTTGAAAATGAGCATCCTGCAAGCCCGAACTTAGCGGGGTCTGCTCGTCTCCTTCGTCATGATGATCATGTCCGCCGGCATCTCCTTCGTCATCATGATGATCTTGTCCGTCACCGGCATCTCCTTCGTCATCATCATCTTGTCCGCCGCGGGCATCTCCTTCGTCATGACGATGATCTTGTTTGGCTTGTTCCGGCATGAAACCGTGCCTGAGCAGGTGCTCCTCCAATAATCCAGAATCAGGGTGTATCCACCTCTCATGTTTGCATTTTCGACACGGACATCTTATCTGCCTCCCGTTGGACCGAATCATGTCCGCCTTCGCTTGGTCCTTGTATGTTCTGATTTGACTGGAGCTCATCATTATGACCATGGTTGACTACGCGCTATACATAGAGAAGAAACGAGAGTACATAACTTAATTAGAGCCGCAACATGCATGCACACACAAACACACACAACACATCTCAGTCCGGCATCTCAACGACACGATGGTCGGAAGCACAAGCACAATTAATACCCCACATGTCCTATTTTTAGCAAAGTCATGCCAAATTTCACGAAAAAATCCGGCATGACCTTTGCTAAAAAAGGGACATATGGAGTACCCGAAGTTGCCGGAACGGAAGTTAATCGACGTTCCGGCAATCTCAAGGGTCTCTCAAGGTACCTCCAAACATTTCCAACAAGATGGTCAAAGCACAATAACCTTTCTCACCTTGTAGATTTGATCCAAAATAGAAGATGGGAGAGAGGAGACTATGTATGGAGGAGTCTATCAACCAAAATAAGTTTAACTAAAAAAAAAGGAGAAATATATGGTCAAAAATGGATGGGAAGGAGGAGCACCACGAGTTGGGAGGAGAGGAGGAAGAAGAGGAAATGAGCAATGGGTAGGGAAAGTGGGTGGAGATGGCCTTATAAAATATCTGGTACAGTTATTCTGTGGCGCACCTGACCCAGTGCGCCACAGAATAGCCTTATTCTGTGGCGCACCAGTTAGGGGTGCGCCACAGAATAGTTCCCCCAATTATTTGTGGGGCCAGAGCACCTTATTCTGTGGCGCACCTGCATGGATGCGCCACAGAATAAACATATTCTGTGGCGCACCTGACCCAGTGCGCCACAGAATAAGGTCAAAAGTGGCAGACCCGTGCGTTGGTGTGGGGCCCGCGCTTATTCTGTGGCGCACCTCATAGCCGTGCGCCACAGAATAAGGCTATTCTGTGGCGCACCATGGCTGGTGCGCCACAGAATAAGATTCTGTGGCGCACGGCTATGAGGTGCGCCACAGAATAAGCTTCCATAGAATTGGGTTTTCCTACTAGTGGACCTGATAATTTTGCCGATGAAGAAGGGATGCCTTGGGCATCCCCAAGCTTAGATGCTTGAGTCTTCTTGGAATATGCTGGGGAGATCCATGGGAGCCTCCCCAAGCTTGAGCTCTTCACTCTTCTCCGTCCTATTATATCACTCTTCCCTCTTGACACTTGAAAACTTCCGTCACACCAAACTCAAAGCAAATCTCATTAGAGGGTTAGTGCACAATCAAAAACTCACATGTTCAATAAAGACGCAATATGACTTGTTACTTTAAACATTAGCTACTGCCACTGATGTTATGTGAAGCTCTTCCACCCAAAAAAGAATTTCACTCAACACTAGTAAAAGAGAGAATGCAAAATAAAAAGGCATAATCTGTCTAAAACAGAACAGTACGCAAAGACGAATTTTTTCGAGCCACTTACGACGCTCAGATCGAAAAACTTTGAACTAACGAAAGATGCATACATATCTGAGGATCACGCACAATTTTTTTCAGATTTAAATAATTTTTCTGTGATTTTACAGAAGCAAAACGGTGAACAGTAGAAATCTGTTCATGCGCAGAAATCCAAATCTAGCATCATCTTCCTATTAGAGGCCTTACTTGGCACAAAAATGCAAGAAAATAAATATACAAAGACATTGATACATAAGTAAACAGCACCTTGACTCAAATAAAATAAAAATAGCAGAAAATAAAAATAATGGGTTGTCTCCCAGAAGCGCTTTTCTTTAAAGCCTTTTAGCTAGGCATGATAATTTTGATGATGCTCTCATATGTATAAGAGTTGAATATGAAAGAGCATCGAGAAGCAAATATCAAACACATTTAAGTCTAACCCACTTCCTATGCAAAGGAATCTTGTAAGAAATAAATCAATAAAGCACAAAGTGACTAGCATAGGAAGGCAAAACAAGTAGAGCCTCAAAAATTTCAACATAAAGAGAGAAGACTTAATATTATTGAGATATATGAAACCGTGTATCCCTCTCTCATAAGGACCAGTAGGTCTTAAAGTACCCAGCAAATAAAAGCAAATCAAGAGAAAGCTCAAAACCTTCATCATAAAGAGAAGAAATTTAGTAACATGGAGATTTCTATAACCATATTTTCCTCTCTCAAAATAATTTTCAGTGGCATCATGAATAAACTCAACAATATAGCTATCACATAAAGCATTCTTATCATGATCCACATGCATATAAGTATCATTACACTCCACATAAGCATAATCAATTTTATTAGTAATAGTGAGAGTAAAACTATCACAACCATCATTGTAATCATCATAAATTGCAGCCATAGTATAATCATAATAAACTTTATCCTCCATAGTAGGTGGCACCAAAATACCACTATCATTATAATCATCATAAATTGGAGGTAAAGTATCATCAAAGAAAATTTTCTCCTCAAAGCTTGGGGGACTAAAAATATCATATTCATCAACACCAGCTTTCCCAAGCTTAGACTTTTCCATAGCATTAGCAATAATGGTGTTCAAAGAATTTATAGTAATAACATTGTTACCACTATTATGCAAACAAATTTCCATAGGTTTTTTAATTTTCTCTTCAAAAACATCATGTCCTAATTCAATATAAATTTCATAAAGCTCTCTATTTTTTTTCCATTAAGCCTAACTAGTGAAATAAAAACAAGAAACAAAAACATATAATTGCAGAATCTAAAGGAAATACCTTCGAGCACTCACATGTCAGCAACAGTGCTAGAAAATAGCTAAGTAGCTGGAGGATGTGAGTACCTTTTACCTTACCTACTCGGCAACGGCGCCAGAAAATAGCTTGATGTCTACGCACACTTCTATTCTTGTAGACAGTGTTGGGCCTCCAAGTGCAGAAGTTTGTAGAACATCAGCAAGTTTCCCTTAAGTGAATCACCCAAGGTTTATCGAACTCAGGAGGTAGAGGTCAAAGATATCCCTCTCAAGCAACCCTGCAATTAAGATACAAGAAGTCTCTTGTGTCCCCAACACACCTAATACACTTGTCAGATGTATAGGTGCACTAGTTCGGCGAAGAGATAGTGAAATACAAGTAATATGGATGATTATAAGTAGTAATTGCAATCTGAAATAAAATTGGCAGCAACCAAACATGTAGCAGAACTTGTTGTAAACGTGTTTCAATGCTTGGAAATAAGACCTAGGGATCATACTTTCACTAGTGGACACTCTCAACAATAATAATATAATTGAATACATAGATATTTTCTCTTCACTATGCTACTCTGAGTTATTCTCTCGTTGGATAACGAACACCAATCCACCGCGTAGGGCTATAAAAGCACACCTTAAAGTCGCATTCCACATCCGGGGAACCCCACACTGTCAACTCGAGCGCCCTAAATAGTACTAGACAAACACCGCAATTTCATAGAGACATCCAACGCAAATAATAACACATGATAAGTATTCCTGTAATCTTTAGCCTAAGAGCCACACACGGTGCGCACACTGTCAACTTCGCACCGTGGGACAAAGGTGACTCCGGAGTTTAAATTAATAAAACCACTCAAGTAGCATATAAGATAATGAAGAGTAACATCTATGGATTCAACTAGATTACAAAGCTCATGATCACATAAAGATCACACCATGGGAGAGAGAGATAGACCACATAGCTACCGGTAGAGCCCTCAGCCTCGGGGAGAACTACTCCCTCCTCATCATGGGAGGCAGCAACAGCGATGAAGATGGCGGTGGAGTCGATGGAGATGGCTCCGGGGGCAATTCCCCGTCCCGGCAAGGTGCCGAAACAGAGACTTCTGTCCCCCCGAATTAGGGTTTTTGGTGGCGGCGGAGCTCTGGAACTTTTCTGGAGAAATCGTCGATTCTTTTAGGGTTTTCGCGTCGGGGGAATAATTAGGCGAAAGGGCGGCGGCTGACGACCCCCGACGGGCCCACACCACCCTAGGGCGCGCCAGGGGGGACCCGCGCCCTAGTGGCGTGTGGGGCCCTGGTGGCTCTCCTCTGCTGCTCCTTTGATCCTTCAGGTGTGTTCTGGTAAAATAGGGATCCCCGTGAAGTTTCGTCCAATTTCGAGAATATTTCCAGACTAGCTTTTCTGGAATACAAAAACAGCAGAAAACAGGAACTGGCACTTCGGCATCTTGTTAATAGGTTAGTCCCAAAAAAGTATAAAAGTGATATAAAGTAGATGCAAAACATGTAGCAATTGGTATAAAACAAGCATGGAATATCAAAAATTATAGATACGTTTGAGACGTATCATGACGGCATCGGCCACCGAGAGTGGGAGTTAGGGGAAGAGAGAGAGAGAGGAGACAATATTGGCTCGTTTCCGAGGGTGTGGCGGCGGCGATCGAGAGCAGCGCGGCCGGACGTCTGCGGTGGAGCGTCAGTGTGTAGGCGCAGGCAGGTCGGGTAGGCGCGGCAAGGGACGGGATGTAGCGGTGGCGGCGCGGATGTAACGAACGAGGCGGTGGAGGTGCATATATAGAGAGAGAGAGTTTAGTGAGAAGACAAGTCGTGTGGCTCCTCACCCCTTGCGGGACAGTGGCTACTTTTGGTGAGAGCTGGGTCATACCAGTGGCACGTCGAGCAGCCAGGCGCCACTTATATCGTATTATTAGTGCCGTGTGTCGACACTCGACAGCCCACGCCACTGGTATAACGGGTCCGGTCAGACCATCTGGGACCACCTATATCAGTGGCGCGTCAAATTTACGAACATGCCACTTATGAGGACTTATTGGTGGAGCATAGGAAAGTAACACACCACTAGTTATATCTTAACGTGTGTAAAAAGACGCCGCTAATACGAGGTTTACTATATAACGATTTGCCCACTAGCGATGGTTTCTTCTGCGAGACTGGAACAAGGGGATACAAATTCAAGACGGGTGTGGATTTCATGTGCTTTCAACAGAGATAACATCATGTCCATGAAACATGTGGAGGTACGACCACTGCAACATGTATCGTTGTTTGTGCATGTGTTCACATGCATTCAAATTCCGTCATATGTCGGATTGGTATGTCTGACAATATCAGTGGGTCCCGCATGTTATATAAGCATGCGTTGTCGTGTACGTGGTAATTTTGTGGGTTCTCACATCAACATTACACATGAAAGACTTGTGGGACCAGCAGATGACTCCCTTTTTAAAGACCCCACGAGGAGTTCTTTCGTAAGGCCTCTTTCGTGATCGGCCACAGTTCGAACACCCTGATGCATGTTTACCTTTCCGGGGATCAAGACAGTTTCACTTGGGTCTCACAACATTAGGTAACTTCTTAGCGAAAATTCACAAATGCTCCCAAGCTCATATGTTTTCGCCCGAAAAAATTAATCGAAAAACTAGTAAAACCTTTCAAAAAAATTGCTAACAAAGATATACAAGTGTTCTACATACATACCGAGTTTCGTAGTGAAATGACATTCGTGGTGCTCTGTGAAAAAAAAACAGAGGCCAAAATGGAATTTAAAAATATATTATTTTTTCGCACAAAGCACCACACATGTTATTTTATTATGAAACATGGCACACATTTAGAACATTTGTATATGTTTGTCACCAATTTGTTTCAGAAATTATTGAAATATTTTACTATTTTTTATTCGGGCAGAAGCGTGTGAGTCCGGGAGCCAAAATGGCACTCCCCATTTTTTGTTAGATCGATCTACTTGGATTAAATGAATTGTAAAACTTGATTTCTAAGAAGTATATTTGAAAGTTGATAGTTTCTCTGAAAATAAATATTTTCATGTGGTTCCTTCACACTTTTTTTGTTAAGTAAAGATAACCTTACTAAAAGAAATTGGCAGGAGATAAGAAATGTTATTTTTGTGATGTAGAGGAAACAATACAACACCTATTTATCTCTTGTCGTTTCGCCCGCCATACTTGAGATCTTGTTTAAGAATTGGTTGAATGGAATTGACAAGAAAATTAAAACTCTGATTCCAGCGAAAGTTTGTACTTTGCTTTGCGCAATCTGACATGTTTCAAATGATTATGTTTTTAATAAGTGTCCCTCTTTTTTTGCAGGCTACACCTTTTTCTACCCTTTGGATATGTATGTGGTACTTTCTCCATCTGGTCGAGAAGTGGGCGGCCATGAATACTGGGTGCAATCGGTGTATGGGATTTGTTCCACCGGTGGCGGTAGGGCTGGCGGCTGAACAAAAGAATTGCATGTTGATGCATTCCCTTGAGCTTATAAACACTTTGAACTTAAAGAATAAATATAAGTATATGCATCAATCTATGTAGAGGCTGGGCTTTCCCCTTTTTAAGGAAAAAAACTACTAACGGTATACTATCCAACAGATCAGCATCCACCTTAGCAAATTGTTAATTAGACGAACGAAAGGACGTCCAGGTTCATTGTATCCGTGCGACCCAAGCTTCTGCTCTGTTCGCCCTTCTTTGGGAGGAGCCAGGACGGAGAAGCAGCGGGCAAAATCGACAATTCTGACCCTCACGGCCCCTCTAGCTCATAAACCAATACGAAGCATAACAACCACCTAAAAAACTTGAGAACGTATCATACGCTCCTTGAAGTGGAGTACTCCTGGTACAGCCAGTTTAAAAATCCCATACTCTAAATCTAATCAAAATCGCCACACCCGGTTAAATAGGCTGGTTGCAGCTCATCGTGGGCAATTTCCACGTCGGAGCCCATGCAAGGACGTCGCCAACTCCTCGGGTTGAGGCTTCCGGATGGTGCCGGAAGAGCGACGGAGCGCTGCGGAACGACGCCGGACACCCCACGGCTACGTTGCGCGCACTGAGCGGTGACTCCAATATGGGCACGCTCTGGCCGTGCTCTCCCAGCGCGTCGAGATGCTGCTGGCATACCTGTATACGAAGTATGGGCCCGCGGAATTCAGCAGCCAAGAAAAAAATCTTTGCCGGACACGCAAACTTTTTTTTAGATATCATCTTTAGTGAAATTTAGCTCACAAATGACATCGGGAGAGGAGAACTGAGTGACACGACTGGAGGGCAGGTGTCCGTCACCGTGGCTGCAGTAGATAGTGTGTAACTTGCAGTTGATGATAATAGATGAAAAGGACAAAATTGGACACAAAATATTGCAAATCCACAATGATAGTTCTTTAACATAAAAAAGTCTTAGAATTTTGTCCAAGCATAAATGCATAATTAATAAATGCCCAACGGGAATTGACTAACACACAGCCAGTTGTTTATCCGAATAAGCAGTTCAAACAATCATCTTCCTTCAAGCTGGAAATAAATTAAATCTTCATCTTCTGCTAATTTTTTTTATTCGCGCATCAGCAACCTGACATCTGATACTTCACCTCCACCTGAAAATAGGCAACTTAAGTCAGTAGTGAAAAACTTGAATAGTCTAATAAATCAACTGTGCAGTTGTACTAGGCAAAATTTTCTCTTCTATATACAAAAACTAATCAATAAAGTACGATCACATGAAAAGACTAAGAAAAATATCTAATACGTAACTATTGAAAGAGGATGGCTTGCAAAACTTTAGAAACACCAAAATGTCTGGTGATTTTCGTTTGGAGAGGACAGTACATAACTAATAGAAAGATCAGGACATCCAAAAAAAATTAGAAAGCTCGGATGCAACATAACTCAATTTATAATGGTCTTTTGTAACGTAGCACGCCCTTAAAACATGTGAAATAAAAAACAAAGATACTGCACAAACCTATTACCCTTAAATATTGATATCAGAAATCGCTTTCAAGTTTGAAGTTGGGAAGCCTCGTATGAACATTACGAGGGAGAAATCACCAGAGTTCTCCTCTCCTTGTTCCCTTTTTTCCACGACAAAAAATTGACCTAAGAGTTTCGATTTTTCATAAAAAAGGTTACATCGTCTAGTGAAGTTTCTATGTGAAAAAGGTTCTCATTGTCGTCTGAAATTCTAAAACTAGCCATGGGGTATTAGAAAAATAAATTGCTTCGCCAATTTTGTATGTGAAAATTCTACATGAAGAGTAGATAAGCATGCAGGCACATGTGTGCTCCCTTTATACTGTAGCTTGATGCTTAGACACATAATGTAAGATCTGTACTATTTAGCAACGTAAAGAGCCTTATTTTTATCTGTATAATTTTACCCACACAATGAGTTCTGTAACTTATAAAACTTCTATTTGTTAATACTCAGAGAAATTGTTGCTGACATCCAATATAAGGGTGTGTAAAGGTAAGAAATTTATGTTGCTTGAGATATATCAGTTCTTCAACGCCTAGGGCACTTGTATGCAACTGAAGAACAATAAGTCAAATGGTTCAAAAACAAAATCTCTCGGTTCCTCAAGATATGTATTTTCTCATCCAGAATGAGCACAAACAATACTTAATACATCTAAGAAAGGCTTGATGAAACCATTTCGATTCCTACTAAATATCATCCTACAATGATGTAGATATTTTGAAATGAATACTGATCTTGATCCTCTAATGGAGAATATTTTAAAATAATTTAAAATAGTGACTTCTGTATACCAGGAAATGCATATACAGATCTACAATTTGTTTTATAGGGTAGTTAAGCATGAGTCTCACAAGTATTTAGTATTGTTTCGTCTTTACTTTAATGTTCACTAGTACATATACAACTAAAGTTTCGTACATCACCGATCAACACAAAAATTTACCGATTACACTCCAAGCTGGAATGCGCTTGCAAGCACGCATGCAGACACACTGTCATCAAACAAAAACTTTCAGTGGCTTTACTCAATACAGCTAATGCAAAACATTTGGGACATAGACCCCGGATTTAAAAAATATTCTGCCGTTTTTACCCCCAAGGCAACTTTGCATGCCTAGATATTAGTTAAGATGAAACTATTTCCCATTTAGTTACAGAAATATGTTTAAATCATGTAAGGTAATACCAAAAAACGGCATTCTTTGGTTATTGCATGTATAACAAGGGAGCTATTTTATCTATACAATGCAAAAAACAACACTACGTAGATGTTACTAAAAATATTATTTACTTTATTCACATGCAAATATAAGTTTCCAAGGTTAATCATAAAGATACTTTTACCCCCCTCTCTCTCTCTCTCTCTCTCTCTCTCTCTCTCTCTCTCTCTCTCTCTCTCTCTCTCTCTCTCTCTCTCTCTCTCTATCTCTTTGAAATCAATCTTGGTCATATTATACATAAGTACATCATGACTGTACTTGTGTTTTGTGCACCTCCTCTCATTTAAATAAAGTCTAAAAGCTATTCTATAAATAAGATATAATGCAACAAAAGTGTAGATTTTGTTAAGACCAATTTAGGTGTATTAAAGATCATTTTAATTGCTAGCACCGGCAACAAATTGCACCAGGCTGGTGTGCGTACTATGGAACCCCATTTTGAAGATGCCAATTAATAGATGCACAACTACAGAGTACTGGTAGCATGTAAGATCTATCCTCTAGGACAATTGAGCTAGTTGCCTGTAACATCTAGAACATAGGTCAGGCACATTGGATTAGTAGTATCACATCAATATAGATAGATATTACATGCGGTGAGTATAAACTAGTTTTAAAAGCAGGTACGGAAGAACTGTTTTATAGCCAGTAAGAAGAATATATATGTATGACGTGTCTTGGAAATATGCTGAAAAGTGAACAAATTTATCATTAAAATTATATGAAAAATAAATAGTTAAGTCTCTTTTCTTAAAGATGAGTAACTTAACTTGCTCATGGGAAGTAAAACAATTATTACGGTACTGCAATTTCAATCTTCCATTGTAGCTTACTAGAAAAGAGCAAAATCAACACTAATTATATCCTAGTTAAATAATCTGTTATCTGTGTCTTTAAATAAAAATCAGTTATCCATGCAACTGAAACAATATAAACTAATTCCAGGCAGAAAGACATGTTATGTATTCTTTTTCGTTTGTATGTAGTTTATCTACCTTTGATCAATCGACGGGCTCGAGGGACTTGAGAGACAGCTTAGCCTTGTCAGCTTTCCCGCTGCCAGTAGGCTCTATGGAGGGATCTGCCTGTGCTGAAGCTTCAGGCTCCGGTGCAGGTGCATTTGCGAAAGCTTCAATCTCATCAGCCTCGCTTTGGCGGATCATCACCATGGGATTTGACCGAGGGAGGCCCTGATCTGGAAAAGCCAAGGTCATAAAGTTCAAACTATATACCAATTCATATAGGTATGTGAGAAATTCTATCGTGTGTATATTCAAAATAGCTAGCATAATGAACACATGCTGCCGTTTTCTTGTACAGAAATAATGTTTACTCTATTTGTGAGATCATTTGCACTCTTTCTGATGTTGTTCCTCGGTTTTCTTTTTTTCAGATCGACACGTCATTTTCGTCAAGCATATGTTTGTCATTGGATTCAAAAAAAAAAAATTGATCTATAAGAGAACGGATACTGAACTGGTTTCTCTTACGTAATAAGTAAGATGCCTTAACCTAGTGTAACACACGTCTGGTACAAGTGCAACAGATCTAGGGAAAATGGCAGTGAGGCGCTCGAGCACCTATCTACACCAGATCTAAGAGAAATGGGCAACTAGACTCTAGAACTAAAACCAACTAACATAATTAAATGGAAGCCACAACAAAATCGGCAGTACAAGCGAATTTAGAAGGGCTCAGATGAAATTGTTCTCGACGATAAAGATGAGCGGCACGTCACATGGCATACATAATACTGTTTTTGAGACGAATTTAACATACATTATTGTTCTTTAAATGAGTAGTTTTGCAGGTTTTGAGAGGCTTATATACCAGTTATATTATTCTCAGGGGTGAGGGCGACCAAGATATTCCCGCTTGTGGACGAGCACTCCCTTCTCATAGACATGGTTGCAAGATCAATAGAGATTGTTTCTCTTGCTTTCTCTTCCAATAGTAGCTTTCTCTGGTGCACAGAAAAACACTTGTTAGATCGATGTACCTTAGTCACTTATGAGTTATCAACGAAGCAGAAACATGTATACCTTCTGCTTCGTTGGAAGCCTGAGGCGGCAGCCACGACCGCGGGCGCCGCCGCGTGTGGACTGGCCACCACGACTGGATATGCTCTCGCCTCCAGACCTGCCACCACGGCCTGGCATGCTGTTTCCTCCAGACCTTCCACCGCGGCCAGATATGGTGTCGCCTCCAGACCTGCCCCCACGGCCTGGCATGTTGTTGCCTCCAGACCTTCCACCGCGGCCGGATATGGTGTCGCCTCCAGACCTGCCACCACGGCCTGGCATGCTGTCGCCTCCAGACCTTCCACCTCTGCCGGATATGGTGTCGCCTCCGGACCTGCCACCACGGCCAGATCTACCGCCAGCCCGGCCCCGGCCACGAAGGGATCTGCTGGGGCTGATGTTCGGGGCTTCCAGAGCTAAAATGACCCCGGTGGGAGGCGCCCTAGGCGGCCTGGCGCCGCTATGCACCATGTTCTTGGCTGGGGACGAAGTCTCCGGCTCCTTTCTCTTATGCATGGCAGGAGAAACTAGTTTCCTCTCAGGAAAAATGGTTGAGTTGCAAGGAGGAAGGCGCTTATATATATATGCTAGATGGTGCACAGCTAGCTGTCATTGAGCAAAATAGGGTGGCTGGTTCTTGCTGTAGCACCAACGGGATGCGCTACTCGAGACTGCTTCTACAACATGTTTCTTTCTTCTTTTGATCAAGTTGCATCTTGCCCCTTGGTTCGCACCTAATATTAGATGGGTAAATTTATGGACGGGTTGGCACATAATAAATGGTGAAATACAAATACTCCCTCCATCACAGTTCATAAGACATAATTTGCAATTCTCTTGGACTTAGGTGAATGGCTATAGGTCGAAGGAAACATCCTATGACGCATTAATTTTCTCGTTTTGTGCCTTATTTTGGCGTGTCAAATATAAATGCAGGGAATACTTTATTGCTAATGGGACAATAGGGATATTTTATGGGTGGGGCTGGCGCGGTTTCCTCTCCTTTAATTGAGCACTAATTACCTAAATTGTGTCTAACTCTTGAGATTTCCTGAATTTTGTATTATGCCTTATAAACTGTGATGGAGGCAGTATCAAATTAGGCAATCTTGTGTTGGAGATCTTTGGAAATCTAACTAGATCTAGCTATTTATGTCTGGTTGTATATATACGTTTTGGTTTCTTTCTTTTTATGGAGTAGAATTAATAATAATCAGAAGGATTCACTGGCTATGGTTGTCGCTAGATCTAGACATATTTTCTACATTAATATAGGGAGAATTTAATGAAAAAAATCTCCCTACTACCAATGAATTAATACCAAATGATATTTCACCCACAAACTAATTGCCTATATCATCAAGATAAATATGGTATCAAGAAAACCATATGGTACATATAGATACATTTTTCTCCTTGAAGGGTGAAACTGTATTTTCTTTAGTTTTTAAGTGGGGCAGCGTTGAGCGTCCCCGGGGGAACAAAACGCTTGATCCCCCGGGTCGATAGCCATCTGATCAAAACACATAGGTTGTGTGATCAATAAAGAAAGGAACCGGCCTGTACAGTGCACGTGTACTTGACCGCACCAAAAATTCCTCCCCGCGCAGGGAGAACGAACACCCCTGCACCTCGATGTTCCTCTGCTACCCTACAACTCGAGCATTGCCTTCAGAAGCTCCGACGAGAACCTCATCGAGCAATCATCGTCGACCACCGCTTGCCGGAGTACCGCCGTCCACGACTGCCAGAACCACCACCCATCGTTGTAGCAACCCCGATTGCGATGGGTAGCACCGCCGGCACCCCATTGCAGCATCCCAACTCCGGTCAGCAGTACCATGTCGCACGCTTGCAGCACAGCCACATTTGGCCGGTAGCACCGCTGCTCTTCCACGGCAGCACTGCCGCTGACCTATGGGAGCACCCCCCCCCCCCCCCCCCACACCCACACACATAACAGCACCGCCACTGACTACCGGGCACCACCGCTCCTCCATGACAGCACCACCGCCGACTTACGGGAGCACCGCTTCCCCCCCATGATAGCACCGCCGCTGACTGACGGTAGCACCGCCGACCACCGCTCGTAGCATCACTTCCCACCGCTTGCGGCGGAGACCACCCCCTTGCAGTATCACCGTCATATCAGAGCCAGGCTCGATGGGGAGCTGCGGGTGGCGCGTTTTTGAGGGAGCATCTGGCGGCGCGTTGGTGGGGGTGGCACACGGTGGTGCTTAGATTCCATGGCACGTAAGGTAGGAGAAAGGGTGGTTCTCTGATTCCCACAGTCGAAGGTAGGAGAAGAGAAGGAGATGGAAAGGAAATGAGTGAACGGGAAAGTTCGGGGCGAAGAGATAGGGTACATGGTGGGGGCCGCCTTGGATTGTCCGTTTCTTTTTCTCGCCACCAGAGGCACGCGTGGCGTGCGCTCAAGGCGGAGGACACGCGAGAAGAATCCCCTGTATGCTAGTTAGCGTTTCCCTTTTTAAGTGACTTCAGGTTTTTCCTATGTTGTGATTCTGTAGAATTTACTCCATCTAACTCCCTTTGCCTCATCTACCAGTAAGCCCAGTCCTTACATTGTCACGGGACTGATACCATTCAATATTAATCCTAAAAATGGTTGCCCATACAAATATCCATCCAAAGTGCAGTTCACACTTGTAAATCCGTTACTAATGAAAGGGAATTTTGGACCATACGTGTCCACCGCAGGAGTTGGGTGGGAGGAGGGCAGTCACCCCGCCCGCCCAAATAATTAAGACTCGGGTCCTTACAAACAATATGTATTTCTTTATTTTAATAATGTGAAGTTTTGTTAGTGTCACACCTACCTATGTCAACAGGGTCTATTTTTTCATGGTTTGTTATATAAATGTGATGGAATAAGTTTTAAAATTAGCCCCCAATATAATCACATATTGGAATATTTAAGAAAGGAAT
Organism: Poa pratensis; assembly: GCA_947311845.1. Lineage (NCBI taxonomy): Eukaryota > Viridiplantae > Streptophyta > Magnoliopsida > Poales > Poaceae > Poa > Poa pratensis. Next base: position 27,528,372 of record CAMZMU010000087.1, read on the forward strand.
GTCGATCTTGTCATTTAGTGTGGTGGTAGATATGTTTTGGTTTCTATTGTGTAGAAATTAATCACGAGACGGACGGTTCGCTATGGTTTTGCCGACACATAAGTGCAGTCCTACATATATATAGAGATGATTCTCAAGTACTTTCTCCATACTACAAGAATAAATGTGTAACGATATGCGCCATGAAATTATCATCTGTGTCCGACAAGATAGGCACCATAAGGATGATACATCATGAATAACTTAACTTCTCTTAGGATAAATGCATTTAATATTTTTATGAATGTTTAGGATAATTGTACATTATGAAACCTGAGACAAGATAGTAAGTTAAATCCTACCTCTTTCGCATCTTACTATATGTAAATGATTTGAACATACAAAGTGCAATTCACACTTACAAAACTCGCGAACTACTACATAAAGGGATGTTTTTAATCCCCCTACCATCGAGTGGAAGCCGTTTGGGGAGGGGGATCCCGGAGTGCGATTGCAGCCGTAGGAGTGAAGCGACAAGTTGGTATGGCTTCTTCGGAACAAGAGGATACACATGAAAGATGGGTTTTGGTTTTATATATGTGCTTTCTTCAAAGGAGATAACATCATGTCCATGGCACATGCGGAGGTACGAGCACTGCATCCATGTATCGATGTTTGTGCATGTATTCACATGCATGCAAGCTCCCTGATATATGGGATTGGTTTGTCTGACAACATTTGTGGGTCCCGCATGTTATATATAAATGCATTGACATCCACGTGTCAAATTACGTGGGGTTCTAAAATTGATATCACACTTAAATGAGGATTGGGACCACCAGATCAACACGCGTGACTAAGTTATTTGTTAGTGTGCCAGCATATGTGTACATAAGTCGTTCCTGACAATTGGCTCCAATTGTTGGCTCAAACCTGTTGCGGCACACGCCGTTGAGAAGATGGTGACAAAGTTGGCCTCGTGGAGGTCCAAGTGAGGATAGAAACTGGAGAGTGTTTCTGAATCCAAGACAAACGATGTGTCCCTTAAGACACTTACAAAGGATGTTCCCCGTGGCTTGGGTGACAGGGTGTGAAACATGAACCTAGCTGAGTGTCCTAATGCTCGACATCCTAAGTTAGTGTAGTAAGGCTTGCGGTATGATACACACAAAATGTGTCTAATATTTTAACCCCTTGGGTTAGAGTTGTGTTCGAATCTCACCAAACTTATAATAAAACCGTCGAAACTAATGTAGTTCTTAGCAAAAATATATTTATGTATTTTTCGTGTAGGAAATGAGGGAAAACATGAAAAAATACATTGGAAGGTTTTTGTGAAAAAGGGGACCCTGCTCGACCAAGAGGAGGGTTAGAACCCCATCTGGTGGAGCCAGAGGCCCCACTGCATGGCTTCCCATTTGTGCCCGCAATGGTGATTCCGTCTCCGCGAGGTGCTCCATTGAACGCCATATTTTGCCGTATGACTTCATGTACAGAGAAAACTCTTCTGGAGGACCCATGTAGTTTTTTCTCCGAAACAAAGAATTGTCATCACCATATTCTTCATTTTTGCGACCAGATTGGTTCCTCTCTCCACGCAGGAGAGGGGGATATTGACGCCGTCGTTGTCGCCATCCAGTCTCCATCGACATGCCTTCGTCCTTATCCATATTATGTGGGTAGTTCGTTGTAGGCATATGGGGTGTATGAGAACTGGATGAGATCAATCGTGTAATGATGAATAGATGTAAGAATTTGTGTTGTCTAGCTTGAATATTTTCTTGTCAATATGTTGATGCAACCTTGCTATGGGTAATGCTTGTTACAAGGGCCCGAGTGACATATCAGATCTGAATTGTATATTGTATAAGCAAATATTCATATTTGGATCATAAATGCAAGTTGTATCAGCTGTTATAGTTTGGAACATGTGGTCCCGACAATGACAGATAAGGATATCAAGGGGTAAGACTAGCCATAGTGGGAGTATCATAGGTAGTATATCATGCATGCCACATTGGCAAAAAGATGACGTGTCGCCGCAATTAATAATGAGAGAGATGATATTGGTATCATAGGTAGATACCGTAACATAACAAATTCCAAGGCAAAATGAGTGTACAACCTAATAAATACATTAGTATATGATACTACACATATGTTACTACCCACTATGGGTGTGGTAACATAGACTAGTATTATATGCATGATAGTAGTGTATGAGATACTTCCCAGTATGGCTAGTCTAAGGGCTATAATTTGAGGAGTCCATATGTTCATGAAGCATTAATGTGTTATTCCGTGTAACCAAAAAAGGTCATGCTTAACTAACGTTAGTTTCACATTCAAAAAAAACTATCCTTAGTTCCTCTATGGCCACGATGAAATGAGGGGGGTGGAACAATAGATGTTGCGCAAGTTATATTGTTAGCACGTACAAATAAATATGGAAACATGTCTACATTCTAATAGAACTAGGGTTGCTACAACAACACACTTCATTTGCTATTACATTAATGATTTTGTCCATGCAACGTCGCACTGATCGCCCTGTTTTTAATCAGTGGAAGTTGAAAGATCACTATGACAACTTTTGGGTAAGCAACTAGAAAATTGCATGTTGCCGAAAATAAAACGACAACCAGTTTTTTTCCTAGACATCTGGACGGCTCATCATGCTTGCAGCTTGCGACACATCCAGATCGTCGCTGAACGTGTCAGGCCGGAACACACCCGCCCAAACCAAATTTGCTTATTTTTTTTATGGCAAAGTAACCCGCTAAAAGTCGAATGAAAGCACAGGTCACAATAGGCAATAGAGTACACAATTTTAAGTGTATATTTCTGGAGATTCTTCAGCCGTGTTGCACACATAATTTATTCACTCTGCAAATCATGAATATCACACATATATCCCCAAACAAAAAATTCCTACAATTCGTCATGAGTTTTTGCAGCATGTCTACAAATACGGAATAATGTAAAAACAGCTGTGTGCATCAATTTGATGCAGAGGCTGGGGCGATGATCCCATTTCTAAAAGAATGGAATAATGTATTATACCATACACAAGCACGCAAAGCGCATCAATTTCTAATTTCTACTTTTTTTTAGCACGACGCGCATCAATTCCAAATGTGACAACTGACAACACGGAGACGTCAAATATTTTGTAGCCTCGAGCCCTGGACCGATCCGAGCCCAATACCTCGAGGCTACGAGACCTACATATAATACAGGCTTAAACCCCAATCGCCCAAACCGCTGCACGAAAAGAAGCCACCTCGATTCATCGTCATGGGTCAAGCTGTCTCCGCCGCTTCCTCCACCAGCAGCGGCGAATCGCAGCCGCCTTCGCCGCCACCGGTTCCTCAGGCTAGCACGACCACAACGGCAAAGAGGCTCGACGCGGAGCTCGTCCGACTCTTCGAACGCATCGACGCCAACCACGACGGCCGCATCTCGGCCTCCGAGATTCAGCAGCTGTGTGGTTACACGGCCACGGAGGCGAAGGAGATGGTTGCCGCGGTGGATAGCGACGGCGACGGGTTCATCGGCATCGAGGAGTTCAGGCGCTGATGGAGGACGGAGAGTCGGACGCGCTTTGCAGCGCCTTCAAGGTGTTCGACGAGAACGGGGACGGGATGATCACCGCGGAGGAACTGTGCAGAGGGCTGCGCTGGGTGCGCCGCGAGGAGAACCGGACGGTCGAGGACTGCTCCGAGATGATCGCCGCGGTGGACGAGGACGGCGACGGCCTCGTCTCTTTCGACGAGTTCAAGGCCATGATGGCGAACAAGAGTCCACGATCGATCCGTTCCTCCTCCTGTCTACGCAACTTCTGGATCGTTCGTCGATGCACGTATGAAGCAACTGCAATTACCCACAAGTGTAAAGGGGTGGCAATTTTTAATTCTAATGAGATTAGTTTTGAGGTTTTAGTACTTGGAATTGGGGTTTTGACGTGATCATCTTGTAGAAAAATCTGGAAACGATGATACATATGCAAAACTGGCTGGACGTACGTCTCGCGTGTTGTTCATTCATACATGTTGTGTTCATTCATCCATGTTGCTTGCAGGAAGTTCTTTCGTAACATGATTTGAACTTTCGATTTTGATCGTATTTCAAATGGTGTTGAGCAGCCCCGCTACACGCAGTGACCATCTTGTGTTGGAACACTAGCTAGTGAAATCTCGCTTTCCCTCTCTCATCTTCGTGTTGGATAAAAAGATGAGAGATTTTAGAGTTCGGAGATCTATGTGGTCTGATACGTCGGACACATCTATGAACTTATATAGATTATTACTTTATATAATTTATTATGGTATTATCTCATATATTTGCATCCTTCGATTGGAAATGATTGACAGAGATTTATCTAGGTACAGATGTATCTAGGCGAGGCAATTTACTAGTCACAGTGGTACCTACACACCATAGCATTATACGATGATGTATGCCGTATATACCCGGATTAGCTTGATTTCCTAGCAGAGAGCGGTTTTTTGGTGTACAAAACCGGTTTCACAAAATTATGAAAAAATATATATTTTTGGCCATCATTTTTAAAGTTGACTTTTAAAAATAATCATAGCTGCCGGGATATGACTCGAAAAAATTTCATAGTACTTTGGAATAATGCTATCAACTGTAATGTTGACATCCCCGTCCCCTTGAGTATTCTAATTTTCTATCGCGTATACGAGACGTTCAACGCAAGGGTGTGTATACCCATGCAAACGGTGGCATTCATCTGATGTATATCTAGACTTATTTTAGTGTGTAAATATATCCATACAACAAATCTGTGTCAACCATTTCCTATCGGAGGGAATAGAATTAATATTTTTATGGGATTTCCCACGAAATTATTTTATTTGGTTTGTGTTATAAGTTATAACTATGGAAAGAAGATAACCCTGTTTTTCATTTGTTTTACTTTCAGGAATCTTTAAACCGGAACCTCCATAACATTTTTTTATGGAAAGGCAAGATTTTGGAGAACAAGATGGAGATAGGCGACAACCGAGGCGCCAGGTGGGTCCTACGGCGTGGCCACCTCCCCCTAGGCATCGGGTTGTCGTTCTCCAAACGACAATACTTCTTCCGTGTGACTCTTTGTTGTGACCTAAAACCAACTCTATAAATACTCCCCATGGCGATCTCCAATGCACGCGAAGCCACCATGGAAACACCAAAAATAGGGAATAGAACTCTGCCGCTGATGAAAATTGGAGTGGGGAGCGCTGCCGGAATTGCCTCTGATGGCCTCTCTGAACTCTCCAACGTCTTCGTCATCGCCGCGATGATGAGAAGTCTACCCCCCCCCCCCCCCCCCGCGATGATGAGAAGTCTACCCCCCCCCCCCCCCCCCCCCTGGACTACAAGTTTGTGGCAGTAGTTTGGTCTATCTATCTCTACGTGCTATACATGATTATGGTCATATTTGTATTATGTTGTGGTGGATATTTTGATATGAGACGAGTAATGAGATGAGATGTCAGTATGTGTTATGTTGTATGTTGTAGATGTATAATATTACCATGTTCTTATATGCTTGTCCTTATGCAGATGGTTGCACGCCTTGAATGTTTCATGTGATCTTGTTTTCAACGACTTCATCGCTACATCTCATCTATACCTTCTATACTACTATTAAAAGAGCAAACTTGTTGTCTATAGATACTTTAAATCTGGACCGTTCAACATCTGATCAAACAGCCCAGATCGTGCTAATATTTGACAACTCAACATTGTCCGTTTTGGACGGTTTTGCCCTCCCACCAAACCACATGATACAACCAAATTACCACCGTACCCGTTTCCAATGTTTGTACCTCGATCGATCGGGAGAAAAACGCTCGTTCGTGCTGATTTGGCCTTCGTCTCGACTCTCGAAAGAAAGTTCATCACGGTCCCGCAGCAGATTGCGTAAGAAAAAAAACCAAGTCGTATTCGATTTGGAGTCGTACCGTCATGGCCGAGTCGAACGTCCTTCGTTCCCTTTTTTCCTGGCCTCCATGGATTCATGCTGAACAGATCAGAAGCCTTAAGGGCCACGTGCTGGTTTGGGCCTTCAATGGTCTACTATGGCGTTTCCTATACGTATAAATGTATCATAGGACTTAGACACACATGGCTGTTCTTGCCGAACACAGATTCCTAGCAACCAAAAGCAGGTGAATTCTTCACAGCAATCTTCTTTCATTTTACTGACGGGCCTACTTAATGACAAATATACCTACGCCCACTCCAATTAATGATAAGAAAAAATTGCATGCATGATTGAACACGTATATGTACGTACGTTCAAGATGAACGAGATCAAATTTGTTGCTGTATTCCATGATAGAAGGCTCATTTTTTAGAGAATTATTTTTTTGCCAACACTGATTAATGATAGGGAAGGAATTGCTCTTAGCCTTTTGAGTCTTTTTTATCATATATATGGAGTGGAGACGTGCGTTGCATGTACATGTCAACTAGTCTATACTACTATTAAAAGAGCAAACTTGTGTTGATACATTGAATCTGAGTCCTTCAATATTTGGCCAACGGTACAGATCGCTCCAATGTTTGACAACTCAATACAAATCCACTTTTGCCCGTTTTACCATCCCACCAAATCACATAATACTGCTAATGCCATCGTACCGGTTCGTTTTATTTCGTTTCGTGATAATTACGAGATTTGCCACCGCTAAAAGAAATTAAAAAACAGAAATCTTTTCAGTTTCGTGTTAATTACAAGATTGCCACTTAAAAATAAACTGTTTAGTTAGACGACGACAGGCGCGACCGGCCACATGCGCGGCCTCAGCGACGCTGACCGGGACATGCGCGGCCGGCCGGAGAAGCGAGCGGGCGCAGGCGGGAGGCTTGGGGCGGCCGGCCGGCGTGGTGCTAGCTGAATCCCGTGCGATGCATTGAATCGATTCCAGTTCAATCCATAGCTCAAAGCGCATCGATCCATCGATTGTGCGCACGGGCAGCCAACCGGCGTGGTGCTGGGCTAGCAACGTCGAGCTACGCGTTCTCCGTCAGCGATCCCGTGCGATCGATCCATGGGATCATTGTACTAGCTATCAACTAGCTCAATCGATAGCTTAAAGCGCATCGATGCGTGTATAGCTAGCTCAATCGATTGGATCGATTGTAAGAGCTAGCGGCTAGCTCAACGTGCGGATCGATTTCACCACTTATAGAAAAAAATCATAATATAGAAAAATTCTACCATACTTATAGAACGTCTCATTTATTACATTTATTTTATCCATATAATATTATGGCTCACAACTTGGAGATATCAATATTGGCACATGTTGACTACAAAAGTGTGACGGCGGTGGAAGAGATTTGCTCCCGTACAAATGTTGTATCATTTAAATATCAATTGATCTGATATTTTGCTTCCAAGACAATTACCTATCTCGCATTTAGAGTTTATTTTGAATTTCGTGAAATTTCACTAACCATTCTACTTGACTTTTATGCTCCAGAATAATGGTTCTAAATATTGCGACACTCACGCATGATCAGCTTTGAGCGGCCGGCATTGGTGATGCAACACCTAGAAACAAGTGTATACGAAGATTTTTCTGTCCCATTACAACATATAGACATGTTTGCTATTATGAGACGTGCGTTGCACGTACACGTGTACTAGTATCTATACTACTATTAAAAGAGCAAATTTGTGTTGATACATTGAATCTGAGCCCTTCAATATTTGGCCAACGGTCCAGATCGCTCCAATGTTTGACAACTCAACACAAATCCACTTTTGCCTGTTTTACCCTCCCACCAAATCACATAATACTGCTAATGCCACTCAACACATCTTTTCGTTTCATGATAATTACAAGGATTTTGCCACTGCCTAAAAGAAAACGAAACACGACCGGATGAATGCCGCGATCTCTCCCGTAATACTCGCGATCCCCTTTTTGGCCATCTTTTCCCATTCATCTTCCTCGCCGGGGCCGCTCAATGTCTCCTTACGGCAGCCCCAGCCAACGTACTTGTACCTCTCGTAGCACAGCTGCCAACTCCAATAGCCATCGTCCTAGACCAAGCGCCGCATGTCCTTGCCGATGCCGTAGTTGCGCCGGGATACCTAGAAATAATTCCTCCAAGCACCAGCATGCCAACGTCGCCTGTACAGCCTACCTGACGGCGGCAAGCTGGAGCAATCGAGGACGGCCGTGGAACCGCAAGCGGATTGGCAGCTTGCTCGTATGCCATGGCAGCTTTGTACCCTTGCCTCGTCTAGAGTATGGCGAGGCGACAGAGGCGAGCTGAGTGTGGAGGCGGCGAGCCCATCGTCGCATGCTGAATACGCCTCCTTGCCGGCGGCGGCGGCAAGCTGACATTCGGCGGGGAAGCCGAGAACGGCAGTGGAACCACAAGCGGTGTAGCCGAGTTGCTCGAGGCCATACCAGCTTCCTTTTCCTTTAGTCACGTGAGCATGGCCAAGCGATGGAGGCCACAAGCTGAAGGTCGATTCCTACTCCAATTAAGTTCAGTTTTTAGGATGTAGACTTAGCAATTGCTGGAGCTGGATTGCCTGTACGTACTATCTATTCAATCTCAGGTAAAAGTTGATTGTAGACATTCATCTTATTTTTTCTTTTGCGAATTGTACACATTCATCTTATTAATGAACGAGTACTACCCTAACGGTGAAAGGCAATGTGCTTTTGATTCAACCGTTCTATTATTTGTGAAAGTCCTATGTTGAGCTACATGACTATCAGAGTATTTTTGCTGAGGTGTAGTTGAGGGAACTATATTTTTGTTTGCCGCCTTGGTGGATAATATTTCAATTGTAGGTTGCGCAAAGCTTGCGAGATGGGTCGCCCGCTAGAGAAACTCCTCCTGAATGTGGTCTCGCTCACATCGCTGATTATTTTTTGACTTAAGAATTATTTGTGTACATCAATATTTATTAAACCGGACTAATTGTGTATGTATTAGTGCACGTGCAATGTTTTTCACTTATAAATTGCCCACTTTAATTATGAAAACGTGCATTGCACGTACATGCCAATTAGTCTATACTTACTATTAAAAGAGCAAACTTGTGTTGATACATTAAATCTGAACTCTTCAATATTTGATCAACGGGCTAGATGCCCCTAATGTTTGACAACTCAACACAAATCAACTTCTGACCATTTTGCCCTTCCACCAAATCACTTATGCCATCGTACCGGTTTGACCTAACGTTTCGTTTTGTTTTCCAAGATTCAATCCAACTTACTCCTGGCGACGGCAGCGTAGATCCCGGCGCCGGCCGCCCGTGGCTCATGGCGGCCCTCCCATGGCCCCCGGCGCGGCAATCCCGTGACTGCCGATGATGGCAGAGTTTGGCAGCGGCCCGTCGAGGAGAGAGGCTCGTAGTCGCGCTCCCCTGCGCGTCCATCCTGGCTCGTCGTCGCACACGTCGCTGGCCACCGCGCTGGCTCGTCGTCGTGCACTCCTGCCGGGGCTGCTGCACGCGGAGGCTCCGTAACTGGGCCTGGATCTCCCGTGCATAGATCCGAGCTCCACCGCCGGATCTGGTAGGACTCGAGGACGAGGAGAAGCATGTCAGCTCATTCATTGCTGCCACGAGATCTTGCGCTCCTACCCCAATTTATTCTTGATTTTTTTTCTTGCTCTCCCTATCTGGATCGTAGTGCCCGCTAGCTGAAAAGGCAACACTCGCTAATCTGAAACTGGCCAATCTGTCTAGCTACCTGAAAAGCAACACTCCCTAATCTGAAACGTCCGTGTAGCTCACGAAGCAGTTTATACGATTACTAGCTCGCTGAGCCATTTAATTTTGGTAACTTACTTTGCAAATTTTGTTTTGATCAGCTTGTTGTTCCGAGACGCCAAGCTCGCACGATGGTGTGGCGGCGCGAGGCACAGCTAGGCGCCGGTGTGCCCAGCTATCCTGCATGCTAAGCTGCTGTATTGCTTCTTTTTTTTGAAACGTAAGCTGCTGTATTGCTGATGTGGTTGTATAGCTAGCATCGATCCATAAAGAATTGAAGAGAGAGAGAGAGGCCATGGTTAGAGGATAACTATAGCTAAGCTAATGTGTGGCGGAGAATATCGCTGAAATAGTCAGCTTTATTTTCAGAAAATCTTGGGTAGTTTTAGTCCTGATAGATATAGAGGATGCAGAATGAAACCATGTTGACAAATGAGTCAACTCTGGATGTGTTTGTTTGTTAGAAATGTAGATAATGAGTGAAATGCTACCGGTCTTCTCATCCGTTACACATGACAATTATGTTTTTTCAGCAATGTACAAAATAGTACTAGGAACAGTTGATAATCAACCATTCTAGATAAAAAATATTGTGCAAATGAATGATTATTTTTTGTCTTAAGAATTATTTGTGTACATCAATATTTATTAAAGCAAGACTAATTTTTGTATATATATATAATAGTCGCCACGTGCATCACAAGTTTAATTTTTCACACTTCTAAATTGTCCCCTTTAATTGTGACAACGTGCGTTGCACGTACATGCCAACTAGTAATAATAAAGGAGCTAAGGCTTCTTGTGGTACGTCGTTCAAACTACCCCTAAAATTGACGCAAATTACCCACCAATGCCACCGATAAGTGGAAAAAACGATTTGAGTATTTTTTAGAACATGTTCTCTTGCAAATCGTTTCGGAAGGAAAAAAAAAAGCTAGCCCGTTGTCAAAAAAAAAAAAACCTAGCCCGCAGGCAGGTACCATCGATTCATATCCAGTTTTTATCGAGACATGGACTCTCATGTCAAAAAAAGAGACATGGACTCTGCAGTTTGCATGAGACATGGACTCTGGGCTTCATCGTATTGCCACACGTGTTCAAGTTGAATCTGTGTCTGGATAGAAAACCAAAGACACGCAGGATCAAAACTAATTACGAGGGCAAGACGATTTTCTCCCGCCGGAGAGCATCGGGCGTCATAGATCGTTATCGCGCGCGGCGTACACCTCGGCAAAGGGGCAGCGAGATCTGTGCGGACGTACGACGATGACTACGCTAACACGAAGAAGGACCCTCTTGCGTCGCGCGTACTGGTCGGCATGGCCGCGCTGGCCAGTTGCCCGCTCCTGAACTTCTCCAGCAGCGGCCCCTTGCAAAGTCTCTTCGATCCCGTCACCACCCGCGCCGCCGCCATCGTTCTAGCTCCTCGCCTCTCGCCTGCCCTGTCGCCAGCCAGCCTGCCTCCGTCTCCCCAAGCCACGCTTCCGTCCAGTCCACGCGGACGGCGACGTTCCCCGCTCGCGGCTGATGATGCCGGCCCACCAGCTTCGTACACTGCGGGGAAGACGTCGCTGACGCTAGGGCCTGGAGGCGCTTTCGACCGACGCCGATGCGGCCATTGACCGCCCTACTCCCCCCAAAATTGGGCACGGGTGAGCTGGGTGAGGAAATTGTGCATCTTCTACGTGTCCCTGCCGATCTGGACGAAGGTGAGGCCGTGAGGGCAAACCTGCAAGGCGAGGATGACCTGCCAGCTGGTGGCCAGGAGCAACAACGCCGCTGCCATCAGTCCGATCCAGAAATTCAGTTCCCCATCGAGCGCCCTCCGAGCAAGGACCGCCCCGCCCCGCCGCTCACTAACCTGTGAGAGTTTCTTCATCGGGGGTCCGATCGAGATGATGTTCGTGGCGGCGGTACCTGCTAACCAACCTCGGCTGCCATCGCGTGAAACGTTGGAGCGTCGTCCTTGGTCGGGCTCTTCGCAACTCGCATCTCACGAAACCCAGTCGACCACCATGTTTGCGTACGACCTCTACCCCGGTAACTACTATCTCCGTCACAGCATGGTTAGCATGCACTGTGTCGACCAACGCCGCAAGCGGCACTGAGCCGAGGACAACGGCCTCGGATACATCCGCCTGCGCAGGGGGAATGAGACAATGAGTTCGATACCAGGGTGGCAGAGAAGCAGAACAACGGGGCAAAGATGGGCTTCGTAAGCGACCAAGACCAATGATCGATTAATCTGCTGATTCAATGGAATCATCGCCGCAGTCAGTGAATGCCCGTAGAGAGACAACGCTTTGTTTTTCCACTATTCTCACCATTTGTTATCGGCAGTTCATTTACTCTGCAAATTGCGGCTATGGTGGCGGCTGTTTTGTCGTTCTCATGCAGGCTGATCACCTCCTAAGATTTGTGGGCACAAGAGGAGCTTGGACCTTCCCCTTTCCCCACCTACAGTAAAGGGCGACTTTTTCGGCGACACCGCGCACAGCAAGCTCGCAGCCGAGATTCGCCGGATCCCTCGCCCTCCGGTGGCCGCTTCGGCGGCGGGAGGACGGGGGATCCACGGATCCGTGCCGTATGTAGATTAGGTGTGCGTGGTGGTGTGGTTTCTGGCAGCGCTGGGGTGGTAGCGGCGGCGTTGGTGAGCCTTTTGGTGGCGGCGGTCTACCCCTCTGCCGGCGCGGCTCTGCGGAGCTCCGCCGCGGATCTGCTGCTCCGTCCCCGTCTGCGGCTCCTCGAGTGCTCGGGGGACCTCCCCTTTGCCGGAGTCCGTGGTGGCGGCTCCGGTGACTGACGACTTTGAAGATGCAGATGCGGAAGGCCAGGATGGTGCTGTCGCTCGTCGTGGTGGGCGGAGGTGCTACGGCACCGAGGGGCGTCGACTCCCTTGTCGCGGAGGGGTGCCTCCCAGTCCAAGGTCATGGAGGTCGTGCGGCGGGCTTCGCCGGCGCAACGTTCAGCTCGAAGACGACGGCGCCGAAGCTCAGGAGGGCTTCTTTGTAATTTCTCTTGTTTCCTGGGTTTTTCTGTAAGAGTCATGGTGTCGTATCTGTATTTTCCTCGCAAAAAAAAAAAAAAAGATTTGTGGGCACAAGCAGGTTTGGCGCGGTGCAGCCTGCAGGAAGCACTCGCTCACCTAATCTCCCGTGCCCCCCCCCCCCCCCCTTCATGTTTCATGTATCAGGCATGGCATAACTCATATGTTCCAATAAATGTCTCGGGTAGCACTACTGACATAATCAATCTAAGTAATTTGGTGATAGGTCAATGTACGTTCCAAGCGTTTAGCACATACACATTTTTATGTGAATATGCAAGTGTAATTTATGTGTTGTCGATTGTAACAGCTGGCTTTTCCAAATGATTTAATAAAAATATATTTAAATTAAAGACTATGTTTAACCTACAACTTGACAAGAACGATTGTAAATCATGTGTGATCCTGCAATAGAAGAGGCTCGAGCACTTCTATTTGAGAATTCATTTTTTCTTTAAGAATGGTCAGGTCGAGTACTTCCAATATAAGTTTGCTTTTTGAAGTTTTTGAGTGGTAAATTATTTCTCAGTTTTCTAAATATAAATTTATTTATTTTTATAACCGTGGCAACGCATGGGCACTTTCGCTAAGTTGCTTCGAACGGAGGATGCATCTTGAGTATTTCAATCAACGAAAAAAATAGCGCGCTATTTCCCGGTTAATAGCACGGTATAGCTTATTTGGAGAGGCTACGTTATATTTAGCCTAAAGTTGACGCTACGACGCTATTTACGTTTTATACGCGCTAAACCATGCTTAACATGGTAACGTTATAGCTACGCTAACAAAAAGCCTGGAAATAACTTTAGGTGATGATGATGGTGCGCAATCTGGTGGTTCTTATAGTTATTCTAAAGATGATGTCAATGATTCTGATTAAAGTTTAGAACAGTTTGTCTTTTAGTATATTAGTTTTTCATGTTTTTAAGCCTCATATTTTTATTTGTGCCAGAATATGGTTACCTGGTTATTCATGTATTGATTTGCACAAGTTTTTAGTGCTAAAATTCTTAATATTTGGGCTATTTCTCGCATTTTTTCATCACGCTATTTTGTATGTAACTTTGCTATATCACGCTATATCTTATATAGCTTCTAGAGGAGGGCCACGCTATTTTTGATAGCAGGCTATTTTTTTCCTCGATTTCAATGGTGTTGTCACCAACGATGTCCTTATCGGACTTTTTAAACAAGCCTGACGTGTTGATATAGTTGGCATATGATGTTTGAGTCCTTTGTGTGGTGTTGTTTCCATGATACCCAACCGCTCTAAAACTCTGTGCCTGTGTACACTGGATATAATAGTTAATTAATTAGTGTTGTGATCGATCATCCAAAACGCACAAGAGAGTGTCAGATGCACTGTCACAAACCTAGACCCTTATCCCAACAACGGTGGTATATAAAACAAGCATGGGGATGATATTTCCCACCCAAGGATCTTACCTGCTCTGAGTTTTCCCAATCTCAAACTAGTCGGACTTAAACTCGTCCTGGCTTTTTATCCGGATTTAGGCCTCGTTGTTTGGTATGTAATTATAGTACTCTCTTCGTCCCAAAATAAGTGTCTTTGCTTTATCCAAATATGGATGTATCTAAAAGTGTTTTTGATTCTTTCAACGGCAATGGTTTTGCTTCTCGGAAACTATTTTGAAGGTTCTTAAAGCTGCAGATCAGCGATGGAGCCGCGTCAACCTCGGGTGAAGAGGTGATCTGTCTTCCGTCCTTTTGGTGGTCGCTTAAGTGGTGTCGAAGGAGGGAATAGTCGCTGGTTTTTTGCATAGATTTATCCTATCTCTTCACTTCTGTAATGTCGATGTGTACTTGCCTTGTAAATTGTTATTTATTTTATAAATGAGACATGTATTACCATATAAGAAAAGACACTTATTTTAAGATCGGAGGGAGTATAATTTTAAGATCGGAGGGAGTATATCTTGACCTTGAATTTCCTATCTTGAATCGAACGGCCCAACGGAAAATCTCCAACAAGGCGAGAAAACACCCTCGCGCTTATCGGGACCTCAGGGCCTGTTTGGTAGCCCGGGCCAACCCACCAATTCTCTTCCCAACCGAGATTTGTGAAAATTTGGGTGTTTGGTAGCCCGGTCTTCCCGTGTGGGCACTGCCCAACTCACCCCGAAAAGGCCTCTCGGCCCTGCCCGGTAGAGAAGCTCAGCAGGGCTCACCTCGTCCGAAAAATCGCCCCCACGCCCCGCACCTGCGCCGAAACCCACAGGGGTCAACCGTCCCAGCCCTCATTCCCCCCCCCCCCCCCCCCAAACTGCTCTCTCTCTCTCTCTCAATTCCACCTCTGCTCCACAAGCCCAAACGAGCACCGCCGCCTCCTCGTCGATGCCCGGCCTTCGCCGCCTCCTCCTCGACGCCGTCCTTCGCTGAGAGCTCCTCCGCCGCCGCGTCAGCCACGACCAGCCAGCCACGGCCAGGGCGAGCGCCGCCACGGCCAGCGTCGCCACGCCCAGCCACGGCGAGCGCCGCCACTCCCAGCCACGGCGAGCGCCGCCATGCCCAGCGCAGCCACGGCCAGACACGGCGAGCGCCGCCACGCCCAGCGACGGCCACGGCGAGCGCCGCCACGCCCAGCCAGGGACCCGATTGCATTTCTAAAAGGACCCGATCGCTTTTTATTCTGTTTACAGGGACCCGATCGCTTTTTATTTTGTATACAAGGATCCAGTCGCTTTTTTATTTTGTATTCAGGGGTTTCTGTGCAAATTTTGGAGCTCCTCAGCATCTCTTGTCCCATACAACCCACCAAACAACGGACACACTCAACCGGTCTCAACAAACACGAGCTACCAAACACCTGAGAAAATCTGAACTCAGCATAGCTAGCTTCAGCTTGTATGAGTGTAGACTAGAAGGGGATGGCGCGCTTTGCTGCGCTCAAAGGTTCTATCGCGATGATCGATACATGACATGCTTGTCTGAATAAAATTAGTCGATCATACATACATGATTAGGTACAGATTCATAACCATATAATGCAAAAGTAACAACTTCAAATTTCTTAATCTCCGAATGAGGTGAGCCCTGCGCCTGGTGCATCCAGAGTAAGAGCTTGCATGCACCGCTCGTGCGCGTGCTTGTAGGGAAGGAGGAGGCACGGTGAGGAGGGGAGGAGAGGAGGACTGCTCGTGGGCCAAATCTGTGGACAACCAAGAAGCGATGGTGGCCGCATGGGGTGGGGGGGGGGGGGGGCAGAGCAACACAACCCGAATCCCTATTGTACCTTCGAGCAAAGGTGGTGAATTCACGGCGTAATCAGTAAGAGTTGAGATGGAGAGGCCAGTTCGAGACCAAACCGATGGCAAAGGAGGCAGCACGTTCACCAGAGAAAAGGTGAGAGGGCAACATGAAAAATTCAATTAGCAGTTGGCGTGCCTACGTTGCCCTTTTTACATATAGCAGCTGCCCGAGTGTTGTATTTTACAACATAAGGTGTTTTTTTGTACAACACTAATTAAATTTGGACAAAATTTATATCAAATACAGCTATTGTCGCAAATGTCCTTAAAGGTAGTTAAATCCTAAAATATGGAAGCTATTAGAGATGGTTTAAAAGAAGAGCGGTTCGTATATTCGTCTGCGATAGTTACAAAATTCATCGCTAAATTTTGTCTAGCTGAACCAACAAATATTATTATTCTATAAATTTGGACAAATTTACATCAATTACAACTGTTGGAGTAAGGTTTTTTTGGACTCAAATGTCCTAAAAAGTAGTAAACCTTTAAATATGTAAGCTATTAGAAATGATTTAATAGAAGAGCGTTTCGTAGATTCATCTGCAATGATCAAAAGATTCATCGCTAAATTTTATGTCCAGCTAAACCAACAAATATTATTATTCTAACCTTAATCTGATGTACACCAATGTATTTATGGGAACCAATGAGAGGTGCCGCGTGGTTCAACCTCCAAGCTCTAATCCTATAGAGCTTAGATATTGTAGAGAGATGGTTTAATAGAAGGGCGGTTCGCAGATTGCAATGGTCAAAAAATTCATCGCTAAATTTTATGTCCATCTAAATCAACAAATATTATTATAACCTTAATCTGATGTACACCAATGTATTTAGCGGGAACCAATGAGAGGCTGCCACGTGGTTCAACCTCCAAGCTCCAATCCTAGGGAGCTTAGATATTGTAGAGATAGCTACTCTCCACCGGCCCGGGCTACCAAACACACCCTCATTTTCTGCTTGGGTCCGCCTCCAACCTGCTGCGCGCGCGCCGGCGCCTCTACCTACCTCCGCCCACATGGCCGCCGCCGCAGCGGGGGCGACGCCAACGACGGCGAGGAAGGCCCTCCTCTCCACGACCTCCACCCTCCTCTCTTCCTCACTTGCGCGCAGCCGCCGCAGCCTCTCCTGCTCCGCCGCATCGGCCACCGCCCCGCGCATCGCGAACCAGCCGCCTGACCTACTCCGGTGGGTGCAGCGCGAGGGAGGGTTCGTGCACCCAGCTCTCCGCGTGGCCGATCATCCCGAATACGGACTCGGTGTGTCCGCCGCAGCGGCCGACGGCGTTATCCCCCTGGAGCCCTCCTCATCGATCTCCCTGGCCGCATCCCGCTTCGACTCCGCCGCCCCGCCGATGCTGCGGACACTGTACTGATGCAGCTCACCGACCAAGTCCCTGGTAATGGCTCATCTGGCTCAGTTAATTCGGTTCGTTATATTCTAGAAATAATGTGGTAACTTAATCGTAGCTGTAATTGTGGAGTAAGATGTACTGTATTTCGATAATAAAGTCAGAGCATAGCTGGTAATAATGCGGCTCTAATGGCATTGAGGATTGCAGCTTCTAATAAAGTTGAAGCTGGGAGCCTTCATGCCCTTAACTTTGTGGAAAAAATGGCATTGAGGAAAGTTCATTAGAAATCTTCTATAGTAACAATATACTCGTGTTCATTTGTGGAAATTCGTTGGAGTATTTTAACTTTTGAAATAGACATTTCAACACAAACCGCGAAAACCCCCGTCAATGTTCCCTCCCTATTTGTTGAACTAGCCAAACAAGCCAAGTAGAGAATGTCCATCCGGTTGTACTAGCATTTTATTCTTCTGGGTTGGACTAGTTTGTCCCAACCCATTTTTGAACACCCCTAAATAGCCTACAAGAAACAAAAGAAATCCATTCATCCTCAACACTATATCTATTTTTTTACCTCAAAAAATAGGCATAGCGTGGATGATGAATGCATTTTCTTTGCTTCATATAGGTTATATTCTAGAAATAATGTGGTAACTTTATCGTAGTTGTAATTATTTGAATGCAGCACACATAAGATGTATTTCGATAATAAATTCAGAGCATAGCTGGTAATAATGCGGCTCTATTGGCATTGAGGATTGCAGCTTCTAATAAAGTTGAAGCTGGGAGCCTTCATGCCCTTAACTTTGTGGAAAAAATGGCATTGCGGAAAGTTCATTGGAAATCTTCTATAGTAACAATAGTACTCGTGTTCATTTGTGGAAATTCGTTGGGGTATTATTAACTTTTGAAATAGACATTTCAAAACAAACCGTTCCCCTCTCTATTTGTTGAACTAGCCAAACATCCCAAGTAGAGAACGTGCATCCGGTTGTACTAGCTTTTTATTCTGCCAGGTTGGACAGGTTTATCCCAACCCGTTTTTGAACACCCCAGAATAGCCTACAAGAACTTCAACATTGTATTTTTTTTACCAAAAAAAAAGGCATAGCTTCGATGATGAATGCATTTTCTTTGCTTCCTGTAGGTTGTAGCTTACAATTCAACCATAGGCCAAATTATATCCTGAACTGTTGATGTTTGCTTCTGGAAGCTGCCAATTGTCGATATGAAAATTCATGGTTGATGAAACTGATTAGGCTCCAGCTTAACACTGTAGTCTTTAGACTATAATGGGAGATCGAGAAGATTATAGTGCCTCGTAATTAGTACGCTGTTCTGATTAAATGATATGAGGCTTTCAGTTTGAAACTATAGGTCTTTTATTTAACAATGTAAAAAATCAGAGTTAGTGAATATCATATCGCTTACACGCATCACTATTTTCTAAAGACTCCATGTTTGACACGAAAAAGAACTACTTCAGAGAAGGAAGGAACTGTACTTCTCTCATGTGTTGGGGGAAAGGATAATAAGTGAAAAAAGGAAAGAAAAGACGAAGTGCTGTGTGGCCTAGATCATGCCAGCACACTCCTCACAATTCTTGCCTCGATGCTACGAGAGCAAGCCAAGGAATAACAAAAAGTAAGATTTTATCGTAAGAGAAACTAGTAGCTTGTTGCACTAGCAAGGGAGATGGGGTCAACCATGTGGGCATTGAAGCTCCACCCATTGATGATTGGTTCAATCCCGATGAAGCTGCAGCGTGCGTCGCCGCGAGTGCCACTGTTATTGAGTAGTATTGATTATCAATGGCAGGGAATAAGAAAAAGAAAATGAGAAGAACAAACACACAAAAGTTATAAGAAAGCCATCATTATTTTATTGGAATAAGCGGTGGGATGTTCAATGGAATAAAATGAAGCAAACTACACTGGAACTAAGAAAAAATAGATGATTTTTTTAAGTCACTGAGAGAGCCTAATAAAGGATGATGGCGTCAATCCTGCAAGGCCTCAGTCCGGAGGCATGTAGGCCATAATGAGGAGGTCTGTCCACCGGGAGGAGATTAAGGTTCGCAAGTAGAGCACTCTTTCCGGAGAAGACCTTCTGTTGCTTCTCACTTGAAGCCCCAAGTTCCTTTGCTTCTCAGTTGAAGGCCACTCTACACCAATGTATAAACCCTTCCCTTTTTTGTGCATATTGAATTGTGTAAGCACTTGTACTCATGTTTTCCTGTTGTTAAATTGTTTATAACCCATACTTCTGTATAACTTATGCTGGCTCGTGGTTGAATAGCTGCATGATGAAAAATTCATCTGCTCAACCTCTAATACTACCTTTGTTTAGTTTATGGGGTGATTTCTATTCTGTATTGGCTTTTGAGAGAATAATTTCATTCTGCTAAGTTAGTCAAAATGGCTATTGTTAAGTAGTAAATCCAATCCTTTGGGAAGCATGTGACAGAGGAACTGTGGGCCATGAGACTGGGCTTGAGGTTGCTTCAAGAAAGGACAAAATCCGATTCGTTTTGGTGGCCATATATCGCAAACCTGCCAGAGACATTTACAGTACCAATCTTCTTTCCTGGGGAAGATATAAAGAACTTGCAATATGCTCCTCTCCTCCACCAGGTTGTTAAAAGCTATAGCGACCTTTGTAGCTAGTCTATACTTATGGAATTTACCTGTCCTTTTTCTGACTGATGCTATTGTAGATCAATAAAAGATGTCGCTTCCTTCTTGAGTCTGAGAAAGAGGTAACGCAGAAGCTTGGTACTGTACCCTCAGGAGATCATCCTTTTTGTGGACAAGATGTACACTCATCTTCCCTTGGATGGGCTATGTCAGCGGCGTCTTCACGAGCATTCCGTCTGCATGGTGAAATCCCAATGTTGCTGCCTCTTGTTGATATGTGTAACCATAGTTTTAGCCCAAATGCTCGGATTGTCCAGGTTGGAGATGTTGATAGCCCTGATATGTCAGTTAAGGCAAGTGTTGTGCAACCTTGCACCTCTAAATTGCTGTTATTGCTGCCATGAATTGCCCGTTCCTGTTCTCGTGTAAAAACATATATTGCCTCACAAATGTTGATGCAATATCTTGATACCTTATCTCGTGTAAAAACATATCAACAATGCGTAACACTCTTTTAGATATAACAAAACATAGCAACAGTGCTTAACACTCTCTTACGTATCTCATTGTCCGGAGATACTCTTGGCTGGCATGCTAGCCAGTGAGTCCTGACTGCCATATGCCAATTGCCTTATTTCGTAGCCTTCACATACAATTTCTAATGTGGCTATGTGTTTTTAAGCATGTTCTTGCTCTTTAAGCTAGTAGTTTAAGTGTGGGGCTGTACATTAGTCATTGTTGATTTCAGTTTGCTGTTATCATCGTACAGTTTTATGTACTCTATGGTGTCTTTACTCGTGGAAGAGGCAAAGTGTTTCTGTCTAATAATCTTTACGGTGTGCTGTACACAGGTTGTTGCTGAGACGCAAATTGATCAAAATGCTGCAGTTACACTGAACTATGGTTGCTACCCAATGATTTTTACCTTCTTGATTATGGATTTGTAGTAACATCGAATCCATACGATCAAGTAGAACTGAGCTATGATGGTAATCTTCTTGATGCTGCTAGCATGGCAGCAGGAGTTTCCTCCCCCAACTTTTCAACACCAGCCAAGTGGCAACAGGATATCTTGTCAGAGCTAAATCTACATGGAGAGGGTGCTATTCTGAAGGTTTCGCCCACATTCTTGCACTACTATTTTTATTTTTTATTTTTTATTTGATTGAATTCAAATCTATTGGGTTCCTTACCGACCTTGTTTTACCTTGTAAATTTCTCTTACTTCCAATCTTAATGAAAAGACATGCAGAATCCTGCATGTTCTCGAAAAAAAGGGTCTATTGGGTGCAGCATTCGTGTATCAGTATGAACCTGACGGGTTTTGCAATGAAAAATGACTTGTTTTTTTTTTCCCTTTCAGGTCAGCTTAGGGGTCCGGACATAGTAGATGGGCGCTTATTAGCTGCTCTGAGAGTTCTTCTTGCAGCTGACCCAGAGATTGTCGGTAAGTATGATCTGAAAACTCTGATGTCACTTAGCGAGAAAGCTCCTTTAGGCCCTACGATTGAAGCTTCAGCGCTCCGAACTGTTCTTGCACTTTGTGCCATTGCTCTCCAACACTTCCACACCAAGATAATGGATGACCAGGCCATCTTAAAAGGAGAACCCCCTCTCACTACTGAGCTGGCAGTCCAGTTTAGATTGCAGAAGAAGCTGATGCTGGTCGATATAATGCAGAATCTTAGTAGGAGAATCAAGATGTTATCAGCAGAGAAATCTACTGTGTAGGATATCAACATTTCGGGATAACTTAGTTGGACAATCGATTATCAATCTGTACTACCGATTACTGAAGATAAGAATAAATCCCCAATTTTTGTCCTTCACCATTTCCCTGTTTTCTCGTGTGTCCATATGTAACGTTGTCAGATCAAGAGAGATCTTAAATTGCCTTATAATAATTTCTGGAAACCGTCTCGGCATAATGGATGTTGAAAGAAATGTAAGTTAGTATAAAATACTACCGAACTGGCGAACTGCATAGTTCAGACATTTTCAGATAGGAAATGACATCTTCAGGCAAATGACTATTGAAAGAAGTGTAAGGTATGAAGTCCTGTCTTCTTCTAATGAACCGGTTCTTCAGGAATAGGAGAAATCTTCTAACTGGGCCGCATCGTTCAGACATTTTCAGATAGGAGACGACATCTTCAGCCAAATGAATGTTGAACGAAATAAAAGTTACAAAATCACGTCATCTTGTCTTCTTGTAATGAACCGGTTCTTCAGGATAGGATAGATCTTCTAAATGAACCGCATCGCTGAAACAGAACATGGCACGTTTCAGGCAAAAGGCGTACCAGACCGTGCTGATCGTGCAGAACTCTAATCTAAAGGCTCTATTCAGAATCTCTCTTCACAACTCTTAAACAGAAACATCGGTCTGGATCGAAATAAGAAAACTAAAAAATGAAGAGACTTACAAAACTCAGACAAAGTATTTACAACAGAAAATTGTCGCCTGGATAAAAGCCCCATCCGAGAGGACAAGAGATAACCAAAGAAAACAAAATCCTAATTACACGACGAGAGAGGATGGATGGAGAGGAGACACCACGCGTCATCCTCCAGCTCTACGAGTCGCCGCCGATGGAGATGGCGGCGGGGCGTCCGACCCGGCCGAGCGGCGAGCGCGAGCGCTGCCTGCCGAGGTCCCGGAAGAGGAGGCGCATGTCGTCGGCCACCTGGTGCTGGAACGTCTCGTGCACCTTCACCTTCTCGCCCTCCTCCTCCTTGATCTTCCTCACCTGGCTGTGCAGCACCACCCTCGCCGCCGCCGCCTCTTCCTGATGATCCCTACGGCTCTCCATCTTCCAAACCTCAGGCGATCTCCCGTACGTGTTCAGACGTAGTAGCAGCTTCCTGTTTCTCTTGTGCTTCTGGAGGAGAGGATGACGATCACCGGTGATCAGATGTATACCGTGTCAACCTTGCGTTGCATGAGGTGGGGTGTATAAATAGCTGGGTTCGTGTGAACGGGGATCACCGGATCAGGCCTGACCGGTTCCCACACGCGCCGCCGTGTTATTGCTGGGGAAGACGAGCGGACGGCAGTGTTCGCCCCGGTTTAATTTACGCGATCCGCGGAAGCAGATAGCTTCCTTCGCATATCCATGTCGCTTTCTTCGGCGATCTTTTCCTTCTTGTTTTAGCCTAGTACGTGCCCGGTCGGGTAAGCGCATACATACATATCCGTCCATCCTTGTGTAAAGGTCGTTGGCGTCGCGAACTTTGCCGTTTTGCCGACCGGTATGGACGTATGGTTGGTGTCTATCCATACGGACATACGGTCGTAAACGACGCGTCCTGCTCCAGGCTTGTTCGGATAGAGCTTCTATCCAAACGGTCTTCTAAAAATAAAGTGTAGAAATGTTTTACATGTACCGTTATTTTCTAATTTAGTTAGTTGGTTGTATTGTGTGTGTATGGGTGAAAACTGTAGTGGATAATCTGAATTATCTGACATTCAAGAAACTGAAAATGGAATCCGGACGAAAATGGAAATGGATGCGATAAATATCCGGATTTGTTATACAAATACAATATGTGGTATTGAATTTTGAACCGATTGTACATGTGGAAATTGGTATATCTATATCCGAATATAGTTATGCAATTTTTGTAATTCTAGCCTGATATACCAACTAACAAACCTAAGGAACTTACAAAGTGGTCAGATGTATGTTCCTGTGATTGAATTTGAAACTATTGTGTATATATCACTATATTTAAATCAGTGTCGTTCAATATAGTTAACTCATTATAAGACACGAGTCTACTATGTCGTTATATTCGTTTTCGTCCTCAATTGAGAAAACATACGGTCCGCATCCATCTTCGTAACTTTTCTATTTATATTTGTATTTGTATTCGTTTTGATAACATAAAAACGGATGTTGCTAAGGGTACTATTCGTCCTTTTGAGTATAAAGTAACACGTGTGACGCATTCGAGCATCTCCACTCGCGGCGCCGATGGGCCTCCCAATAGCCGTATTGGACCCGCCAGAGGAAAAATATCGCCAACTCGCGGCGCCAATAGTCCGTTTTCGTCCAGCCCGGACCAATATTACGCCAGACGCACCCAGCCCCCTTCCCTCCGCGCCCGTTAGGAGCCGTTTGGGCGCGTCGGACGAAACCTCGCGTGCCGCCACGTCGGACTTCGACATGCGGGATAGCGCTATCATTGAGACAGCGCCTGTTCAGCTTACTTTAATGTGGTCGTCGATGGGCCGGTTGCCATCATTGAAGACCGCGTCGATTCCCCAGGCAGGCGCAACGTCTCATCCTGACGCCGCTTTACTCCCGCCCACGCGGCTACAACGTCTCGTCCCGTCGCCGCTTAACTCCCGCTCTCCCTTGTCGTCATCGCGCTCGGCATCGTCGACGTCACGCTCGACACTGCGCACCCCTAAGGACGAGGTGAAGGAGGAGCCACGCACACCACCACCGCGCACGCGTGCCCTCGTATCGGAGGGCGTGCACCTCCATCTCCGCCAAGGGGTGGCCTCTCCGTGCGTCCGCCGACGAAGAAGCAACATACGAAGGTGGCGCAGATGCTCCGTTTGCAGGAGGCGACGCGAGACCTCACCCGCGACGACGAAGAGGCAAGGCCCAGCTACTGAAGGCGGCGACGACGCAACAATCAAGGAGGAGGACTAGAATGTGCTTGTTATAAAATAACGCAGCAAAAGTAGATCAAACGAAGAATAAGAACACAGATTTTTACGTGGAAAACCCTTACGGGAAAAAACCACGGAACGCACGAAGGCGTATCACTATAATCGGGAGGAGTATTACAATGCACGAGAGGACAAACCCTCTACGTGCTATAATATGGTGGAACTCTCTCACTCTATTCTATGACTACCTCTAACTATATATGGGGGGCAAACAACTCTCTTTCTTGGCGGACACGAAACAGAGTTGTACACATGCCTTATTCTGATAGGACTCCATATATAGTAGGATTCGGAACACAATAAAATAACACTCCATCTTCAGACGAATCCTTTACAACGGTCATAGATAGTATCAACTCCTCAATTAAAGTCATCACAAGTAAACCTTGTGCCTTGAAACGTCCATATGACGAATAAACTTCTCTCGAAGTTATATTGAGCAAATCAATCGGTAGATCATCCATAAACAACACAGTTGTCAACAAAGCAGACAACGAAGCTTGAGTCTCTCATAAAACCCAATAAAAGTCCGAATCTGTGCCACTGACCTCCGAAACTAAAACTGCTCAATAATCAAATCAAATGACATAAGTCATCATATCTCCTGTGGTGCCTGAACGAGCGCATAGCTCATAGTGCAACATCTTGGTGCACATGACATTGTGAAGAACTCATATCATGGAATCTGAACGTGCTACAAAACTGAAAGTACAAACCTCGGCAAACAATACTCATGCAAGAGCATATGGTACGGATGACATCTCGTACACCAAAAACTGCCGACTTGTAATGGTTAATGAAAAATCCATGACATGGTCAAAAACTGTCCCTATAGAACAAATGTCGGATGAAAAAATCTCCTCAACATGCAACGGAGCATCAACTCTGCAATAGACATCTCATGAAAGAGCAAAGACAACTAAATTGTACTAGAAGCTTAACAGTACTAAATGTTGTAGTATCTAGCAGAAAACAAATCTCCTTGCACCTCAACTAATTCTCATCCTGAACATAAATATCAAAGCAAAACCTTCACATGTATAACAACAAAACTCTGGAGAGCAAAGAGTATATGCTGGCTACCAACAGGCTTAAAACCATCTCCTCCATAATTCCTTTTTTTATAATAATTGAATTGTGTTCTCCATATAATTGTAGCAATATAACATCTTGAATTTTCATCCATAACACCTCCCATGTAAATTCCATTGAATATGAACAATCATAAAACTTACTTGAACTTCCAGTGTTCAAAATATGATAACCCAAGAATGAACGAGTCGTCGTAGAACGCTGGTGCCTGGTTGACGGGAGAGTATTTGAGGATGATGATGATGGTGATGATGAGTACTTCCCCGGCAACGGCGCCAGAAAACAGCTTGATGGCTACGTGTTGGTGAACCCCAAGAGGAAGGTTATGATGTAGACAGCAGAAGTTTTCCCTTGAATAATCTACCCAAGGTTATCAATCCAGTAGGACTTGACGATCTATCGGAAGGTTGTTGATGTTGACTCCCCCTGGCGCTAGGGAGCTTGCACCAACGTGGAATCTGCACAGACACAAACCAGAACTTTGCCCAACACGAAACAGAGAGGTTGTCAATCTCTCCGGTCTTGCAGAAACAAAGAGTTAAACGTATGGTGTGGAAAACAGCAGGAAAACAGCAAGTAACAGGAAACAGATGATTGCAGCAGGTTGTGTAAACAGTATGAGGAAATTGGACCAGGGTCCACAGTTCACTAGTGGTGTCTCTCTCAGAACAGATAACTAGCATGTTGGGTAAACAAATTACAGCTGGGCAATTGACAAATAGAGAGGGCATAACAATGCAATACATGCCAAGATGTCTACTATGAAATCTAGTTGGGCATTACAACAAAGTACATAGACCGTTATTCCAACCGCATCTATGCCTAAATAATCCACCTTCAAGGCAGCATCCGCATCCATTCAGTATTAAGTTGCTAACAACAGATTATTGCATGAAGTAAAGTGTGTAATGTAATCAATACAAGTGCCCTTGGACACTGCACCAATGTTTTATCCCTAGTAGCAACAGCACATCTACCATCTTAGACCTTTCTGTCACTGATCCAGATATCTAGAGACTGAACCCACTATCGAGCATAAATACCCCCTCTTGGAGTCACAAGCATCTACTTGGCCAAAGCATCTACTAGCAACGGAGAGCATGCAAGATCAAGAGCACATAGATAAACAACTTGAATAAACATGGTATCAATATTCATCGGATCCCAGCAAACACAACATCTAGCATTACAATAAGATGATCTTGATCATGTTAGGCAGCTCACAAGATCTAAACATGGAGGCACAAGGTAGAGAGACAACCATCTAGCTACTGCTATGGACCCGTAGTCCAGGGGTGGACTACTCACGCATCACTCCGGAGGCAGGCATGGTGATGTAGAGCCCTCCGGTGATGATCTCCCCTCCGGCAGGGTGCCGGGAAGAGCTTCAGAACTCCTCCGATCTGAGATTGACGATGACGGCCGCGACGGAACTTTTCGTGGAATATGATCGACCGTAATAGGGTTTTCGCGTCGCGGAGAATATATAGGCGAAGAGGCGGCGTCGGTGGCCGAGGGGGGCCACCACGCCATAGGGGGGCGCGGGCCCACCCTGGGCCGCGCCCTAGTGTGGCGTGGCCCCCTGGTGGGTCTGCTCCGACTCCCCTTTGGACTCCGTGATCTCCTCGTGATATTATTGACGATGTCTTTTGTTTCGTCCAATTCCGAGAATATTTCCTTAATAGATTTTCTGAAACCAAAAACAGCAGAAAACAGGGAACTGGCACTGTGGCATCTTGTTAATAGGTTAGTCCCAGAAAATGCATAAAAATGATATAAAGTGTAACCAAAACATGTAGCAATTGATATAATAACAGCATGGAACATCAAAAATTATAGATACGTTTGAGACGTATCAAGCATCCCCAAGCTTAGTTCCTGCTCGTCCTCGAGTAGGTAAACGATAAAAACAGATAATTTTTGAAGTGACATGCTACCAACACAATCTTTGATCAAATAACAATGTAATGCACATGATCTGAATGAAGTGATCCAAGCCAATGGTCTATAGTTTGCAAGCAAGTAAATAAAGAGTAAACATAAGTGATCACACAAGTGCAAACTTTCATGAATAACACTATAAAACATTTAGAGATATAATAGTCTAACATAATAGTTAGTCACAGCAGCAATAATTTCAACATGAAAGTGTTTGTATCAACACAAAGGAAGATAATAGCTTCAGCTTTTGCTTCAACTTTCAACATGTATATCATATAGATAATGTCAATGCAAAGAATATGATCAACCAAACACAAAGTTATGTAAAAACTGTTATACTGGAGTTGACAATGATGTTTGCTTAAGTAGACAGAAAGAAGTGGGAAAACTGACTCAACATAAAAGTAAAAGAATGGCCCTTCGCAGAGGGAAGCAGGGATTAACATCATGTGCTAGAGCTGTAGTTCCCGAAGGCATATAGAGAGCATAAAATATTGTTTTGTAAGGTAATGGTGTATACAGGTGTCAACAAATCAAATAGCAGGTACTTGTCATCTTCCATGGCTAACTAACTTTTAGAGCGGTTCCGAGAGTTTTTAGGACTGCACTTGTAACAAGCACTTATTGGTGACACTCCTCCCAACCATTTACTTTCCACAAACCATGGCTAACCGAATCCTCGGGTGCCCACCAACATTCACCATGGAGGAGTGTCTATTTATTTATTTATAGGGTGGACTAACCAGCTCTTTAATGCAAAATAAAAGGTGGAGAAGCAGATGAAGCTGCCAATCCTTGTAAATTAATTAGCATGGAAGATGACAAATCTCACTACTACGTCCTTATGAGCTTTTCAAGTAGTGACACAAAAAGGAAATGTAACAGTTTTGAGTAGTTAGTAGATAGCACATGAAGAAATTTACTTGGAATGGTGAAAACACCACATAATAGGTAGGTATGGTGGACACAGGTGGCATGGATTTGGCTCAAGGTTTTGGATGTACAAGAAGCATTCCCTCTTAGTACAGAGTTTAGGCTAGCAAGGTTATTATAAGCAAACATCATTATCAACTGGAATAGCAAGAGTGTACATAAAACACAAGGTTTGACGAACCATAGACTCCCACTGTCTTCCTTGTTAACACATAGCCTTCATCCAAAAATTATCTAGACTACTATGGACTTCCAATTATGCAACAGATTATTATAGCAGAAAATCCTTATAGTAGTTCTTCATTAATAGCCATTACTTACATGATGCACAAGCTTAAACATTAATTACTTGACAGCTCAAAACAATTGGCAAGCATCAAATTACTCAAGACAACGATCTAAAAAGATTCATGTAAGCATTTTATACCACTACCACATGCATAGCATTTTTCTGGTCCAACCAAACACCAATCAACTTATTTGACAACTCTCCAAACAGATATAAGTGAAGCAAGAGAGTACTTTCTTCAAAAGAAACTGAAAGCTCTAACAAGAGATACATGAAAAACTGAGAGCTAACAGCAATAACAGCAACTAGACAGGAATACTCAACAAGTATAAGTGAAGCACAAGAGTATTCTAATGAAAAAGTGGAGCGTGTCTCTCTCCCAAACATGAATACTAGGATCCAACAAGTATAGCACAGCAAACAAAACAAAACAAACTGAAAACAAAAACACACTGACGCTCCAAGGAAGAGTACACTAGCATGAAGCAATAAAAATATAGCACCATTAGAGATGACCTGATAATTTGTAGATGAAGAAGGGGATGCCTTGGGCATCCCCAAGCTTAGATGCTTGAGTCTTCTTGAAATATGCTGGGGAGGTAAGCCTCCCCAAGCTTAAGCTCTTCACTCTTCTTGATCATGTAATATCATTCTCCTCTATCAACACTTGAAAACTTCCTTCACACCAAAACTTAACAGCTTTTCTCATTAGCAGGTTAGTGCACTAAAAGATAATACTTCAAAGTTCTAGCAAAGACAAAACTCACAAGCCAACTATTTTAAACATTAGCCACTGTTACTAGGCTCAAGTGGGCACTTTTACACGAAAAGAAACCACTTAAAAACTTGTAAAAGAGAGAATGCAAAATAAAAGACAGAATCTGTCAAACCAGAACAGTCTGTAATGACGAATTTTTTCGAGGCACTTACGATGCTCAGATGAAAACTTTTGAAATAATGAAAGTTGCGTAACATCATCAGGAACATGCACAAAAAGTTTCAGCATTTTTCGATTTTTTCTGATTTTCTACTGAATTAAACGGTGACGAACAGCAATCTGTCCCAATGCAGTCCCGAAAATAAAACCAACTTTGCATTAGTAACTCTCCTTGGCACAACAAAACAGCAAATAAAAGATACAAAGGAGTTGCTACAGAGGTAAACAAGCATCCTTGACTCAAGAAAACAAAAATAAAACAGCAAATAAAAACATGGGTTATCTCCAGAAGTGCTTTTCTTTTAATGCCTTTTAGCTAGGCTTGATAGTTTTAATGATGCTCACATAAAATAGAAAATGAAGCAAAAAGAGCATCAAGAAGCAAATTCGAAACACATTTAAGTCTAACCCACTTCCTATGCATAGGAATCTTGTACACAAATAAATTCATAAAGAACAAAGTGACAAGCATAGGAGATAAAACAAGAGCAACTTCAGAACTTTCAGCATATAGAGAGGTGTTTTAGTACCATGAAAATTTCTACAACCATATTTTCCTCTCTCATAATAATTTTCAGTATCATCATGAACAAACTCAACAATATAACTATCACATAAAGCATGCTTTTCATGATCTACAAACACATAATTTTTATCAAGCTCAAAATAGTGGGATTAAAACTTTCAAACCCACTTTTAACAATTTTATAACAAGATGATTGATCATTCTCAAGAGGTATGGGACTCCATCTAGATAAAGTCAAGACCTCTCCAATCCCATTTTCATTAGCAGTACAATTAATATTATCAACCAATATAGGACCATCATCTAGAGCTTTATCATAAACATTTTCTAAGCAAAACTCTTTAGTACCATGCATTTCGATATCAGGCACAAATAAAGGATTATCATAAGATTCATCAAAATAGCATGGATTATCATAAATAACAGTAGCATAATTATTCTCACAAGTTTTACTCATAGGGAATATTTCAAGAGAATCCACAGGAACATAACATTCATCCTCCTTTGGCAAGCATGGAGGGTGATCAAATAATGTAAGAGTTAAAGAGTTACTCTCATCACTCTCCACCTCTTTTTCATCCAATGAGATTTCAGTTTCAGCAATAGTTTTCTTCTTCCACAGGTTCCTGCAAATTGTGAGTACATTCTTGTGCATTAATGAGTCTCTCTTTATAATCAATGATATAACAATTATTGCTGAAATTTTCTAGGCAATAATCAAGAATAAAAGAGACTGTATCTTTAAGTTTATTGCAAGCAACACAAGTTTCATAATTTTTAGCCATGAAGGAGTCTATTTCAGAAGCTCCCATAAGTAAAACAAATTGGTCTACTTCTTCAACTCCCAAATGAATATAGTTATTCCAATGATAGTTCATAATTAAAACGTCTTCACTAAAGCCACATTGGAATTTAAGATGTTTAGTATCCTGTTCAGAGCAACAATTTATATCATGGCGTTCCAGCAAAATTTCAGCAATTTGATTTAACTTTTTTATCATGCCTCTCATGATTTTACCCTCTCTTGATTCTCTATACTTTATATATAATTCTCTAGCTTCCATCAACATAGAGGTTCTGGTAAATTCTTCCATAGCAAAAGTTTTTATAGGATTTTCAGTTTTATAATTTTTATGGGTTTCCAAGTAAACAAGCAAAACATAACTGGATAAAAGTAAACTAAGCAAGACAAAAACAAAGTAAAGAGATTGGAACTGAGAGACTCCCCTTTCCAATAGCCTCCAAGTCCCCGGCAACGGCGCCAGAAAACAGCTGGTGCCTGGTTGACGGGAGAGTATTTGAGGATGATGATGATGGTGATGATGAGTACTTCCCCGGCAACGGCGCCAGAAAACAGCTTGATGGCTACGTGTTGGTGAACCCCAAGAGGAAGGTTATGATGTAGACAGCAGAAGTTTTCCCTTGAATAATCTACCCAAGGTTATCAATCCAGTAGGACTTGACGATCTATCGGAAGGTTGTTGATGTTGACTCCCCCTGGCGCTAGGGAGCTTGCACCAACGTGGAATCTGCACAGACACAAACCAGAACTTTGCCCAACACGAAACAGAGAGGTTGTCAATCTCTCCGGTCTTGCAGAAACAAAGAGTTAAACGTATGGTGTGGAAAACAGCAGGAAACACAGCAAGTAACAGGAAACAGATGATTGCAGCAGGTTGTGTAAACAGCATGAGGAAATTGGACCAGGGTCCACAGTTCACTAGTGGTGTCTCTCTCAGAACAGATAACTAGCATGTTGGGTAAACAAATTACAGCTGGGCAATTGACAAATAGAGAGGGCATAACAATGCAATACATGCCAAGATGTCTACTATGAAATCTAGTTGGGCATTACAACAAAGTACATAGACCGTTATTCCAACCGCATCTATGCCTAAATAATCCACCTTCAAGGCAGCATCCGCATCCCATTCAGTATTAAGTTGCTAACAACAGATTATTGCATGAAGTAAAGTGTGTAATGTAATCAATACAAGTGCCCTTGGACACTGCACCAATGTTTTATCCCTAGTAGCAAAGCACATCTACCATCTTAGACCTTTCTGTCACTGATCCAGATATCTAGAGACTGAACCCACTATCGAGCATAAATACCCCTCTTGGAGTCACAAGCATCTACTTGGCCAAAGCATCTACTAGCAACGGAGAGCATGCAAGATCAAGAGCACATAGATAAACAAGTTGAATAAACATGGTATCAATATTCATCGGATCCCAGCAAACACAACATCTAGCATTACAATAAGATGATCTTGATCATGTTAGGCAGCTCACAAGATCTAAACATGGAGGCACAAGGTAGAGAGACAACCATCTTAACGTTGAGCCCAAACTGCAGTACAACTCAACAGCATGGAACATCAAAAATTATAACAGATGGAACATCAAAAATTATAGATACGTTTGAAACGTATCAAACGCCGCAAATAAAACCGCCTTAACGTTGAGCCCAAACTGCAGTACAACTCAACAAACTCCACCTTGAACTGAAAACTATAAAAAAAAAATGATGATTATCTCAGCGGCAAATCATCGAACATAGGTGGCGCGGGTAGAACCGGTATTTGGACCGGGTTAGAGCATGGGTCAATGCTCGAGCTGGAAACAATTGTTCATTTTTGACCATCTGTGCTAGAATAATCCGCATCCTGATTTGACGAAACAAACCAGATAAAAACGACTCTTGATAGAATCTATAACACGGAGTAAATAACTGAATTAAATAGCACCTGGTAATTGGGAGAAGTAGACGTAGCAATTTCAAGATCTAAAAGAGTTGATCTTGCCTTTACGTGAGAATAAAATATTGGGGTCTCGATCTTCACCTCGGCGGTGCTCTGCGGGGCGTCGTCGGCGAGTCCCCGGCGTAGTTTCCTCCTGGATCGACGGATCCGGTGAGGATTGGTGCTCTACGGGTGGTCGTCATGGCGGAGGACGGCCAGCTTCCGGAGCTTTTGTCCCTCGCCCCCTCTTCGTCTTGTGCTGGCTTCTCCTGGCCATGCCATGGGGGTGCTGGGGGTGCGACAGTGGGAACCTGGTGCCTGGCGCCGGTGATTCCCGTCGCTTGTACAAGAGCGGGCTCAAGTCTTGCGGAAGCTCGCCAGCGACGACATTGAAGAAGACGGTGGCTTCTACTTCAGCGCGTAGGGCCTCCGTGGCCCCTTTCTTGGAGGACTTCCGCTGCTGGCCTTTGCAAAGCTCCCCGGAGCGATGATGGCGGCGGCGTGCCTCCAGTGCGCGGTGTTGGCAGCGGCGGCTGTCTTTCCCCAGGACTTTGTTGTAATTTTCTTGTTTGTTGGGGGTGTCTGTACCGGTGTAATTTCTTAATAGATCTGGGCTTTGCGTCAAAAAAAAATATTGACTGCCTTCACGTCATGTAGCAGCAGCGCAGCAGCACATCTCGACGAAAGTTGATGAGATTGATCTGGTAATATACTGCTTCAGTCGGACAGCCAGGTACAGCAATCGATCTGTATTGGAATCGATCGGAAGATGTAGCGGCGAATTGAAGTCGCCTCGGACGTGCTTGCACAGGGACCGAAAAACAGCACAATGGCGATGGTGATCTTAGAAACTTGACGGACGCGACGCGCGAAGCGCTGAATCAAACTGCTGCGAACGGATCGCCAAAAGATGGCGCAAAGGACGCCGACGAAAGACTGTGAAGTCTCGATCTCTGGACCTGATCTCACGAACATGGCTGATCTTGGTGCAACTGCATGGTGCCGCAAACTGCGGCTGTTGATCCAATCGACGCTATGACGGTGCTGCCCCAGGAACGCAGTGGAGAGTCGCCCGGGGCAGCGGATCGATCTTGAAACCTTGTACTCTGATACCACTTGTTATAAAATAACGTAGCAAAACTGATTAAACAAAGAACAAGAACACATATTTTTACGTGAAAACCCCTTACGAGAAAAACCACGGAACGCACGAAGGCGTATCAATAATAATCAGAAGGAGTATTACAATACATGAGAAGACAAACCCTCTACGTGCTATCAATATGGTGGAACTCTCTCACTCTATTCTATGACTACCTCCAACTATATATGGGGGGCAAACAACTCTTTTTCTTGGCGGACACGAAACAGAATTGTATACATGCCTTATTCTGGTAGGACTCCATCTATAGTAGGATTCAGAACACAATAAAATAACAGTGCTCAAGTGGTCGTAGATTATGTTTAATTCTTTTAGTTTATCTAAAATTGTTCAAACTTGTAAATTTTTCTAAATTTAAATGGATTTCGTTAAATTTAGAGTTCAAATCTCGTTTAAAAAACCTATTGGGGACGCGAGTGGAGAAATGCGCACCCAATAGGCGGCAGCTCGTCCGGATGGCGCAATTGCATGGGTCCGACGCTGCTCCCGGAAACCATTTGTGCGGCCCGAGCGGAAGATGCTCTTAATTGTGATGGCGCCAGATTTATGTGCTGGCTGTTGAATGACGAGGATGACACAACGGGTAACCGCAAGGCCAGTAGGCCACCGCGTGGAGTAATTTGGATGCAGACTAGTAGTGGCTGTCGACCGAGGAGAAAGTGTGGCCGCAAAGCGCCCGGTGGATGGATCGGCCGACGTACGCCCCATGGCCGGCCGACACGTGTAGATTGTTTTTCGGATGAAGATTACATCAACCGAGCACCTTACAGATAAACCCAGAAACAAAGAAAAATACAACTAAATGCCACAGAAGGGCACCGTGTTGAACCTTTTCATGTGTCGATTTGTTGTTAAAACGGGTTGACCCAAGGACGTCCCATTCAGTATTCACAATCAGCGTTCGACACTTCTATTATCTGGAGAGAAACTGGGGGCATGCAGTTCAAAGGATTTTAAAAGGTAATGTCGAGGGTTGAATTTCTAGATAGATTATTTTATATGTTTGATCTTGTTATTTGAACTTTTTGAAAACAATCATTTTTTTCTTATGCAATCAAACTAACTTCGTGTGGCTTTGTTAATGCAAAGTCGGGCAATAAAAAGCATTTTATCTAAAAAAACAAGCATGTTACAACTTTAGCTCACGACTCACGAGAGATGAACACACTAGGTAGGAATATCATTGTTTTTTATGTGGCGCGCTACTTGTCAACAACGAGAAATCTCTATTAGTGACTTCACAAATCTTAGAAACACCGAGTCTCGAGTTAAGCTTTGTCTGCCAAACTTCTCGATGCTTTACATCCTGGGAAAATTGCAACCAAGAAATGTATGTATTTTGTGTCGTGGGAGTGAATTGTTTTTGTGTCGACCTTGTTGCCCGTTTATTTCTTCAAATCCCTATCTGAATTCTTTGTTTTAACCAATGCGACGAGCAAAAGTATATAGCTTTTCTATCATGAAGTATATTCATATGGTATACATTTTGTATAGTAGAAACAGATACTTTCCTCGATAAGCTTGGTCAAAAATTTACACTGTTTGACTTTTAGAAAATCTTGTATGCACTATATTATGACAAGGAGGGAGTATATGTATGGTTACGTATAGGACTTTAAAAGTTCCGTCTTACATAACCGTCAAGATCTATTATAAAGATATGCGGCACCACATAATGCCAAATCTAGAACTTACAAACACCGTTACGGAAGATGGCGTTTGTTGACGACGATGTCGGTGAAGCCTGATGAAGATTCACGTCCGCACCGGGAGGTGAGAATGTTGTTGATTCCCATGTGAAGATCGCTTGCGCAATCTCTCTTCTAGTATCCACGCATCCACTGCGCCAACCCGTCATCACTCCCCGCCGCCAGTACTAGGCGCCAACGATGAGAGTCAGCCTTTCAGCGTAAAGGACACCTCGAAAATCGGGAGAGTGTTGTTCTCAACACATGAGATCTGTAGAGAAAGAGAGCTCCGGTGTAGGACACCTCGAAAATCAGGAGCAATTGATGTGTTTAAAACCCCTTGGGGGAAGGGTTGGGGAGTATATATGGTGGGAGGAGGAGGTAGGATTGCTTGGGGAGGGGGAATCCCCTCCCCTTGGTGCGCCGGCGGCCGGCCACCCCC
>CAMZMU010000087.1:27564913-27745834 GCA_947311845.1 Poa pratensis
CCCCCCCCCCCCCCCCCCTCTCCCCCAATACACATCATATTTCCTTTTTTCTCTTAATTAAAACTGATTCTCCAAAATCAATTAATCAAATAAAAGGAAAATGATGTGGAGCGAACCTCATGGCGAGACTCGATCCATTGTTGGCCCGATCTTTCACGGCACAAACCTCCATCGCAGGAAGTAGCAATCACGGGTTTACGAAGACAATCACAAACTCCGCAGCAACAACACGCCAACCCTTTTAGTCGAAGGAATAACGTGGACGAACCGTAAAGGTTCAGCTTGTAATCTCCTACGCGTCGCAGGACCTCACACGCCAGTAGAGGTTTTTGCAAAGATTCCTCAAGAAACTTAGGGATTTTTTGACAACTTTTCCCAAACTCGGCACGAGGATTTTAACCCCAAACACACATCGTGTCTATTTCATATAACTCAAATCTGACCTACAGCGTACACTCGTTTTGGCTTTATATTAGCCGACCAACTTGAAAAGCAAGAAAATAACCTAACGACCCTCACGGCTAAGCAATCAAATATATCTCTAAACAAACCGACTCCACAATAATAGCTAACTTGAACCTTCCTTTAATTCACGTGTACTCCAGCTTCCTTCAGTTCTGCAGGTGGACCCACCCAAGTGATTTTAGTGAAAGTAATCTCCATGGTTGATATCTATTATTCGCCTATTTCTCCGGTGGTCGAGACCTTCCAAAGAAATAACCAATCTGATATATTCCAATTGTATCGACACAGATCTCCGATGTCCAATTAATTAGCTGCATCTTGCATTGTTTATCTTCTAGCGACGTGCAAGACGCATGCACATATTTTATTCCTGGTTTCCCTTCTTCATCTCTTTGCATGTCACGATACATGTGGCCTCTTGGTCCTCTGGAATTTACAAACCTGACACGAATGGCCAGCTGATCTAATGCTTCAACTTCCATAGGATTAGACTAGCCACAATGGTGGTATCATGCATGCCATGTTGGCGAAAAGCTGACGTGGCACTGCAATTAATGATGAGAGAGGTGATAGTGGTATCATATGTAGATACCGTAACATAACGGATTCCAATACAATATGAGTTTACAACCTAATTAATGTTGTATTATATGATACCACACATATGTTACTACCCATTGTAGAGGTAGTAACATAGACTAGTATCATATGCATGATACTAGCATATGATACTCCCCATTGTGACTAGTCTTAGTACTAGCAGGTGTAGCCGTATCACAAAAGGTGGGGAGTGGTGCGTCGCACCCAGGTGGGCCCTGGGCCCCATGCGGCTGAACCACATGCGTGGCGCAGCCCTAGGGCACCCAGTGCCCCCCTCTGGCACTTCACCGGCCCTTCTCGGGTTTCCTCCGAAACGACTCCGGAACCCAATATACTCTTTAGATAAAATCATCGACTCTATCTACTTATGTCAGAAACACTTCCCGACATCCTCGGACATATCATGTCCGCTTAGAATTCTCTCAAAGGCTTTCAACCTTATACCGGCATTATATGCCTCTCATGATAACTTCACTGGAATATCTCCAATTCACATCGGAGTTGTTCCTGTGACATCAGAATGACTCCGATCACTTCTCATAACCACTATAACTACAAAACATCTCAATAAATATTGACACTGCTTAAGTGTGTGACCCGGGAGGTTCGGTAACGCACAGACATGCTCGGAGTACTTACCGGACAATAACCAACATCGGGACCATGGACGTCCATAATGGTTCATGTGAATTCACGAATAACGATGGAACCTTTTGTGTTTCTCATTACGCTAATCCACTGAGCTAAACGATACCAATGATATCACGAGGTGATACAATGTGCACTGTGTGATCAAACCATTTGAACACTACACATATAAAACTCGTACCGATATCATTCTCTTTTTCTGATTTGTATCCCGATGTCCTGTGATAAATCACACTGTGTCTGGACAGACGATTGGATGACATCGGTGATACTGAGAGGGCCCAAAGTATATATCTCTCCATCGTCTGGAGTAGTAAGTATCATTTTTGAATAATCTCAGTTCCATTACACAATTTAGGTTATACCCAAAAGTCACTGACACCCAGTCGGTTTGAATCGGGTGTCAGTTTGAATTGGCTTTCAAACTAGATCCGGACAGACGATAGGTAGGATGTAAGTGGATAGAATAATTTTTTAAACTAGATCTGGGATTATTTTTTGTTGTATGGTTCACCGATGTACTTGTTCATGTATCTATCTGATTCATTTTGTTTTCCTCCAAACATACAAATCCAAAACTGGTACATATCGTCTCCGCTCCGAATCTGGATATGATAATTAATATTTTATCCGATCCGGCCTGTTTACATCTTCTAAAAGGCGACTCGGAAGGATGAAATCATTTGCTTCCCTGGAGTCTCAAGGTTTTTTATAGAGCGACATGTTTTTAATACAAATTCATTCACCAAGAATATGGACATGACCGCATGTTTACCAGTTTTGCGCCTTGGAAATCCTACCCCGATAATAGAATCAGCCTGTAATTAGATTGCTAGGAGGGTGTTGTTGTATCGCCAATTTAGTAGAGTTTAAACCCGTAATTTAACAACCTAGTGTATCATAAGGATGGTATACTTTTTCAGTAAGAAGATAGACACATGTGGTGATTTCGTTAATCTCAATTTCCCACCCGACAACTCAGTCTTTAAATATGCATATAGAAATAGGATGTGTGTACATGTGTTTATACGTGTGAGTCGGTGTATTGAGTGTGGTGATTTGGAGGACGAGCTCCACACAGCTGTTTTTCTTTGAAAAAAAATAAAAAACATACTTCTAAGTTTGACAAAAATGTGAAACAAAATCCTAGAAGTAGAAAATGATTATTTCTATTAGTGGGCGAAATATTATGTATTTAGGTCTGTGTAAAAATGACAAATTTCTGGATCTGGATCTGAGATGTGAACAGTGCAAAAATTCGTTCTTTTTTAGATTTGTTAGAATTTGTCATTTTTGTGTTGACCGGAATACAAACTATTCTGGACTGAAAATTTGCAGAACATAGAGTACGTCATTCTCAACATCTAGAATGTTTTTCAGAATTTTTTGAAACTACAAAATGTTGATTGTTTTTCAAAAAACAGGCCCTGTGGAGCCCGTGTTTCAAAAGGACATTTCGCGTCTGTACTAGGTTATTAAAAACTTCTAACCCGATTAATCCCTAGATTTGTTTTTTAGATTGATAAATCCCTATATTCTTGTTTACAACTACAGATGTCTCGACAGCAGACAGTATTTTGTTTTGTTTTTTGAGGGAATCGACAGCAGACAGTAGGCAGGGCCGCAGGGGGACGGATCTTGAAGGCCCATGGGCCAAACACGCCTCAAGCCTATTCGTTGACGGCCACCAGCCGTAGCCAGGTTATAAATAAGTAAAGGGCCACGGAGAATGGTACATCTTCATCCAGTCTCCCCACTTCCACGAGGTTCTGTTCAATCTTTTTTTATTTTTTGAACACGGGGTTCTATTCAATCTCGAATTATTATTATTACTCACTATATTAAAGCTGGCCGGATCCGCGGCCTGGGAGCGCCCCGGGTGCTGTAGATGTCACTGTAGCGTTTTTCCCCTTCTTTTTTTTGCGACATTTTTTTTCCATTTTTTTCTCAAATTTTTTATGTTTCCCCAAAACTTATATACATGAAATATATTCGCGTCGACAAGTAGGTTCATTCTCATGAACGGTTTCGAGATTCGTCGACACTAGCTCCTCAATTTTAGATCCAAATTCACATAAACATTTGACAAAAAAAATTCAAATTTTTTGCAGAAAAATCCTCACGTTTTTCAAAAATTAACGGTTTCGAGTTTTGTCGACTCTAACTCCTCGATTTTGGATCCAAATTCGCATAAACATTTCACGAATTTTGTCAATTTTTCTGAAATATATGCGCGTCGACGAGTGGGTTCCTTCTCATGAACGGTTTCGAGTTTTGTCGGCTCTAACTCCTCGATCAAACGTTGACGAATTTTGTCAAATTTTTCGCAAAAAACCCCACGTTTCCCAAAAATTACATACACGAAATATATGCGCGTCGACGAGTGGGTTCCACCCCCGTGAACGGTTTCGAGTTTTGTCGACTCTAACTCCTCGATTTCCGATCCAAATTCGCACAAACGTTGATGAATTTTGACAAAAAAATTCCAAAAAAATCCCCGCGTTTCCCAAAAATTATATACACGAAATATATGCGCGTCGACGAGTGGGTTCCACCCCCGTGATCGGTTTCGAGTTTTGTCGACTCTAACTCCTCGATTTCTGATCCAAATTCGCACAAACATTCGACGAATTTTTTATTATGTCATTATAACAAAACATTTCATACATAAAATTTCTCTTAAAGGCCGCGGCGTGTCGCCACGCCGATTTCAACTAGTTACTACTATATCAAAGCTGGCCAAATCCTCGCTCTCTCCGCGGCCCTGGTACTGTGCTTAGCAACAGTAAGCACTGTTCATCTACAGTGGTGAACAGTGCCCGCTGTTTTTTTTTTGTAAAAAAGTCCCAATGTTGCCTAAAATCACCATTCAGTCCTTCAAGCACACAGCTTCTCGGGACGAAGGACCTGTTTGAAAATTCGTGAAAGCTCAGGTACTTTTCCGTAAAAGAGCCACAAATCCCCCTCCTCCTTCTCTTCCACACGCGGCGTCCGAGCTCGCCGCGGCCGCCGACGCCCACCGCGGATGCTCCGGACCTCCACGTTCAGATCGAAGCAGACGGCGCGCTCCGCCGCCGCATCCGCTTCATCTTCGCCAACGGCCGCACGGTAGGACGGCCGATCTACACCGGAATCGGCGCCGCCGTGCTCGGCCGCCCGCCACCGTCGCTTAGCTCGCCGCCGGCGAGTCCGTCCACCAAATGGACCGCCGCGCCGCCCGTTATGCTCCCCTCCATCTCCTCGCGCGGATCCGCGCGATCCTGAGCCCGCGCGCGTGCTCGCGTGCTCGACCGCAGCTCGCCATCGCCGCCGTCGCGTCCGCCGCCGACGCGCATGACGCCACTGCCCACGTCGCAACGGTCCCACCTGTCAGCCCCTCCGTATTTTCGTCAAAAAAAAAACCTTACATGTGGGCCCTCTGTCAGGCATTTAGTAATTACAGTAAAAAA
Organism: Poa pratensis; assembly: GCA_947311845.1. NCBI lineage: Eukaryota > Viridiplantae > Streptophyta > Magnoliopsida > Poales > Poaceae > Poa > Poa pratensis. Next base: position 27,570,076 of record CAMZMU010000087.1, read on the forward strand.
TCTAAAATTTGTAATATTCATAACTTTTCATCTACAATTCAGAAAAATACAGAAAATATACCAAAAAATACAGAAAAATGAAAACTTTACAGATAACACATTTCCATACATGATTGAACAACTTTTAAAAAAAATAACATTATAAGAACTAATATAACTTTATATTAATTATGAAGCTAAATTCAGAATAAAAAAATTCAAAGCTGGCCAAATCCTCGCTCTCTCCGTGGCCCTGGTACTATGCTTAGCAACATTAAGCATTGTTCATCTACAGTGGTGAACAGTGCCCGCTGTGTTTTTTTTGCAAAAAAGTCCCCAATGTTGCCTAAAATCACCATTCAGTCCTTCAAGCACACAGCTTCTCGGGACGAAGGACCTGTTTGAAAATTCGTGAAAGCTCAGGTACTTTTCCGTAAAAGAGCCACAAATCCCCCCTCCTCCTTCTCTTCCACACGCGGCGTCCGAGCTCGCCGCGGCCGCCGACGCCCACCGCGGACGCTCCGGACCTCCACGTTCAGATCGAAGCAGACGGCGCGCTCCGCTGATGTCTACGCACGCTTCTATTCTTGTAGACAGTGTTGGGCCTCCAAGTGCAGAGGTTTGTAGAACAGCAGCAAGTTTCCCTCAAGTGAATCACCCAAGGTTTATCGAACTCAGGGAGGTAGAGGTCAAAGATATCCCTCTCAAGCAACCCTGCAATTAAGATACAAGAAGTCTCTTGTGTCCCCAACACACCCAATACACTTGTCAGGTGTATAGGTGCACTAGTTCGGCGAAGAGATATTAAAATACAAGTAATATGGATGATTATAAGTGGTAATTGCAATCTGAAATAAAAATGGCAGCAAGCAAACATGTAGCAGAACTGGTTGTAAACGGTGTTTCAATGCTTAGAAACAAGGCCTAGGGATCATACTTTCACTAGTGGACACTCTCAACAATAATAATATAATTGAATACATAGATATTTCCTCTTCACTATGCTACTCTGAGTTATTCTCTCGTTGGATAACGAACACCAATCCACCGCGTAGGGCTATAAAAGCACACCTTAAAGTCGCATTCCCATGTCTAGTTAACCCCACACTGTCAACTTGAGCGCCCTAGAAGGTACTAGACAAACACCGCAATTTCATAGAGACATCCAACGCAAATAATAACTCATGATAAGTATTCCTGTTATCTTTAGCCTAAGAGCCACACACGGGGCGCACACTGTCAACTTCGCACCGTGGGACAAAGGTGACTCCGGAGATTACATTAATAAAACCACTTGAGTAGCATATAAGATAATGAAGAGTACATCTATGGATTCAACTAGATTACAAAGCTCATGATCACATAAAGATCACACCATGGGAGAGAGAGATAAACCACATAGCTACCGGTAGAGCCCTCAGCCCGGAGAACTACTCCCTCCTCATCATGGGAGGCAGCAACGGCGATGATGGAGGCGGTGGCGTCGATGGAGATGGCTCCGGGGGCAATTCCCCGTCCCGGCAAGGTGCCGGAACAGGACCTTCTGACCCCCGAAACGGAGTTTCGTGGCGGCGGAGCACGGAGATGTATTCGGGAGTTTCGTCAATTGTGTTAGGGTTTACTCCGCGGGGGCTATTTATGGTCCAAAGGGCAGCTTCAGAAGGTTCCCGAGGCAGCCACACGTGGCCTCGGCGCGGGTCAGGGTTTTCCTGGCCGAGCCGACTTGTCGGGCCTGCACAGGCCGCATACGAACTCGATGGAGATGAACCTTTTGTATAAAACGTGCGGCGGAAAATTCCCGCAACTTTCGCGACTAGACTTTTTCCATTTGACGTCGTCTTCAGGCCCGAACGTGACGATCTTTGAAAATAGTTTTCAGACAGATTTCTGGAAAGTCCCAATTTGACTCCAACAAGGTTTCCTTTGCCCAATTTTGATAATTTCTACACATCAAAGTGTAAAACAAGAACATTGTGCACTTTGGCAACTATTAGTAGGTTAGTCCAATAAATGTCATAATATGATATAAAGTGCATATAAAACATGTGACAATTGATATAAAACATGCATGGAACATCAAAAATTATAGATACGTTTGAGACGTATCAGCATCCCCAAGCTTAGTTCCTACTCGTCCTCGAGTAGGTAAACGATAAAACAATAATTTTTGAAGTGACATGCTACCAACATAATCTTGATCTAATAATGATGTAATGGTAAGTGAGCTGAGATCAAATCATTCAAAGCAAATGTCTATAATTGATATTAAATAAGAGATAATAAAGCAAGATAGTTAAACAAGCTAAAAGTTTTCATGAATGACGGCCTTTAAGACATGAAACCGTACAAGGTTCATTATAGATGTTTTAAGTATCCAGTGTAGGAGTTCTATCCTTCAATTCCAAGCATCAAGCAATTTTTCATAACATAGAGAACGGATCCAGTCAAGTAAAAGTAAACATGAACGTCATGAATCCACTGTTTCGAGGTCTACTCAACCGGTGAGCGTAAGCATTTAGTATGGCACCAGGATGTTATGGCAAAGAGAACGTTAATGGGGGTTTGGAAGGCCAATGGAAGAAAGTCTCACAAAGCTATAAGTGATCATTAGACAAGAGGAAGTCTTATAATCGAAGCTATGCAAGGAGTAGTGATTGCCATGCAACGGATGCACATAGAGCTATATGTGTATGAAAGCTCTCCAATGGAACTAGTGGGGGTGCATCCAACTCGGTTGCTCACGAAGACCTAGAGCACTTTTGAGGAAGCTCATCATTGGAATATACAACCCAAGTTCTATAACGTAATATTCCCCACATAGTTATACTAGTAAAGCATGAAAACTCTCTCAAATGGAGCATAGGTGCTAAACATGAGCACAAATGATGACTATGAATACTGCAAGTGCTAAACATGAGCACAACTTTGATAAAGGATAGTAGTGTTGCCCCCCTTTTCTTTATTCTTTTTTTTCTTTTTCTGTTTCTCTTTTCGATGGCCTCCATGGCTCTTTTCTAGCAGGGGCAACACTCTAATATGATTACAAACTTTTTGGTACAAATAACTCATAATGAACAAAACATGATGTATAAAACTGTATGCCTCTGCCAGTGTAGCAGGATGTGCAATGATCTAGCGTAACATGGGTAAACCACACATCAGCTGTATAGAATCATGCAAAGCAATATATAAATGATAAATGACAACAAGTCATGTAATGTAAAATGGAAGTTGCATGGCAATATATCTCGGAACAGCTATGGAAATGCTGTGGTAGGTAGGTATGGTGGCTGTTTTGAGGAAGATGTATGGGTTTATGTGTAGGAGAACAAGAGGAAGTCCTCCCACGGGTTTTGGATGTACTGGCGAAGTATGCACAACTCTCAATGTGAGAAAAGGGCAATGCACAGCACCGAAGAGGCTAGCAAATTTGGATGGTGGAAGTGCCAAAACCGTAGCTTAACATTAGTCAAAAAGAACTCACAAGTTTATTGCAAACAACTAGCAGGTTCAACATTAAGCGCATGGTTAACATTTACCCCAAGGAGGGCCGTTCACGGCGGCACAAGTACCCCGTTAGATCCCTCGACCTTCACACACAACCTAGTTATTACGAACCACTTTTCAGACATGGAAAGCTATCAAGTCCAACTACACCTTCAACAATTTTAGTGTTTGTAGTACGGTGCAAGCTTAAAGACAATAATCCACTAATGATTTTAACTTAATTAACCAGCAAGCTTTACCATCTATTACTTAATACCTCAAAACGTTTGCAAGGAATCAGGTTATCAAAGTTCAATGATCTACAAGATTATGCAAGTTTTCATTATACCACTACCACACGCAACATTTTCTGAACCAACATATTAACCAAGCAACTCTCCAAACAAATATAAGTGAAGCAAGAGAGTACTTTCTACAAAAGAACTAATAGCTCTGACAAGAGGTACATGAAAACCAAGAGCTAGAAGCTAAACAGCGCGAAAATTGAATACTCAACAGATATAAGTGAAGAACAAGAGTATTCCAAGAAAAAGCGGAGCGTGTCTCTCTCCCAATCAAGAATGTTGTGATCAAGCTTATTGCAAAAATAAAAGTACAATACTGAAAATAAAAGCACACAGACGCTCCAAGAAAAGCACATATGATGTGAAAGAATTAAAATATAGTTTCACTAGAGATGACCTGATAATTTTGCCGATGAAGAAGGGGATGCCTTGGGCATCCCCAAGCTTAGACGCTTGAGTCTTCTTGAAATATGCTGGGGAGATCCATGGGAGCCTCCCCAAGCTTAAGCTCTTCACTCTTCTCCATCCTATTATATCATCCTTCTCTCTTGACCCTTGAAAACTTCCGTCACACCAAACTCAAAGTAAATCTCATTAGAGGGTTAGTGCATAATCAAAAACTCACATGTTCTATAAAGACGCAATATGACTTGTTACTTTAAACATTAGCTACAGCCACTGATGTTATGTGAAGCTCTTCCACCCAAAAAAGAATTTCACTCAACACTAGTAAAAGAGAGAATGCAAAATAAAAAGGCATAATCTGTCTAAAACAGAACAGTCCGCAAAGACGAATTTTTTCAAGGCACTTACGACGCTCAGATCGAAAAACTCTAGACTAATGAAAGTTTCAGACATTCATAAAGATTACGCACAAAAATTTCAGATTTAATTAACAATCTGGTGATTTTAGGAATTTCGTACAGTGAACAGCAAAAATCTGTTTCTGCGCAGCAATCAAAATTAAGCATCATCTTAACATTAGAGGCTACTCTTGGCACAACAATGCGAGAAAATAAAGATACAAAGGAGTTGCTACAGAAGTAAACAAGCACCTTGACTCAAATAAAGAAAAATTGCAGAAATAAAAAAATGGGTTGTCTCCCACAAGCGCTTTTCTTTAAAGCCTTTTAGCTAGGCATATGATTTTTGATGATGCTCTCATAGATAAGAGTTGAATATAAAGAGAGCATCAAGAAGCAATATAAAACATTTAAGTCTAACACTTCCTATGCAAAGGAATCTTGTAAGAAAATAAATCAATGAAGCACAAAGTGACTAGCATAGGAAGGCAAAACAAGTGCAACTTCAAAACTTTCAACATAAAGAGAGGAGACTTAATATTATTGTGATATATGAACCATGTCTCCCTCTCTCATAATGACCAGTAGGTTTAAAGTACCATCAAATAAAAGCAAATCAAGAGAAAGCTCAAAACCTTTCATCAAAAGAGAGAAATTTAGTAACATGAAGATTTCTATACCATATTTTCCTCTCTCAAAATAATTTTCAGTGGCATCATGAATAAACTCAACAATATAGCTATCACATAAAGCATTCTTATCATGATCCACATGCATAAAAGTATCATTACTCTCCACATAAGCATAATCAATTTATTAGTAATAGTGGGAGTAAAACTATCACAACCATCATTGTAATCATCATAAATTGCAGGCATAGTATAATCATAATAAACTTTATCCTCCATAGTAGGTGGCACCAAAATACCACTATCATTATAATCATCATAAATTGGAGGCAAAGTATCATCAAAGAAAATTTTCTCCTCAAAACTTGGGGGACTAAAAATATCATATTCATCAAAACCAGCTTCCCCAAGCTTAGCTTTCCATAGCATTAGCAATAATGGTGTTCAAAGCATTTATAGTAATAACATTGCTACCATCATGCAAATAATTTTCCATAGGTTTTTTAATTTTCTCTTCAAAAGCATCATGTCCTAATTCAAGATAAATTTCATAGAGCTCTCTAATTTTTTTGTTGTTTTCCATTAAGCCTAACTAGTGAAATAAAAACAAGAAACAAAAAGATATAATTGCAGAATCTAAAGGAAATACCTTCGAGCACTCACACGTCAGCAACAGTGCTAGAAAATAGCTAAGTAGCTGGAGGATGTGAGTACCTTTTACCTTACCTCCCCGGCAACGGCGCCAGAAAATAGCTTGATGTCTACGCACGCTTCTATTCTTGTAGACAGTGTTGGGCCTCCAAGTGCAGAGGTTTGTAGAACAGCAGCAAGTTTCCCTTAAGTGAATCACCCAAGGTTTATCGAACTCAGGGAGGTAGAGGTCAAAGATATCCCTCTCAAGCAACCCTGCAATTAAGATACAAGAAGTCTCTTGTGTCCCCAACACACCCAATACACTTGTCAGGTGTATAGGTGCACTAGTTCGGCGAAGAGATATTAAAATACAAGTAATATGGATGATTATAAGTGGTAATTGCAATCTGAAATAAAAATGGCAGCAAGCAAACATGTAGCAGAACTGGTTGTAAACGGTGTTTCAATGCTTAGAAACAAGGCCTAGGGATCATACTTTCACTAGTGGACACTCTCAACAATAATAATATAATTGAATACATAGATATTTCCTCTTCACTATGCTACTCTGAGTTATTCTCTCGTTGGATAACGAACACCAATCCACCGCGTAGGGCTATAAAAGCACACCTTAAAGTCGCATTCCCATGTCTAGTTAACCCCACACTGTCAACTTGAGCGCCCTAGAAGGTACTAGACAAACACCGCAATTTCATAGAGACATCCAACGCAAATAATAACTCATGATAAGTATTCCTGTTATCTTTAGCCTAAGAGCCACACACGGGGCGCACACTGTCAACTTCGCACCGTGGGACAAAGGTGACTCCGGAGATTACATTAATAAAACCACTTGAGTAGCATATAAGATAATGAAGAGTACATCTATGGATTCAACTAGATTACAAAGCTCATGATCACATAAAGATCACACCATGGGAGAGAGAGATAAACCACATAGCTACCGGTAGAGCCCTCAGCCCGAGAGAACTACTCCCTCCTCATCATGGGAGGCAGCAACGCGATGATGGAGGCGGTGGCGTCGATGGAGATGGCTCCGGGGGCAATTCCCCGTCCCGGCAAGGTGCCGGAACAGGACCTTCTGACCCCCGAAACGGAGTTTCGTGGCGGCGGAGCACGGAGATGTATTCGGGAGTTTCGTCAATTGTGTTAGGGTTTACTCCGCGGGGGCTATTTATGGTCCAAAGGGCAGCTTCAGAAGGTCCCGAGGCAGCCACACGTGGCCTCGGCGCGGGTCAGGGTTTTCCTGGCCGAGCCGACTTGTCGGGCCTGCACAGGCCGCATACGAACTCGGATGGAGATGAACCTTTTGTATAAAACGTGGCGGAAAATTCCAGCAACTTTCGCGACTAGACTTTTTCCATTTGACGTCGTCTTCAAGCCCGAACGTGACGATTTTGAAAATAGTTTTCAGACAGATTTCTGGAAAGTCCCAATTTGACTCCAACAAGGTTTCCTTTGCCCAATTTTGATAATTTCTACACATAAAGTGTAAAACAAGAACATTGTGCACTTTGGCAACTATTAGTAGGTTAGTCCAATAAATGTCATAATATGAATAAAGTGCATATAAAACATGTGGCAATTGATATAAAACATGCATGGAACATCAAAAATTATAGATACGTTTGAGACGTATCATCCGCCGCCGTATCCGCTTCATCTTCGCCAACGGCCGCACGCTAGGACGGCCGATCTACACCGGAATCGGCGCCGCCACGCTCGGCCGCCCGCCACCGTCGCTTAGCTCGCCGCCGGCGAGTGATGCATGTAAAATGCATACATGAACTTTGCACTTTAATTGCTTATATTCCAATCATATTTGCATCACATAAGGGTTATATCAATGTTTTATAATGATTTTTGGGAATATTCATTTATTTCCTATTTTTATGGAATTAACCCTGCACAGGCAGAAAACCCCGTTTTCTTATTTTAATGTTTCAAGGACCAAACGTCAACGAAATCACCTGGAAATTTACGGGCGTCAATATTTGGAAGGAAGAAGACATGTGGGTGAAGGAAGCGAACAAACGGAGGTCCGAGGACCAAAAGGGGGTGGCCCACGTGGCCAGGTACTGTAGCCGCGTGGGACCCACCCGTTTGGCCCTCGTGGCTCCGTTGCCTTCGATCTTTTCTCCACCGACATCGTCTTGACCTAAAAACGCCTATAAAAAAGGTCCCCCGATGTTCTCTGGAAGGAGCGCCGCACAAACATAGAAACACCGAAACGGAGATCAGGAGCTGCAGATTGGAGGGGGAAAACTCCGGCGGGGCGCTGCCGGGGTGGTCTCCACCTTCTCCAACGACTTCTCCATCGTCTCCATGATGAAGGGGGAGTAGTCCACCCCCTGGATTTGGGTTTGTGGTGGTAACTTATGTATCTCTCCTCTCTTTGAGCTTCACTAATTAGTACCGTATGAGCAGCTGAACATGATTACGGTCATCTATGTAATTCTCATGGTGGATATTGTGGTGTGAGATAATATTTGTTATGCATTTACTGTTGTGTTGGATCTTTTATGACTTGTCATACTTTGGAGATATTCTATGATGCATGTGATGGTTTGATTTATGCATAATGCCTAGTTTATCTTTATCATGAGGTGATTGACACCACCAAGTGTAGATAGATGAGAGAGATGTGGTCACACACACGAAATATGAATCATTGCACTAGTGTTTAGAATATTATCCATTATGAAGTATGATGTATGTGGGTACTGGGTGGCCAATGTGACAGAAGGCATAGGTATTGAGTGACACAGTACCGTCCAACATCCTTTATCTGGGGGTAAAAAGAAAGAGTATGATGTGGGAGTGAGAGCAACCACGCTAGCCTTACAAGGGTGACCTAGCAACACAAATGAGTACTTCTTTCAACTATGTGTTTTAGGACATAAGCCGTTATAAAAGCTACCATTAAAACATGACAATTATGTGTACTTTATCTATAACATGATAATCACCATAGATGAGAGAGAGAGGATTAAGTGAACCCATGAACCCATGTCCATTGTTCCTATAAGAGAAAACCTTTGTCTTGTCCTCTTGCATTGAAGAGGATTGGGACACTTTTACATTCTTGCTTGGTTACATTAAACTTCCATCCATCAAATCAACCACCTTGCTCCTTAAACTTGTTTAGTGCATAATCAACTAAAACTTGTGACACTTTAGTTGTAGGGAATAGATAACTTTTCCTTCTTGCTCCTGCGGATCGATACCTTACTTCCACATTGAGAGGTGCTATAGTGATCCCCTGCTCTTGGGGGTAATCAAGTACTTTTCTGGCGCCGTTGCCGGGAGCGTAGCGCTTAAGTTTCTATTCTTGTGTGCACTAGACTAAGCTTGGGGAAGTTTCTCTAACTTGTTTTATATCTTGCAATATCTAAGCTTGGGGAGGTTCCTTTAAACTTGTTGGGTGTAAGTTCTTCATTACTTTTGCTATGGGTTTTCTGTTTGATTATACACCTGAGGAACTTGCAACATTTACACTTGAGGAACTTGAAATATTACAAGAAGCTGATGATTTCTTTTCTCGAGCAGATGCTATTAAACGTAAAAAGTTAACTCTTGCTGCCATGGAAAGAACTAATATTTTGCAGGAAGAAGAGGACAAAAACCTAAGCTTGGGGATGCCCATGCAATCTCAAGAAGATGCTGAAAAAGAACAACTGGAGAATGAAGAGTTGGATCCCCAACTTCACCATCAACATATGATAGTAACACTCAAACTCAAAAACCTTTTGTTGGTAAACTTATTGATAATAATGAGGAGTGTTGCTTAAATATGTTATATGATAATGCTTTAGATGATGGTCCTATGCTTATTGATAATCCTCCATGTTTAGAACTTGTTACTACTTTATGTGAGGATAAAAATGATATACCTGCTGTTTGTGAAAATACTCTTACTAATAAGAGTCCTGCTATGTTCTTGAATTCTCCTAACTACACCATAGAGGAGAAATTTGCTTATGTTGAGAAATACTTATGTGGTTTGCAATTATCTTTAGTTCCAAATCTTTGTTGCAACCATGATATTAAACTTGATATTGATCTTAACAACTATTTTGAAAGAGGGAAGCATGCTAATAAATTCCAAAATAAATTTAATGACTCTCTTTATGTTCCCAAATTATCTAAGTTGGAAGATTCTATTGGTTACGTGATTAAATACACTTCTACTACTTGCAACTATTATGAGAGAGGAGGTTATGAGAACCCTCTTTATGCTACTAATAATTATGGGCTGCAAGTAACTTTTGTTAATATGCATTGGAAAACTTCATTCATATACAAAATGCCAATGCATAGAAAGAAAGTTAGACTTCGTTGTTATTACTTTTGTGTTCTATTTTTCTCTCAACCAGGTTTCAACTTGACTATTATTTTGATCGGTTTGAGAGCAACATGGGACCCTGGTATTATGCATGGAACACTTCCCAAGAAAGAGGGGAACATCAAAGTTTAAGCTCCCTCATGAGCTTCATCTTCAATAAACAACAAGTAAGAAGCCTAGCTATATGGCTATAAAGAAAGCGCTTTGCGGGAGGCAACCCGGTTATTTTTGTGTGTGATTTTTCTTTGTGTCCTCTTGCTGTAACAAGAGATTTTGTGTCTAGTTTTTCTGGAGTTTTTAATAAAGTGCCAAGTTTTACCCATTTTGGTTTGAAAAGTTGCTTATGAGTTCGGAGATTTTATTCCTGCACGAGTCAGTGCACGGTATGATTTTTAATTCTTATTCTGTAACTCCGAATGAGCTCATATTTGAACTGTAGTTGCAACTTTTCATCCTCTGTATGCATGAATTTTTCGGAATTTTTCGAGAAAGTTTGGTAGGGTAGAAAAATACGTTTTGCTGCTGCTGTTTTTCTGGACAGATTCTGTCCCATTTTGTTTGATGCATGCTTTGAGCTTTTAAGTTGAATCTTTTTGATCCAATTGAGTTTATGAGTAGGCATACAACATTATACACTTTCTGGACACTCATATGAATTTTTGTTCAAGGATTATATGCAGCAAGAAACCTATTTGTTTATCACTATTAATGCACCCCACAGAAAAGAAATGGGAGAAACGGTGTTTTGAAGTTTTTTCACAGGGATTGGAGGAGATGCACCAAGAGCTATCCAAGGATGGTGAAGACCATAAGCTTGGGGATGTGAAGACAACCCCGCTGGACCTACACACTCTCGGTTTGCACACGTCCAACTTCTGTTTTTCGATCGAAACACTTTATCGCATAAACTTGGAGCGTCGTTTTTTGTTTTTGTTTGAGTCTTGAGAGACCACCACACTATCAATTATATATGAGAGAGCTACTGGAAATATGGGTTGAAATATGTTGGATGCTTTTATAAGATTGGGAAAAGGGATGTTTGACTTGATTTTTAATGATACATATAGTTGCATGATTCATGAGCTTGTTTATGAGTAATAGTTTGCAAATTCTTTTTGTAGAGCTATCACTTATTCATGTTTTGGTGCTGATTGTTATTTTACTTGGTTTAACATGGATTAGTTAGTTCTATGGACACTCATGCATGCATCTAGATGGTCAACTTTCTCCCTTTTGCTAGCCCAAAAACTCCAACAAGCAAAAACTTGTTTCCAACACCTTCAACCAAAGTTATTCCAGTGAGTCCACCATATCTACCTATTGGCTTTATGCTATTCCGAGTATGTTTAACATGTTGTTTGTGTTATCTTACCTCTGAATGAAAATGTTTATGTTATTGATTGCAATGGAAAAAAGTTGGTTATATAGCTCTCACGAACTTGATGCACAATGTTCTTTTATTTGCATAATAAAACTTGACCCATTGTGATTAAGATTATGATGTTTGTGGCTTGATGAATGTTTTGGGTTGGAAGTTAGCCCATATGTGCTGTCACATGGCAAGCTTTCAACACGCTCTTCATCTCATTTAGTTGATATCATGTGCTTTTGTCTATGGATGCTTATCATGTTGAAATAAATGTGGAAATAGAGTGAGTTTAAATGAGTTTGTGTAAATGGTTAGAGAGACGCCTGGGCCGCTAATCTAAGCCATGCATCATTCATGGTGGAAATTTACTTACATACTATGGTGAACCTTCTGTGATACACCTTGCAATAAAAAACTATTCCAAATGGTAAATAAAAAGGGTGTTGAGATTGTTCATTTTGTTTGTTTGTCTTGTCATTTTGATATGGGCTTGTTCCATATCTTGGGACAAGAGGTACCCCAGTTGACGCTCTTGATGATACTATTATGCTTACAATGATATTTAATTGAACTTGCTTTGTTTCCCAAGTTGAGTAACACATGGTGTAAGTACTTGTATTCAAGGGGCATGAGACATTCAACCCATTCTTTATCAAGCACACTACTCATATTTGCTTTCACTTTAACCTTAATCATTCAAGATGCTATGATAGGGGCAATGAGAGCTTGACACCAATGAATACCTTATTGCAATCATTAACTTAAGTAGAAGAGTTTGGAAGTTGGATGAAACTTATGCATGCTTTACCTCTACTCACATATACATCTTTCCAAAGTGTACACCTATCATATTCAGATTTTCATCTACACTCTATGACCATTGTAGGATGTTCTACTTATCATTATGCATACATGTGTTCCATATTACTTGCTACCATGTTACACTTTGTGAACTATCAATGAACATCCTTGTCTTGAATACTTGATATCACTTCATAAACTATTTGCATATTGCTACTCCTTTGAAGAATGAATCATTTGACTATATGTAGCAATAGTAATCATCTTTGATATTCATTGTTAAGTATTAAATTGCAAAGTCCATGTTAGTTTTATCATCTTCATACTCGAGGACGAGCATGGATTAAGCTTGGGGATGTTGATGCATGTAAAATGCATACATGAACTTTGCACTTTAATTGCTTATATTCCAATCATATTTGCATCATATAAGGGTTATATCAATGTTTTATAATGATTTTTGGGAATATTCATTTATTTCCTATTTTTATGGAATTAACCCTGCACAGGCAGAAAACCCCGTTTTCTTATTTTAATGTTTCAGGGACCCAAACGTCAACGAAATCACCTGGAAATTTACGGGCGTCAATATTTGGAAAGAAGAAGACCTGTGAGTGAAGGAAGCGAACAAACGGAGGTCCGAGGCCAAAAGGGGGTGGCCCACGCGGCCAGGTACTGTAGCCGCGTGGGACCCACCCGTTTGGGCCTCGTGGCTCCGTTGCCTTCGATCTTTTCTCCACCGACATCGTCTTGACCTAAAAACGCCTATAAAAAAGGTCCCCCGACGTTCTCTGGAAGGAGCGCCGCACAAACACAGAAACACCGAAACGGAGATCAGGAGCTGCAGATTGGAGGGGGAAAACTCCGGCGGGGCGCTTCTGGGGTGGTCTCCACCTTCTCCAACGACTTCTCCACCGTCTCCATGATGAAGGGGGAGTAGTCCACCCCCTGGATTTGGGTTTGTGGTGGTAACTTATGTATCTCTCCTCTCTTTGAGCTTCACTAATTAGTACCGTATGAGCTGCTGAACATGATTACGGTCATCTATGTAATTCCCATGGTGGATATTGTGGTGTGAGATAATATTTGTTATGCATTTACTGTTGTGTTGGATCTTTTATGACTTGTCATACTTTGGAGATATTCTATGATGCATGTGATGGTTTGATTTATGCATAATGCCTTGTTTATCTTTATCATGAGGTGATTGACACCACCAAGTGTAGATAGATGAGAGAGATGTGGTCACACACACGAAATATGAATCATTGCACTAGTGTTTAGAATATTATCCATTATGAAGTATGATGTATGTGGGTACTGGGTGGCCAATGTGACAGAAGGCATAGGTATTGAGTGACACAGTACCGTCCAACATCCTTTATCTGGGGGTAAAAAGAAAGAGTATAATGTGGGAGTGAGAGCAATCACGCTAGCCTTACAAGGGTGACCTAGCAACACAAATGAGTACTTCTTTCAACTATATGTTTTATGACATATAGCCGTTATAAAAGCTACCATTAAAACATGACAATTATGTGTACTTTATCTATAACATGATAATCACCATAGATGAGAGAGAGAGGATTAAGTGAACCCATGAACCCATGTCCATTGTTCCTATAAGAGAAAACCTTTGTCTTGTCCTCTTGCATTGAAAAGGATTGGAACACTTTTACATTCTTGCTTGGTTACATTAAACTTCCATACATCAAATCAACCACCTTGCTCCTTAAACTTGTTTAGTGCATAATCAACTAAAACTTGTGACACTTTAGTTGTAGGGAATAGATAACTTTTCCTTCTTGCTCCTGCGGATCGATACCTTACTTCCACATTGAGAGGTGCTATAGTGATCCCCTGCTCTTGGGGGTAATCAGCGAGTCCGTCCACCAAATGGACCGCCGCGCCGCCCGTTATGCTCCCCTTCATCTCCTCGCGCGGATCCGCGCGATCCTGAGCCCGCGCGCGTGCTCGCGTGCTCGGCCGCAGCTCGCCATCGCCGCCGTCGCGTCCGCCGCCGACGCGCATGACGCCACTGCCACGCCGCAACGGTCCCACCTGTCAGCCCCTCCGTATTTTCGTTAAAAAAAAAAACCTTACATGTGGACCCTCTGTCAGGAATTTAGTAATTACAGTAAAAAATCTGAAATTTGTAATATTCATAACTTTTCATCTACAATTCAGAAAAATACAGAAAATATACCAAAAAATACAGAAAAATGAAAACTTTACAGATAACACATTTCCATACATGATTGAACAACTTTTTAAAAAAAAAATAACATTATAAGAACTAATATAACTTTTATATTAATTATGAAGCTAAATTCAGAATAAAAAACAAATAATATATTAAAGAATAAATGCATAAAAATGAAAACTTTACAACTAACACATTTTCATACCTGATTGAACAACTTCAAAAAAATTAAGTTATAAGAACCAATATAACCTTTTATATTAATTTTATGAAGCTAATTTCCATATTTTCCGCAACTACCAAATTTGCATACTTTCCAAACAATTTTTAAATTTAAATAATAATTTTAGAACATGGATAATTTCAAACTTAAAAAACAACCAAACCTAAATATTATTTTCGTAATATTTTCATAATTATTTTCCAGAATTAATAAAATCCTGACAATTGAGACCCACCTACCAAAAAAATCGCAACTACAGAAAAAAAAAACCCCAAAATAATTCAAACAATATTTCAAAATCTTCTAGATTTACCAAATTTTCAAACTTCTTGACATGTGGGCCCATTTTGTTTAAACAATATCTGGAATTTTTTTTGCAAAAAACGACGATAAAAAAATCTATCCATTAGAAAAATATGACAAAAATATCGAAATGTCCAGAAAAATACATGCTAACAACTTACAACAAAATACAAACACTTTCCCACATAAATTTAAAAAAAAAATACTACATCCCTAACATGTGGGCCCACTTTGTTTACACAAATTCAGAAAGAAACACAATCACAAAGAAAATAAAAAATTAGAATCCAAAGTTATGCAAACAATTTATAAAAACCTACTAAATTTACCAAATTTTCAACCTCTTCGACATGTGGGCCCATTTTGCAAACACAATATCTACAATTTTTTTTTTGCAAAAAACAACAATTAACAAATCTATCCATAAAAAAAGGATAAAAATATCAAAAATATCCATAGAAAATAAAAGCTAACTACTTACAGCAAAATACGAACACTTTCCCGCATAAATTTAAGAAATTGCTAAATCCATGACATGTGGGACCACTTTGCTTACACAATAAACAAACATTATATCAAAATCTTCTAGATTTACCAAATTTTCAAAATCCTAAACATGTAGACCCATTTTGATTACAAAAATATCTAGGGAAATAAATATTACAAAAATCAACAATTAAAAATCTATCCTTCAAAAAAATATGTCAACAAATATCAAAATGTCCATAAAAATACATGCTAACTACTTACAACAAAATACAAACATTTTTTAGACATTTTAACTTTACAAGTATTTAGAGAAAACCTAAATGCATTTCCTCTGCTTAAATGGAGTTGAAATTCAAGAAAAACAAACTTCCATACAATATTTCCATTAATTATGAAGCTTAATTAAATATGGCGATTTTTTTTGGAGATTTTAACTTAACAATTATTTAAGAAATACCTAAATGCATTACCTCTGATTAAATACGTGTTCTGCTGAATAAGTAATTGCCATTGTCCTCATCCATATAGGTTTAGTTCAATTTGTTTTATTTCCTTTGATGTATGAACAATTGTGGCAAATTCATTATATCTAATATTCATACAATAATGTTATGCGAGGATATAATAACTACTCTAGATCAGATAAATTTTATCATTAGTTATATTCGACATGTCTAACTAATTATGGATCAAAGTAGAGTTCATAACTCTAGGTGGATTATATCAAATGAGTTGCACTTCATGCATTTTATTTATTGCAGGAAGAAGCGGTAAATCAGTGGGACCACAAACAATTAACATGACGCACTATAATCTTCCTTGACATGCCAATCAAAATTACAGTAACCTTTATTTATTCTCTAACAACATGAGAAATATAACATATGTCAACAAATAAAAATGTGGAATGAAACATATAGGTACATGCTCCTTTTGAAAGAATGTGAAGGACATAACATATACTAAACATCGATACTTTCTCGCTACATGCCTGAAAATTATAGTGTGTAAACCTCTTTGCTAATTTGCGTTCTATTGATATACATCTGTACTGCCAAATTTTCTCTATCTAGGTTTTGTTAACACAATAGTTATAACTTTCTAACTTCATATTCTTTTGGGCATGACACATAGTGCTTTGCTTAAAATACAATTATTCACCTGTTAATCTAAACCTAATAATCTCAACCTGTGAATCTTTTAAAGTGACGTCGAGCATATGATTTTAGTAGTAAGTAAAGCCTATGTTTATGAAATTTTTTCCTTTGCTATCTTCTTCAGCTATACAAAACTTTTATAACGAAGTTTTATAGAATTTCAACCTTGCAAGTTTTACCATATTTGCCACAGTAGAACAAATATATATATTCATAATGCTACCAGTGTGTTCCTATTTATTTTCTATTAAAAGCCAAAATTTTACATGCTTACACTAATTTCCTTATCATATATAAATAAATAAGCAAGTTTCCATTAGCTAATTTAACTTCCAGTGTTTTGTTACGGAATACGTATTATTGCAAACTAAATTTTCTGTTTGGACAAATAAACATGCTATTTCTCGCTTTCCCCAACCAATTAATGCAACATTGTCTAAAACATGTACTTTACTTGTGCTGTTTTTTTCCTACTGAAGTTTTATATCTTCATCAGTATTAAGTGTATATCTTCCTAATCGTGAAATTTGCAACACATTTCTATCTGATTATTTATTTATTTGCTATGATCATATCTTTTTGCAGCACTTTGAACAGGATATTGTTGATGAGGTTCAAAAGGTAGAGATACTACGATGGATGAGTAAATAGCACAAAAGTTTGTTCCTATTGCATTATATTTGTTCGAAAGATATTTAGTTGCCGAGGAGTTGTTTTTACTCTTATGATATGTAATGCACAAGACATGGCATGCAACCTCAGCCTGCATACTAGACATCCATAGTTTGAGAAAAAAATATTCTTTTAGTATCAAGAAATATCAACTTATATTATCTGTTTAAATAAACGAGCTGCGCAACGGTGGTTTCATTGCTGTAGGAAATGCTTATTTAGAATGCAATACATGATGGCATACAAAATTGCCGTAAATGTTCATGCTCAGATTCTACACATGTCGATCTGGCCATTATGTTTAGATCAACAACAAGTTCTTATTTTTGAATGTTTTGCACATGAATTACATGCAACAATCTTATGGCACCACCAGTCAATTCCATGTTTCTACAACAGCTGTCCTGCTAGCTAATGTAGATATATGTAATGAATATATGTGTATTATATGCATTTGCGATTCAGCTAATAAAAATACTAAATGTACTATGCAAATTAGAACCACTACTCCTGCTTACAAAATATATCATGTAACTAAACGATAAAACAAACCGCACACAAAAAATTCCACCAAGGGCACGGCGTGACGCCGCGCATAATTTCAACTAGTATATCACTACAACGGGATCAGTGTAGAAACGCAGGAAAAGATTGAGAGCAAGATAATCGTATTGATCTCATATGGTGTACATATATAGTGGTGGCAGGCTTGCAGTTCTGCATGCCAGCACGGTCAAGAAGATCCTCAGCATAGCGCTCCTGGGACAGAAAGAAACCAGCTAGAGTGCGCTGCACTTGTATACCGAGAAAGAAGTGCAGGGGACCAAGATCCTTCATGGCGAAAGCACGGTGAGGATTCTCGATATTATGCATGAGGAGTGGTGTAGAAGAAGCCGTCAGAACAATGTCATCGACATAGAGCAGCAGGTACCCCGTGTCAGATCCGCGACGAAGCACAAACAGCAAGGAATCCGAGCGTGTGGCAGTGAATCCAATAGATTGAACATAATCATGAAAACGCTAAAACCAAGCGCGAGGAGCCTGCTTGAGTCCGTAAAGAGATTTCACCAGCCTACAGACATGCTCTGGACGTGTGTCATCAACAAACCCGCGTGGCTGCTTGGCGTAGACGAGCTCCTGAAGTTCTCCATGAAGAAAAGCGTTCTTCACGTCTAACTGATGAACTGGCCAATTTCGAGCTGCGGCAAGATGGACAACAACATGAATTGTAGCTGGGTTAACAACTGGGGAGAATGTCTGATCACAGTCAATGCCTTGGCGCTGATGAAAACCACGGACTACCTAACGAGCCTTGTAGCGATCAAGTGTACCATCCGGTCGAAGCTTGTGACGGAACACCCATTGCCGGAGATGAAATTGGCACGTGGAGGACGAGGCACTAACTCCCAAGTTTTATTAGCTTGTAGTGCATCAAATTCCTCCTGCATGGCAAGGCGCCACTGTTCATCACGAAGAGCAGCAGTGACGGAAATCGGCAGGGGTGACAGCGGCGGTGTAGAGGAGCTCGACGGTGATGCAGAACTTGTCGCAAGGAGACCTCGTTGCCCAGGAAGATTCAACCCAGCATACTGCGGATTGGGTCGATGAATCTCGTGCATCGAGCGGGTCACGGCGCGGAGAGGAGCTGGTGGCGGCGAAGGCGACGAACTAGGCGAGGAGGACGACGCTATCGAAGAGCCACCTGGCGTGGCAGAAGAAGCCGCAGAACTAGCTGCCGCGGTAGGAGATCCAGCAGCAGGCGATCCAGCGGGCTCGGCGAAGTGATCTGCCGCGGCAGAAGAAACTGTTGAAATCGCTGCCGCAGCAGATTCAGCAGCAGAAGGACAGCCGGTGTGCTCGGGCATTGATGACCCACAAGTATAGGGGGTGTATCGTAGTACTTTCGATAAATAAGAGTGTCGAACCCAATGAGGAGCAGAAGGTGCTGACAAGGAGTTTCGGTAAAGGTTTCACTGTAAATGCTAGCAGACAAGTTTTTAGGGGTTTTTGATATAGGAGGTAAATAAAATGCGAGTAAGTAAAAGACAGTAATAATAATTGCAGCAA
The DNA here is from genome assembly GCA_947311845.1 of Poa pratensis. Classification (NCBI taxonomy): domain Eukaryota; kingdom Viridiplantae; phylum Streptophyta; class Magnoliopsida; order Poales; family Poaceae; genus Poa; species Poa pratensis. The sequence continues at coordinate 27,589,561 of CAMZMU010000087.1, forward strand.
GTGGCCCAATCCTTTTTAGAGCAAAGGACAAGCCGGTTGGTTTACTTATGATAACAAAGTGTTCTTGAGGACACACGGGATTCTAGTCAAGTGATTTCGCTTCACATAGTTGATTAATCTTTATTGTTTTGATAAGTGTTGTGTGGGTGAACCTATGCTAATGCACCGCCCTTACTTGGACTAATACATACTTGTGATTATACCTCTTGCAAGCGTCTGCAGTTACAAGAAAGTAATTAAGATAAATCTAACCACAGCCTTAAACTCTGAGATCCTACGCTCCCTTGTGCACCGGTATACTAACGGGGGTTTAGGTTTCTGTCACTCCGGCAACCCCACAATTAGCAACCAAATACACAATACACTCCTCTAGGCCCATAAAGGTGAAGTGTCATGTAGTCGACGTTTACACGACACCACTAGAAGAATAACACCACAACTTAAATATCAAACCATTAAATATTACTCAACATAATTCCACTACTAACAGCGTGACTTCTCCCATGTCCTCAAGAACTAATCGAACTACTCACGAGACATCATATGGATCATGATCAGAGGTGATATAATGATGGATAGCGATCTGAACATATACTTTAATTCACCGATAAAACTCAATAGCATCAACCACAAGGAGTAATTAACACCGGGAGAGTTTCCCCTATGAACTAAACAAAGTATAGCCCTAGATGTTACAGCGGAACGAGATGGTGCAGCGGTGATGGTGGTGATGGCGGTGGAGATGATGATGATGATGATGATCCCGATAAAGTCCAGCGCGATGACGGTGAGGATGGCGATGATCTTCCCCCTCCGGGAAGGAATTTCCCCGGCAGATTTCTCCCTGCCGGAGAGCTTTTCTCTCTCTGTGGTTTCCGCCTCGTGGAGGCGGCGAATATTTTCTCCCGGACTCCTCGTGTCTTAGGGTTTCTGGGGGATGAAGTACGCGAAGGGGGAGCGCCTGAGGTGGGCCAGGGGCACCACACCTGGCCAGGGCGCAGCCAAGGTGGGCCCGCACCCAGGGGTGGTGTGGGCCCGTCCTGGCCCATCTCAGCCTTCCCTTTTGGCTTAGTCCATCATCTGATAAAATAGGAACATCTGTCTTCTCGGAAATATTTTTAGTGCTCCAGAAATATAGTGACTTGACGTTGCTTTTTCCAGCTGAAATCTGACTCCGGCAGTTAATTATCCAATGATCATCAAACATGCAAAATAAGACAAAATAACATAAGTAACTCCTCTTAATATGAAATATATCATTGAATAACAGTAAATTATACTATAAAATAGTGACGCGAAATGGACGTATGAACCCCCCCAAGCTTAGACCTCGCTTGTCCCCAAGCGAAAGCTGAGCTCAGTAAACTAGAACAAAAGTTTATGGAGTGAAGCGTCGATAATAAAGAATACGGACAAGAAGCATCAGTAATTACTAAACAACACACTCATTTTAAACAGCAACTACTCTTCATATAACCTAACTTGAACATGAGTAGTGAAACAACCACAATAAAAATACACGAAGGAAATTATAGATTAGTAATGGCACACTTCATTCTTGGTCATAGAACAATAAGCAATCAATACTTATCTTTCGAAAGGAGTCTTTATATTAGAGCTTATATTGCAGAATTTCCACACTCAATTATCACACCTTCTTTACAGTCATTGATAACTTGCAAAGCTATATTCTTGGAGGCAAAAGTATTTGTGCTAAGACAAGAAAGGATAAAGAACATGATTGACAATATTAATGATATATATGGTTGAATCACAACAACTCAAATGCTTGCTCAAGGAAGAAGGAAATAGGTGTACTGACTCAACATGAAAAGTAAAAGAAAGGCCCTTCGCAGAGGGAAGGAGGGATTATGTCATGTGCTAGAGCTTTTAAGTTTTTGAAATCATGTAGGGAGCAAAAATTAAGTTTTTACGGGTGTTTGTTAATTGTCAACGAATGGTAGCGGGTGAAAACAGTATTCTCCCCGTCAAACAGACTTTTAAGAGCGGCTCCCATGAAGGACGTTATTTCTACCAGCAAGGCAGATCATCCCTCTTTCTCTTTGGTTTACACACATTCAGGTATTTCACTGTTTGTCATTGCTTACTGATGAATCAGGGCAAAAGTGTGAAGAGAATTAATTGGTTAAAGTTGTAATTAATTAGGACTGGGCACCCGTTGCCAGCTCTTTTTGCAAGTTATTGGATAAACGGATGTATATGCCACTTGTCCAGGTGTAAAGTCTGTTTGACAAGTAGAATAAAGGATAACTACACTACTTCCTCATGAGCTAGTAAACATTGACACAAAAGGGAATAATAACATTTTGAATAATTTAAAGGTAGCACATGAAAAATTTACTTGGAGTGGCAAAGAAATACCACATATAGGAAGTTATGGTGGACACAAATGGCATGGGTTTGGTTCATGGATTTGGATGCACGAGAAGCATTCCCTCTCAGTACGGTGGTTAAGGCTAGCAAGGTCATGTAGCAAGCATAAAAGTTGGGGGATACACACAAATATATATAATAGAAGCAACCATGCTATCTTCCCTGTAAGCACAAATGTTTTAACTCAAAGAATACTAATCTTATTGGCTAGCAAGAAAGAAAGATAAAGATCAGCACATAAAGAAGATTGCAGGCTAAAATAAAATGTATCGAAAGTAAAGGTGGAACTTCTCATTAATATTCTGAACAAGACACACTCAAACCAACGGATACATGGATAACTAAAGGATTGACACTCCACATCGCAAACCATCTTATAAGATAACTTCTCTACTCATGATATGACCACGAAATTATAAAAACGAAAGGATAAAGATGATACTGGGCACTCCCCCAAGCTTGGAACAAGCCAAGGGAGTGCCATTACCCCTCGACGATTTAGACTTGATCCTTGGTGGCGACGGTGGTACTACGGCGATCGGGGTTAGGAAACGTTCGAGCATCCGGCGGAGCCTGTTATTCTCATCTTGAAGTATTTCCACCTCAGCTCTCAGGATACGAAATTGGTCACAAAACTCGTTCGTGGTTCGGAGAGCTTCAGCGGCTGCAGGGGAAAACCGCAAATCTGGAATTGGTGGGGTGACTCCCTGCACATTATGAGAAAAAGCACGTTGAGGATTAATTGATCCCACAAAGGTGGAGTTGCTCGGCCTTGATTCTCCTTGTTGGCGAGGCTGGCCAGCTTGCACCTCCTCTCTGATGCTTCGATCCATGTCAGCTCTCCTAGCAGCAATCTCCTCCTCCGTCGCCCAACCGACGAAGGTTCCCTCTTCCACATCGCGTTCGAGTTCACGTCGGCGCCTTGCTGCATACTTCTCACGCGCACTCCTCGCGACGCCATGTAGGGACTTGAAATTCCTGTCAGAACAGCTTGAAAACGAAACACGCGAAAACACGATATACGGACCTCGGAGATCCGGGTGATTATATAGCAAAAAGTTTTACGACAAAAGGAAGGTACAGGACGAAACGGGGTCGGAGACGGGCTCCGAGGTGCCCACACGCACCCACGGCGCGGCCAGGGTGGGGCCCGCGCCCAGGGGTGGTGTGGTGCCCTCGGGCACCGTTTCCTACCCTTTTCCGACTCATAATTTTCCATATTATGTAAAAACAACAAATATTTAGGTTGAAAAGTAAATCGCGAACTTTTTCTTACCGAAACTGTTACCTATTCCAAATCAGCTTTTGCAGTTGTCTGAATTTGACTTTTTATAAAATCCTCTGGAGTTACCACTTTGATAAGATCAACATCTTCATTATAAGAATCTCCAGAAATGTAATGCTTGAGTCTTTGACCATTAACCACTTGTGGTCTGTCCCCATCTAGTGAATTGATTTTAATCGCACCTGAGCGATAGACCTCCTCAATGATATAAGGTCCTTCCCATTTTGAAAGTAATTTTCCTGCAAAAAATCTGAGACGAGACCTATACAATAAAACTTTTTCACCTACGTTAAATTCTCTCTTAAGAATTCTTCTATCATGCCATTGCTTAACTTTCTCTTTAAAGAGCCTAGCATTTTCATAAGCTGCATTTCTCCATTCATCTAAAGAATTCAAATTAAGCAATCTCTTTTTACCGGCAAGTTTAAAGTCTCTATTAAGTTCTTTCACCGCCCAATAGGCTTTATGTTCTAATTCTAAAGGCAAATGACAAGCTTTTCCATAAACCATTTTGTAAGGAGACATTCCCATAGGATTTTTATAAGCAGTTCTATAAGCCCACAAAGCATCGTTAAGCTTTTTAGACCAATTTTTTCTAGATTTATTAACAGTCTTTTGCAAAATAGACTTAATCTCTCTATTTGACAATTCTACTTGACCACTTGTTTGGGATGATATGGTGAAGCAATTCTATGATTAACATCATACTTAGCTAAGTTTTTCTAAAAGCACCATGAATAAAATGAGAACCCCATCAGTCATGAGATATCTAGGCACACCAAACCTAGGGAAGATAATATCTTTAAGCATTTTTAATGATGTCTCACCATCAGCACTAGAAGTTGGTATAGCTTCTACCCATTTAGTAACATAATCAACAGCAACAAGTATGTGAGTATAACCATTTGAGGAAGGAAAAGGACCCATAAAGTCAAATCCCCAACAGTCGAAAGGTTCAATAACAAGAGAATAATTCATAGGCATTTCATTACGTCTACTAATGTTACCTACTCTTTGACATTCATCACATGATAAAACAAATTTTCTAGCATCTCTAAAAAGGGTAGGCCAATAAAAACCTGATTGTAGAACCTTTTGCGCAGTTCTATCTCCAGCGTGATGTCCTCCATAAGCACTTCCATGGCATTTGCTCAATATTTCTTTCTGTTCATACTCAGGAACACATCTTCGCATAATGCCATCTACTCCTTCTTTATACAAATGTGGGTCATCCCAAAAATAATGCCTCAAATCATAAAAGAACTTTCTTCTTTGCTGAGCTGTAAAGGTCGGAGGCAAATACTTGGCAACAATAAAATTAGCATAATCAGCATACCAAGGACTTTCGCGTGAGCTTACCTTTATCGCAGCCAATTGTTCATTTGGAAAACTATCATTAACAGGTATAGGATCATCTGAAATGTTTTCTAATCTAGACAAATTATCAGCAACAGGATTTTCAGCACCTTTCCTATCTACGATATGTAAATCAAATTCTTGCAGTAAAGTACCCATCTTATTAACCTAGGCTTAGCATCTTTCTTTTCCATAAGGTATCTAATAGCAGCATGATCAGTGTGAATAGTAACTTTTGAATCAACAATATAAGGTCTAAATTTATCACAAGCAAAAACAACTGCTAAAAATTCCTTTTCAGTAGTAGCATAATTCTTTTGAGCGGCATCAAGTGTTTTACTAGCATAATGAATAACATTTAACTTCTTGTCTACCCGCTGTCCAAGAACAGCTCCTACAGCAAAATCACTAGCATCACACATTATTTCAAAAGGTAAAGTCCAATCAGGAGGTTGAACAACAGGAGCTGTGATTAAAGCTTTTTTAGAGTTTCAAAAGCTTCCTTGCAATCATCATCAAAAACAAAAGGTACATCTTTTTGAAGAAGATTAGTGAGGGGTTTTGAAATTTTAGAGAAATCTTTAATAAACCTCCTATAAAAACCGGCATGACCGAGAATACTACGGATACCTTTCACATCCCTTGGACAGGGCATTTTCTCGATTGCTTCAACTTAGCTCTGTCCACTTCAATACCTCTTTCAGAAATTTTGTGCCCTAGGACAATTCCTTCATTAACCATGAAATGACATTTCTCCCAATTAAGAACAAGATTTGTCTCCTCACATCTCTGCAAAACTTTATCAAGATTGTGCAAGCAATTATCAAAGGAAGTTCCGTAGACGGAAAAATCGTCCATGAATACTTCCACAATTTCTTCACAAAAACCATGAAAAATAGCAGACATGCATCTTTGGAACGTAGCAGGAGCATTACACAAACCAAAAGGCATACGTCTATAAGCATAAGTTCCATAAGGACAAGTAAAAGTTGTTTTCTCTTGATCTTGTGCTTTAACAGCAATTTGTGAGAATCCAGAATAACCATCAAGGAAACAAAAATGGGTTTTCTTAGACAACCTTTCTAACATTTGATCAATAAAAGGCAAAGGATAATGATCTTTCTTAGTTACTTTATTGACCTTTCTAAAATCAATGCACATCCTATATCCCAACTACTACTCTTTGAGGAATAAGTTCATCATTTTCATTTGGTACAACAGTAACTCCTCCTTTCTTAGGGACACAATGCACAGGACTTACCCATCTACTATCAGCAATAGGATAAATTATACCAGCATCAAGAAGTTTTAATACCTCATTTCTTACCACTTCTTTCATCTTAGGGATCAAGCGACGCTGATGCTCAACAACAGGTTTTGCATCGGGTTCAATGTTGATGGCATGTTGACATATAGTAGGAGAAATCCCCTTTAAATCATCCAAAGTGTATCCCATAGCTCCTCGATGTTTCTTTAGTACTTCTAATAACCTTGCTTCTTCATTACCTGAAAGTTTAGAACTAATAATAGCAGGATATACTTTCCTTTCATCAAGATAAACATACTTAAGATTATCAGGTAACGGTTTTAAATCGAAGACAGGATCTTCCTTAGGAGGCGCTGAGGTACCCAAATCTTCCACAGGCAAATTATGCTTAAGTATTGGTGGTTGACGAAGAAAGGCATTGTCAATCTCATTCCTCTCCTCCATAAATACTTCACTTTCGTGTTCCTCCATGAATTGCTGCAAGGCATTGTTAGGAGCAACAGCAATAGAAGCAAGTTGTTCAACTTGAAAATTCTCATTAGGTAATTCAGTTTCATAAAGTTGTTTACCAAACTTAGAGAAATTAAACTCATAAGATTCTCCATTAAATTTAGTGTAAATTTTCTCTTTCTTACAATCTATAATGGCACCACATGTATTCAAGAAAGGCCTACCAAAAATAATGGGACAGCTTTACTAGCAACAGAACCAAGTACTAGAAAATCAGCAGGGTATTTAGTCTTACCACATAAAACTTCAACATCTCTCACAATACCAATTGGGAGATAGTTTCTCTATTAGCAAGCTGAATAACCACATCAATCTCCTCAAGTTCGCAAGGACCAATTTCATGCATAATTTCTTTATAAAGATCAAAAGGAATAGCGCTAGAACTTGCACCAATATCACATAAACCATAATAGCAATGTTCTCCTATTTTGACTGAAAGCACAGGAACACTTGTTTTCCTAGCTCTACGGGATGTGAAACAATATTAGAGGCATCTTCACAAAAGATAATATGTCCTCCTTCTACATTTTCAGTTACCAAATCCTTTACTATTGCTATTGTGGGTTCTACCGCTATTTGTTCAGCAGGTTCTAAAGCTTTCTTTGCACTTTTATTAACCACACTAGCTATGATAGAATGTTCCCTAATTTTAACAGGAAAAGGTGGTTTCTCAATATAAGGTTCTGGCAAGATACGATCAACTGTATGAACTTCAATGTTTTTAATATTGGCAGAATTAGTATTATCTTTGTAAGGCAAATGATACTTATTGCAACTTTCTTTAGGAACATCAAGATAAGAGGCAAAAGCCTTGTAACAGTTTGCAATAACTTGAGAATCAAGACCATACATATCATAGAGATTACGAAAATTATCAGTATTCATAAAAGTTTTAATGCATTCGTAATCATGCTTTATACCTGATTCTCTACCTTTGTCGTTCTCCCATCCTTCAGTATTTTCCTCAATCCGATCAAGAAGGTCCCATTTAACTTCCTCTTTATTACGCGTAAATGATCCAGCACAAGAGGTATCCAATAGAGTTTTATCTTGAAGAGAAAGCCTTGCATAGAAGTTATCAATAACAACATTACCAGGAAGCTCATGAATGGGGCATTTGAGCATTAATGATTTCAATCTCCCCCACGCTTGGGCAATACTTTCTCCATCATGAGGCCAAAAATTATATATATGATTCCGATCTTGATGAATTTCACTAGGAGGATAAAATTTAGAATAAAAGAGAGGCACAATCTCCTCCCAGCCAATAGAACGCCCATTTTTCAGCATCCTATACCATTTTGCAGCTTTACCAGTCAACGATATAGAAAACAATTTCTTCTTGACCTCTTCCATTGAAATACCTGCACACTTGAACAACTCGCATAATTCATGAATAAATAGCAAATGATCCCCAGGAGGGACAGTTCCATCTCCTGCATAGCGGTTATTCGTAACTCGTTCAACAATTTTCATAGGTATTTTAAATGGAATTACTTGATCAGGTGGTTCCTCTTCTACTACCTTAGCAGTGGTAGTAGTATTTCCAAACAGGGATTCAAATGGAGATCTCTCCATGATAAAATAAAGTAGCAAGCAGAAATAAAAATAGCACCTACAGTAAAAGTTTCCCTTACCAATTCCACTTACCAATAGCGCTTCACTCCCCGGCAACGGCGCCAGAAAATAGTCTTGATGACCCACAAGTATAGGGGGTGTATCGTAGTACTTTCGATAAATAAGAGTGTCGAACCCAACGAGGAGCAGAAGGTGCTGACAAGGAGTTTCGGTAAAGGTTTCACTGTAAATGCTAGCAGACAAGTTTTTAGGGGTTTTTGATATAGCAGGTAAATAAAATGCGAGTAAGTAAAAGACAGTAATAATAATTGCAGCAAGTGGCCCAATCCTTTTTAGAGCAAAGGACAAGCCGGTTGGTTTACTTATGATGACAAAATGTTCTTGAGGACACACGGGATTCTAGTCAAGTGCTTTCGCTTCACATAGTTGATTAATCTTCATTGTTTTGATAAGTGTTGTGTGGGTGAACCTATGCTAATGCACCGCCCTTACTTGGACTAATACATACTTGTGATTATACCTCTTGCAAGCATCCGCAGTTACAAGAAAGTAATTAAGATAAATCTAACCACAGCCTTAAACTCTGAGATCCTACGCTCCCTTGTGCACCGGTATACTAACGGGGGTTTAGGTTTCTGTCACTCCGGCAACCCCACAATTAGCAACCAAATACACAATGCACTCCTCTAGGCCCATAAAGGTGAAGTGTCATGTAGTCGACGTTCACACGACACCACTAGAAGAATAGCACCACAACTTAAATATCAAACCATTAAATATTACTCAACATAATTCCACTACTAACAGCGTGACTTCTCCCATGTCCTCAAGAACTAATCGAACTACTCACGAGACATCATATGGATCATGATCAGAGGTGATATAATGATGGATAACGATCTGAACATATACTTTAATTCACCGATAAAACTCAATAGCATCAACCACAAGGAGTAATTAACACCGGGAGAGTTTCCCCTATGAACTAAACAAAGTATAGCCCTAGATGTTACAGCGGAACGAGATGGTGCAGCGGTGATGGTGGTGATGGCGGTGGAGATGATGATGATGATGATCCCGATGAAGTCCAGCGCGATGACGATGAGGATGGCGATGATCTCCCCCTCCGGGAAGGAATTTCCCCGGCAGATTTCTCCCTGCCGGAGAGCTTTTCTCTCTCTGTGGTTTCCGCCTCGTGGAGGCGGCGGAATATTTTCTCACGGACTCCCCGTGTCTTAGGGTTTCTGGGGGATGAAGTACGCGAAGGGGGAGCGCCTGAGGTGGGCCAGGGGCACCACACCTGGCCAGGGCGCGGCCAAGGTGGGCCCCGCGCCCAGGGGTGGTGTGGGCCCCTCCTGGCCCATCTCAGCCTCCCCTTTTGGCTTAGTCCATCTTCTGATAAAATAGGAACATCTGTCTTCTCGGAAATATTTTTAGTGCTCCAGAAATATAGTGCCTTGACGTTGCTTTTTCCAGCTGAAATCTGACTCCGGCAGTTAATTATCCAATGATCATCAAACATGCAAAATAAGACAAAATAACATAAGTAACTCCTCTTAATATGAAATATATCATTGAATAACAGTAAATTATGCTATAAAATAGTGATGCGAAATGGACGTATCAGGCATGCCGCCAGCAGGTGCAGGTGACGTGGCAGGTGCAGCAGCTGGTGTAGTCCATCGTGGAAGAGCCTGAGGAAGAAGTGGAAGCATGTCGTCCCTTGGGACGACGGCGGCAGGTGTCGAAGCCGTGGAGGAGTCCGGTACCTGCTGAAAAGGGAACACACACTCGTCGAAGTAGACATGACGTGAGGTTAGTACTCGACGAGAAACGTGATCGTGGCACCTATATCCTTTGGTGTTGGGTGGGTAGCCAAGAAAGACACACGCAATGGACAAAGGGGCTAGTTTATGAGGGGAGGTGGATTGAGTGTTAGGGTAGCAAAGACACCCAAAAACACGAAGATCGGTACAGGTGGGTGGAGACCCAAATAGAAGTTGGAAGGGAGAGATGTTCTGACGTGAGCGACAAGGACGATAATTTAGAAGATGAGATGCCGTGGCGAGAGCGTCGGGCCAGAATTTTGGTGGGACGGAGGAGTGAAAAAGCATGGTGCGGACACTATCGTTTAAAGTGCGAAGAATGCGTTCAACTCTACCGTTTTGTTGAGAGGTGTAAGGACATGTGAGACGTAAAACAATGCCATGTGAAGCGAGAAACGTGCGAAAAGCATGATTGTCGAACTCACGACCGTTATCGGTTTGGAAAGAAAGAATAGGGCGGCCAAACTGAGTACGGACGAAAGCATGAAAAGAAGTAAGAGTGGCAAAAACATCAGATTTACGTCGTAATGGAAACATCCAAACATAGTGAGTATGATCATCAAGAACAACTAGATAATATTGAAAACCTGAAATACTAACAATCGGAGAAGTCCAAAGATCACAATGTAACAATTGGAACGGTAAAGGAGAAATTGTAGTGGATTCAGAAAAGGGTAATCGAACATGTTTTCCTAATCGACAGGCGTGACAAGTATGAGACGCTGTCTTATTACAAGGGAAATTGAACGAAGACAAAATTTGACGAAGGTGGTTGTGGCCGGGGTGTCCGAGACGAGCATGCCAGAGGTCCGCGTCGCTAGAAACATGAAGACCGTGATGATGAGAGGAGCTGGCACCGGGGCGAAGAGTGTAAAGATCACCGGAGCTATTACATCGGAGCAGAACCCGGCGGGTACGAAGATCCTTGACACAAAAACCAAACGGGTCAAATTCAACTGAAACGTGATTGTCGCGAGTAAGAGCACGAACAGATAGAAGATTTTTAATTAAAGAGGGAGCACAAAGAACGTTGGTTAGATGTAAAGGAGAAGCGGAAGTGGGAAGAAGGAGATTACCAGAGTGGGTGATCAGCAAACGAGCACCATTACCGACAGTAATATGATTGGAAAAGGGAGAAAGAGGAAGGAGAGAGAGACTACCAGGGTTCGCTGTCATATGAGCCGAGGCACCGGTGTCAACAACCCAGTCACCACCTCCGTTATAGGCAGCTGGGTGAGGGACTCCTTGAAGAGCAGCGAACAGCTGCGGATCCCACTGAATAGTGGGCTGCTGGTAGGGCGAAGCTTGAAGAAGGCCCGGTGGAGAGGGCTGCTGGTATGGGGCGGCGCCATATGCGGCGTAGGCCTGAGGAGGAGCGACGCCAGGGCGGGGTCCCATGAGTCCATGTGCAGAGGGATTCCAGGAGGGCACAGGCCAAGCCTGGACCATGCCAGTCCATGGGTTTGTGCCAACCGGTGGCCGCATCCAAGGTGCAGCGGGCTGGGGAGGAGCCGGTGCGGTAGGACGGCCACCGTTGTTCTTCTTCTTCTTCGGGCGGTAACCACCGCCAGTAGGTGGTGCAGCTGGGGCCGGGGTAGGAGCCGCGGGAGGCGCGGGAGGGCGGGATCCTTGCTGCAGAGTGGCCAGGAGCGCATGCGAGGCGGCGCGCTTGGCGAGGTCGGTGAGACGACGCTCTTCGTTCTCGAGGTAAGAACGAGTGTCGAGGAAGTTCTTGGGGTTGACGTTGAGGATGGCGACGGCGTGGCCGAACTCGGCACGTAGTCCTCGGAGGAGCTTGACGACGAGCTGCTGGTCGGTGACGGGAGAGCCGACGTCGCGCAGAGTGTCAGCGAGCATCTTCAGCTGGCGGGCAGTACTCGGAGATCGAGCGGTCGTCCTGGAAGAGCTCATGGAATTCCTGCTGGGCGTAGACGGCGCGCTGCAGGCTGTTGTCGAGGAAGAGGTTGTAGATCGTGACCCAGCAGCCCTATGCCGTGTCCGATGGGCGGAGGATGACGTCACGGATGTCCTTGGAGACGGTGTTGTAGAACCAGGAGACGATGGTGTGGTCGATCCTCATCCACTCGATGTCGTCGACGCGGTTGCGAGCGTCGGTGGTGCCGTCGATGTGGTCTTGAAGACCAAACTTGCGGAAGTGGACCATGAAGAGGGTGCTCCAGGTGGTGTAGTTGGGCTGCTTCAGGTCAAGGACCTCGTCGACGTGGTTGCGGATAGCCAGCATCTGGAGGGTGACGGAGGAGACAGCAGCGCCATGGGGATCGCCGAAGGGGTTGGTGGCGGAGGAGGCGTCGGACTTGGTGGTCACGCTCATGGTGGCGATGGAGAGGAGAGAAGAGGCGGCGGCTTGAAAAGCGGCGGCGGCGGCTAGGGTTTAGTGCGGAAGGAGAGGCCTAGGAAGAGGACTCGAAAACTGATACCATGTAGAAACGCAGGAAAAGATTGGTATTGATCTCATATGGTGTACATATATAGTGGTACAGGCGTGACCAAACCTAGAAGAAACCTAATACAACTTCTATACAAAGTCGGTTACTAGAGTTTGGTATACACACGCACTCATAACATATGTGATACATAACTAGCTATTCCAACAATCAGAACCAGATCTTCAGCCATCTGAGCAAGGAGAAGAAAAACAAACAGTCACCTTCAATCCACACCACTCGCTCGTTAGCAAAACGATCGTCCCAACTTTTACTTCCGGATTCTTCGGTCACTCCGTGACAAGGCGTAAATCATGCATGCGGCTCGACCACGACGCATAACCACCAGTCCTCTACCGAATTGGCCAGTTGTGTGTGCAACGTGTTGGTTCTGCTACTTCTAGAAGTATTTTGGACCGGTCCGAACTTTTCTCGGCCAGGATTTATTCCGCAACAACGACATGGGCTGGCTCGCATGGCTGTGAGAGCTCTAGGTGCAACGGCTACTACGCCTAAATTCCTGATACAGGATCGAGCTAGGAATCTCTCTACTCTGATTGTTTGTTGCTGCAAGTTTGCAACAGGTTTCGCTTGGGATCTTCTGAACTCGCTAGCTCCTCCTCTAACTTTCTGATGTTGGATTAATCTCATTTTACTGGTATTCGTGAAGACCGTTGAGTTAACCTTGAGCGAGAAATATCGCGGTTGAACTGTTTTAACCGGGTCGCCAGGGTAGACCATGAGTCCACGTGCGGCCTGCATGCATGGAAAGAACGATTGGCCAGAGCTGTGCCCGGGTAGATCGGACTCGGACCAGTCAATGCATTTCTCAAGTAGTGACTGACCGTCGTAGACGACGGCATGGATTTCCCCCCTGGTCTGCAGCGTTGATCGATCCGTGTGGATCTTATTCAGTTTCCCGTTTAAGACGAACGTGTGGCCGGCTGTGGCTCCAGAACTGCGCCATGTCTCACTAGCTAACAGCCTAACCCTAGCCACACGATCTCACCGGAGAATGTACGTCAGGACATGCATTGATCACTAGCTAACAGCCTAGCCCTAGCCAGAACCAGCAGCTTAATCAGAGCTGGCAATGAAAAATCTGAAGTGCTACATGTCAAAACTACTGTATACTTGACTCAGCGCAACGTGATCACTCATTCTTCATCGATCCATCGCCATCCATGAACATGCATATGCATGCCAAGTCACAAATCCACATGCCGCTGCTTACAAGATCGATTCTCTGGAAGGCATATGCAGAGCCTCATGAGATGGGCTCCAAAGTCTTTAGAATGGAGAGTCACTCTCACATTCCAAGTAACTCACATGCACAACTTGGTTTGGATTGCTAAACCTTCTCTTTACTCTTGCTATATCCAGTTTATAGCAATCCATTATAGGAATGATGTTAGAGATGCTCTAAATACCTAACACCGGGTCGAGGAATCTCTACTCTGATCGTTTGTTTGCTGCCACAGAGTATCAGCAACAGTAAGTACGGACATTGATCACTAACAGCCTAACCCCTGGCAGCTGTCTCCATGCCAGAACCAGCAGCTTAATCAGAGCTGGCAATGCTGAAACTTCTGAACTGCTACTCCCTCCGTTCCAATTTAATTGACTTGATATTCACCAAATGACATGTATAGATACATCCACATGTGATGGATAGCAAGTCAATTAAAGTGGAACGGAGGGAGTACATGTCTATAGCACTGTATATATCTAAGCGTACCGTGATCACGCATCCATCGCCATCCATGCACATGCCGAATCCGAATTCACATCTCGCCTACTCGATCCATCGAACGATTCTCTGTAAGGCATATGCATAGCTTAATGACATGGGCTCTAAAGTCTTGAGAATGGAAACGAGCAACTCTCACATTCCAAGTAACTCACATGCACTACAAGAATATGAATCAGTGCAGATCAAACCCTGATGTCCTGACTACATGTGAGACTCAAAGTCCTGTGTACGTATTAATTGCACGTGTCCACGTCAATCGATCGGTCTGGTCGACACAGTTGGTCAAGTGTTACAGTTCGCATCGATCTTGATTCGTTAGTTAGTTATTCATTCATTTATCAACCACCTCCATTATATGCTAGCTCCAATTATATGCATACTCTAATTTTTGCACAGGGCGGCCGCGATGTCGTTTCGTCGCCAAATTTGCCAAATTTGACACGATGGTGCGTGACATGCTCATGTACGTGCATGATTATTTTCGGAATTTTTCGACACGTTTTGAATTTTTAAAAAAAATTCGAAAAAACGGGTGCATGTGCACCCGGGTGCACATGTGAGTTTCCGGTATAGGAGTACTTTCTTGGAAAGGCACTGGCTTAGCTTGGTTGCATCAGAAGCATTGTTCTATTTTTTTGCGGGAAATCAAAAGCATTGTTCATACATCGATCATAGCTTCTGCTTCATTTCCAGTATTCTCACGCGAAACTGCGTCCAGATCTGGACTCCTAGCTAACACACGTAGTACTCACGTGCATTACTTTGAAATAGCGTTTAGAAAACTGATTATAGTAGACAGTGGTTGCTAAGCCATCGGTCAGTATAGAAGAATCGAAGAATATTCAATTTGATTAAAGTAGGAGAGCAAATGATCGATATAATGCTCGCAGTTGGCGGAGGAACATGTAGATGCATGCATATATAGTCAGTTAAGGTTCCCGGGCATCTATCATGCATGGATTAGAAAATTTGCCAATTTGGTACTCGATGGTCTGACCGAATCTCACTTATAAACATATTCAGGGGAACTGTTGATGCATCACTCGAGATCGTTAGTTCGTACCAGCCGCAAATCATGGATGACTGGATGCATAATCTAATCTCGCAAGAAAGGCATTTTTGGTGGTTATGTAACTGAAAGACAAAACTCGAGAGGAGAAACCAAATAGAGCTTTCAGATAGCATTGAAAGAACATAATCTATGAGACTAACTAACTAATCATGTTAGTCCCATGGCTGACATTACTGCTACTCACTCCTTTTGGCATTATAGAGTTAGGGGACTAATTCGGCGGGGAGTAGTATATTAAATCTTATCGTTGGTCAAGGGAGTAGTAACTCCTCTCATTTGGGAAATTAGATGCTTGCACACGATTTCATTGGTCAAGGGCGAGAGGCGGGAGCCTGTTTTACGCAATGTTTAAGATATCGCTTATCGTTTACTGCTCGGTAGACCTCAGATTAGAGATTAATCCCTTATCGACCGATTAATCGATTTTATCGGTCGCCTATTTATCGGCTAGTTTTTTTTTGTAAATGTCAACTTCTGACACTAAAAATTCTAAAATATGCTACGCAAAAATTACATTGGAGTATTGGATATAAGTGCTACATTGAGTCATTTCCTTTGAATCAACAAACTGGGCAAAATTTGAGCTAATGTAAAGTTCTACAAAACTATCATCATATAAATCGGCTGTCAGACCGATAAATCGCCGATAAGTGGCAAAAATCGACCGAAAATCGACTGTCAGACCAAAATATCGACGCCAACGATAAACTCGGCCGATATGCTATAATCTTATCGGTCACCCCATGATTCACGATAAATCGACCGATTGGCATATCGGACGATTTTTTGAACATTGGTTTTACGTGAAAATAAGAAGTTTCAAAACATCCGGCCCTATATTTGTGAAATATCTAAAAAAAACGCATCCACCAGTAGTACCAAACTTACTACCTCCTCGCCTATTTATACGGCTAACATAACATAATCCCTCTTTTCCAAAATACAGGACATATAATATATTTTTGTAAGTCAAACTTGTTATGTTAGGTAAAATATATAGAAAAATATCAAACAAAGTATCATTAGATCCATTATTAAATATATATTTGGTATTGTAGAGTTGAATATTTTCTTCTACAATATTCACCCCACTTTGGAAAGTTTGGTTAGCACTCGCTGATTCGCCCTCTATAGTACATGGCAAAGAATTCGAACGCGATAAATATAGAGAGAAGTTCCATGGCTATCCTTCATAGCCACCAGCCTCAGATGTTTCTAATTTCGACTGAATAAGAAATGAGAGGTTCAAATATTTACCAACTCGGCAAAGCTGGAAAAACACAATTAATGGATTATTCTCCCGGGATTGCAATACCAAGGTGGGAGGCCCCTACCTTGACCCACAGTGCGGCCTCACATTTAAGGCGCGCGATAGAAGAGCGTACGAAGGAAAAGAAGAGACATTACAGAACACTCTCGCCGTCTCACGTTCATGTCGTTCCAAATCTCTCAAGTGACGAGCATGAGAAGACATGTCATGGCCTTCCTTGGTGAACCCGTGATGCTCAATGAAGAGAGAACAACACTCCTTCACCGAGTCGACGGCAAATCAAAGCGAAGGTTAAAGGTCGGGACGCCCAAGCCAATTGAATAAGAAGCTTACCCTTAGCACATGGCTTCAAAATGCAAGTGCCGAAGTGTATGCGTCTGGGGTGGACATTTCAATGTGTGGAATGAGCCTACCCTTAGCACATGGCTTCAAAATGCAAGTGTCGAAGTGTATGCGTCCCCAATTGTTGCATACAATTCCAACTACTAGTCACTTTATCATAGACGTAAGCTAACTACTCCCTCCGTTTTTTAATATAATATGTTTTAGCATTTATCTACATGCACATGTACACAAATGTATATAGACATGTGTTAGTGTGCATGTTCACTCACTTTAGTATGTATCTAGACAACATCTGCAACACCTAAAACATCTTATATTAAAAAACGGAGGGAGTAATTAGTACAACTATTCAAACGCATGTTCTTTCAGCAATAGACTAGGGATATAAGCGCGGCAAATGCCGTGCGTGTGTTTTTGAATTTGAATTTGAAAATGGTGATGTTGTAAAGTTGTCTAAGTTTGGAAATCATTGAAATTGAAAAATGCTTCCGTTTTAAAAATGGTTGGATTTTGGAGATTGCTCAAATTTGGAAATTAATTGTAATTCAATTTCAAATGTGTTTTGTTTTTTATGTGAAAATATTCCTAAATAGTTAGTTTTTTTTCTGTGAGTTTCTTTACACATTTTAGAGTTACGTTAAATGTTTAGTAAGCTGGAATGGTTTTATATGTTTGTATTTTGTCGAAATATTTGTTTGAATTTCATAATTGGAGGATGTATAGTATATGGTCGTTTGTTAAAGTTAATCCGTAGTTAGAAAAAATTCATTTGGAATTTGTACAAATATTCTTCAAATTAGAGTGGTGAAATGCCATAAGTTTTTATTTGAACTTCATAATTCGGGAGAATGGATTATGTGAGATAATATGTGAGATATATATATTTTAGAGGATTTCAATTTTTTTTCTTTTTTTTAGCAAATTCAATTTTTCAAATGTGTTGCGTGTATTTGTTTGTGAGAATTATGATATATATTTATTGTATAAGAAACAATTTGTCATATCAAGTATTTTCAGATATTTGGAAATTTGGGATGTTTGGTTATATTTGAAGTATAACATAAAATTTGTTTTCACTTCATAATTAGGGTGAATGCAATTTGTGAGATATATTTTAGAGTGTTTCTAACTTTCTAACAATTTTAAATGCTCAAATTTGTTGTTTTTTTAAACATTTATTTCAAATGTGTTAGCTTTTTTATAGGAAAATTCTAATTTTCTAACAATTTTAAATGCTCAAATGTGTTGCTTTTTTTTTAACATTTATTTCAAATGTGTTAGCTTTTTTTATAGGAAAATACTGTGAAATTAAATATAGCTACAATAAATATTATTACAATTGTTTTGCTAATTAAAATGTCTTGCATTCATTTTTCTTTTTGTTGATCATCATTCGAATGTTGTTTTATTGCATAACAAAAGAGAAGATAAAAACAAAAGAAAAGAAATACAAAGATGGGGTTAAATGGAGTGAGATGTCATTTTCTTATAATTTTTATGTTTGATACAATTAAGTAGGAATTATAGTTGGTTAAGTATGTATGAAAATGCGTTAGTTGTAAAGATTTTAATTTGTTGAAAATGTTGGTATGTTAGTTTTTTTTTAGAATTATGGTTTTAAAGATAATAATTTTACAATTTGCATGCATTTTGAATTTTGGTTTGCAAGGTATGAATTTTACAATTTGTATTTAAGGAAATGTGTTAGCTATAAAGATTTTATTTTTCAGATTTTTTTGGTATATTAGTTGGTTTTTCCTGAATAGTAATTTAAAAGTTATTAATTTTTCAATTTATAGCATTTTTTTAGTGATTATTCGAAAACTAGCAGAGGGGCCCGCATGTCCGGTTTTTTTATTTATTTGAAATTACGTGTGTAATTGCGAGATCGCTGACAGGTGGGCCCTCGCTGACGTCGTTCGTGATGTCAGGCGGCACGGCAGAGCCGCCGGAGCTGCCGGGCTCGCGGCGGAGCAACGACGAACGCGCAGAAGGCTGGAATCGGGCAGATCTGCACGGCAGCGTGGAGGCGGTTCGAAGGAGCGGCGCGGCGAGCCATTTGGCTACCGGAATCGTCGGCGGCGAGCAATTATGCGGTGGCGGATGTCAAGATGGGCCGTGGTGATGCGGCGGCGATTCCGAGCGATTCCGTCTGTCTCGTCGCGCGTTCGTCAGCGAAGATGGAGAGGGAGCGGCGGAGGTCGCCGTGGGCCTGGATCTGAAGGAGGAGGAGCAGAGCGACGACACGGCGCGTCGGCGGCGCCGGCGAGCTCCGCATCGCGCGTGAGAGAGAAAGGAGGAGGGGGATTCTGCGGTTGTTTTTGCAGAAAAGTCCGTGTAGTTTTGCATATTTTCGAACAGGTCCTTCGCAGTGGTAAAAGTTGGACTGCGGTTTTGTTTCTGAGAGTTGCGGGTTCTTTTTTGTAAAAGTGTATGCGCCAAAAATCGTGCGGCTCCTGATTGGTAGAAATCCCCCAGCTACAGTGTTACGGTAGCTCGCACGATTTTTGAAGTCATCTGCACCGTTGGTTCGCGTGATCGAACGGGCAGCGGCTTTCGGGTGACGTGGAGCGCAGAATCGGGAGGGAAACGCACGAACTTTTATATATATAGTAGGATAGTAAGATACTACTGTAGTAGGCTTCGAGTAGTAAAAATTCTGTTGTCGGTAGCACGCACGGGGGAAGTAGATTCAGCGATCGAGAGCTCAAGGATGCATTTTTTTCTGAAGTAAAATCAATACGTACGTGCACTTGCACGTGCATGTGCATGTGAGTCCATGCAGAGGCACATGCATGCATCGCTTGACGAAGGTGGCGCAGCACATGTGAGTTTCCGCCGCACATACCCGGCAATTTCAGGGAAGAATTGCACGTACTTTTGCTTGGTTGGCTCCATGCCTCGGTGCATGTACATGTACATCCGCATGAGGCACATGCATGCATCGCTTGGTAGCCCGCAGGAGGCGTGAAATTTGACAAAATTAACCCTTTGCCAAAACTTTAGCCAAAAATAACCTTTTTTGAAAAAATTTCGAAAACTAACCATTTTGTGTGGCTCCCGCACCGGGGGCGCCACACATGAAGGTGCAACGCCCCAGGCTGGGGAGCCACACATCTGCCAGCGTGGCAAGGCGGGTCCCAGCCCGGTTAAGTAGCGCCGGAGCTGGGGGAGCCACACATACCCGGCGCCACACATGTACATGTTATTTTCCGCCTGCACTGCACTGCTGCATGGCGTGGACTGCTGCACTCAGCCTGCACGCGCGCGAGGGCGCGAGACACAACGAACGCAGGGTCGCAGTGTGCAGCGGCAGATCGAGCAACGGCCAGTGAGTGCTATCAAGACGGACAAGCGACGCTGGTACAGGCTACAGCAGCACTTCTCCGGATGCGCGTGGCAGCGCGCCATGCATGCACAATCCCCAGACTCCAAGGCGAGAACCTGCACCGGCCGGTTAAAGCCCACTAGCTAGCTTATTTGTATGCAAATCTTTGAAGAATCATCTCTCATAAATAGTTTGTGGAAATTGTAATTTATTTGCACCATTGTGATGTAGATGGTGAACTCTATAAAACAAGTCTAATATCATATATATATATATATATTCTTACGTAAATAGTGTGTATCTACATGTGAATATCTTTATTGCTTATCACCGGTTAGTTTTGATCTTGATCTTAGATATCTTCAAAAAATTAGGGTTAGCCATCACCGGTTATTAGTGGTTAGCCCCGATAGCGACTTTAGATATCTTCAAGAATTTTGGGTTAGCCATCGTCGGTTATTCATGTTTCGACTTGTCGATGTCTTCGTCGCATATCAGGGAACCTCTAGAAATACTATATGGAATCCACATCAGTTATCGAGAAAATCTTCTCAGTCACTCACGTGGATATCTTATCACTGGTTAGCTTGATCCGAATTTTGGATATCTTCAAAGAACTATCTGGAAACAAATGTACGGACCCCATGCCCCTACATGTGGATATCTTCATTACTTATCACCGGTTAGCTTTGATCGTGATTTTAGATATCTTCAATAATTTAGGGTTAGCCATCACCCGTTATCTATGTTTTAACTTGTCGATGCCTTGTACAAATCCTGGAACCTCTAGAAATACTATGTGGATCCACATACCCCCACGTGTGGATATCTTCATTACGTATCACCGGCTAGCCTTGATTCAGAGTTTAGATATCTTCAAGAATTTAGGGATATCCATCGACGTTTATCCATGTTTAAAATTGTCGGTATTTTTGTCACATAACAAGAAACCTCTGAGAGGGGGGCGACGACGACGACGAGTAAATAGAACTTGAGAGGTTTGTGCAAAATTGCGGCACAATTTTGAGAATTTTGGCAGCCGGCGCAACAATATAGAGGGAGGGGGAAACTGGCATTCGGCTTGTGTCCATAACATTTTGGCAGATTAATTTGCAACAAAAAGCACCAACTTTTTTAACAAAAAATAATAATATGAAAAGACAGTTGCAGCCGGAGATACACAATATTTAGCTAGCTGCTTGATGTATTTTGTTCCGCGAATTTATAATTAATTAGCAAAGTTATTTTCTACGACAGTATCAACCATCGGCCACTGCCTACGTGCGTCAGCCCAGATCAGCTAGCTCAGTGGATCGGCTTCGGTCCACGCCGCCCATACGCATCGCAATCCGTGCACCGGTCTGCTGCATGCAACGTGATGTGGCATGGGTGAGCTAGGTAGGATACACGCTGTACGTGCATGCAGTACTGCAGTAGACGACCCACCGGTAGTCAGACCTCGGTAGAGTAGAGGTGTATGTATGTACGTACGTGCGCTAGCTGCACCACTGCGACTACTAGCTCGGTAAATAACATGTACATGTGTGGCGCCCCAGCCACCGGCGCCACACACCACCGGCGCCACACATGTATGTGTGGCTCCCCCAGCTCCGGCGCTACTTAACCGGGCTGGGACCCGCCTTGCCACACTGGCAGATGTGTGGCTCCCCAGCCTAGGGCGTTGCACCTTCATGTGTGGCGTTCCCGGTGCGGGAGCCACACAAAAGAGTTAGTTTTCGAAAAAAATTCAAAAAAGAGTTATTTTTGGCTAAAGTTTTGGCAAAGGGTTAATTTTGTCAAATTTCACCAGGAGGCCAGTTCAGACCCGTCAGCTGCAACAGCACGATGATTGATTGCATATATGACCTCCTAGGACAGGCCAGAGCTCCTCCTGCTCGTACCGACCATGGCTTCCCCTCACTCTCTCTTTGTGCTTACTCCTTTTTCTTCCTTTCAACTAGTGCTACAGTACCCGAATCAAAATAAGCTCTACACGAAAATGATGCGTGTTGATGATGTGGTTCTATTCTGACAATCGGTTTCGACTTTTGTTAATTGTTAACTTCTAATTTCGTGTTGATGTTTGAAGCTTTTTTTGACGAATTTCGTCAAATTAATCGCATACGCTCGACCGTTTGAAGTTTCCTTTTAGGAGTAGCTTCATCTCGTCATTTTACACAACTCTCGTGTTGTAAGTTTTTCGTTTCCGTGATTGTAGAAGAATAGATCTTGTGCCGTATGTGCGCGTATTTAGACTGTTTCTTGTCGTACGTCTCTTATTCAACCTCTGTATGCTTGTTATGGCGTTTATGGTGTGTTTGTGATGCTCTGCCGCAATCTTCGTCGTACACAGACACGCTTTGCCCGCTCGCTCTCCTCACCTCGAATCGCCCTCTACAGGGTTAAGCAGTGTTTGAGCACTCCACGGTAGCGTTCCTTGTCTCTGCACTCTGGCGAACAGACATGCTTACAAGACTCCGGTGGTAACTTCTTTTGGTGGAGGCGGCCTATGTACCGCGGTCACTATCATACTCGCGTAGTAGATGGTGCCATGGTAGATTGATGATCATTTTTTCGATAAAGGACATTTTATTACTCAAAGCATCACACGGATAAAAGTAACATTACACCCGGCCAGATTGATGGTGATGCGCAATAGTTTTGTTAGACCAAGGATAATAGTAAACACAACACATATGTGTGTCATTGCTATGCCATCCATATCCAGTCCACTAACCAACCTGTTTAGTAATTAGCTATAAAATGTACTAATTAATTAATATTTGACACACATTACACTTTCACAAAGTGTTTTGTAGCACGTTGTGCAGCTAGCTCTTAATTAATAGTCCGCTCTTTCTCTCTTATCCAAATCAGCAAAAATGTTATTTAAATTATTATAGTCTACTTACACCACCTTATATATTAGACGTTAGATAACTTAGCACCAATAATTTTGTTCTAATTAAAAAATGAAAAACACTAATTTCTTGTCCCCCTTTTCAAATAATAATTTGCATTAATCCCAAAATCATGAAAAAATGATATGCAAATGACTCTAGTTTGTTCTAGGTTTCATGTTTAGTGAAAATCACAATTCAACAATGAGCTATACAAAAATAACAAACCTGGCTACTTCAAATCACTAAAATTGTATTCCATTTCCCCATTTATATTTTTAACCGGAAATACAAACGTGCATGCACACATGGTACATAAACTATCATGTGTCCACTCAGTTGTGCAATGATAAATGCAGCATGCGCTCTAGAGCACAAAATACACACTCTTTAATCCTAAGGATGATTTCGAAAAAAAACTTTCGTGGTGTATTTATATAGCATGTTTTCATCATGTATTTACCCGTAGCGTGTTCCCCCGCGCTTACTCTTTATAGGTGTTAACGTTTATCGGCCACTCCCCCGAGCCTAAGCCGTGAACTTTTTTTTGTTTTTTGAACATAGCCGTGAACGTATTACCCTACAGTCTCCAGAAGATGTTCCATCTCCAACGAGTCAGAATCAGATCTTCAGAACATGTCAAAAAAAAAATCTTCAGAAGCCATCTCGGCAAGGAGAAGAAAAACAAACAGTCACCTTCAATCACCATCGATCCAAACCACACCACTCGCTCGTTAGCAAAACGATCGTCCCAACTTTTACTTCCGGATCGATTCTTCGGCCACTGCGTGACAAGTCGTAAATCATCAGTCCTCTACCCAATTGGGCAGTTGTGTGTGCAACGTGTTGGTTCTGCTACTTCTAGGAGTATTTTGGACCGGTCCGAACTTTTCTCGGCGAGGATTCATTCCGCATCAGCTTGCTGTAACAGCGACATGGGCTGGCTCACATGGCTGTGAGAGCTCTAGGTGCAACTGCTACTACACCGAAATACCTAACACCGGATCGAGGAATCTCTCTACTCTGATTATTTGTTGCTGCAAGCTTGCAACAGGTTTCGCTTGGGATCTTCTGAACTCGCTAGCTCCCCCTCTAAAATTCTGCTGTTGGATTAATCTCATTTTACTGGTATTCGTGAAGACCGTTGAGTTAACCTTGAGCGAGAAATATCACGGTTGAACTGTATTAACCGGGTCGCCAGAGTAGACCATGAGTCCACGTGCGGCCTGCATGCATGGAAAGAACGATTGGCCAGAGCTGTGCCCGGGTAGATCGGACTCGGACCAGTCAATGCATTTCTCAAGTAGTGACTGACCGTCGTAGACGACGGCATGGATTTCCCCCCTGGTCTGCAACGTTGATCGATCTGTGTGGATCTTATTCAGTTTCCCGTTTAAGATGAACGTGTGGCCGGCTGTGGCTCCAGAACTGCGCCATGTCTCCGCGATTTCGCTGAGCATTCCGATCCCTCGTCTCGTCTCAGGCACGAGCTTGTCAAACGGAGTGTCGTGTGACAGTCTACTGTCCACAGCATGTGGCCTAGGATTAATTTCTCCCACCGGCCGCATACGGTCGAGCCACATGCATGCATGACTTTCTTTCAGCCACACGATCTCACCGGAGAATTAATGTACGTCAGGACATTGATCACAAGCTAACAGCCTAACCCTAGCCAGAACCAGCAGCTTAATCAGAGCTGGCAATGCTGAAAAATCTGAACTGCTACATGTCAACACTACTGTATACATGACCCAGCCCAACGTGATCACTCATTCTTCATCGATCCATCGCCATCCATGAACATGCATATGCATGCCAAGTCACAAATCCACATGCCGCTGCTTACAAGATCGATTCTCTGGAAGGCATATGCGGAGCCTCATGAGATGGGCTCCGAAGTCTTTAGAATGGAGAGTCACTCTCACATTCCAAGTAACTCACATGCACAACTTGGTTTGGATTGCTAAACCTTCTCTTTACTCTTGCTATATCCAGTTTATAGCAATCCATTATAGGAATGATGTTAGAGATGCTCTAAATACCTAACACCGGGTCGAGGAATCTCTACTCTGATCGTTTGTTTGCTGCCACAGAGTATCAGCAACAGTAAGTACGGACATTGATCACTAACAGCCTAACCCCCTGGCAGCTGTCTCCATGCCAGAACCAGCAGCTTAATCAGAGCTGGCAATGCTGAAACTTCTGAATTGCTACATGTCTATAGCACTGTATACATGACTAAGCGTAACGTGATCACGCATCCATCGCCATCCATGCACATGCCGAATCCGAATTCACATCTCGCCTACTCGATCCATCGAACGATTCTCTGTAAGGCATGCATATGCATAGCTTAATGACATGGGCTCTAAAGTCTTGAGAATGGAAACGAGCAACTCTCACATTCCAAGTAACTCACATGCACTACGTACAATAATATGAATCAGTGCAGATCAAACCCTGATGTCCTCACTACATGTGAGACTCAAAGTCCTGTGTACGTATTAATTGCACGTGTCCACGTCAATCGATCGGTCTGGTCGACACAGTTGGTCATGTGTTACAGTTCGCATCGATCTTGATTCGTTAGTTATTCATTCATTTATCAACCACCTCCGTTATATGCTAGCTCCAATTATATGCATACTCTAATTAATCTGCGGATTCGATTGAGCGTTTACTTGTAACCCCATATATAGTAGCCAGTAGGAGTACTTTCTTGGAAAGGCACTGGCTTAGCTTGGTTGCATCAGAAGCATTGTTCTATTTTTTTGCGGGAAATCAGAAGCATTGTTCATACATCGATCATAGCTTCTGCTTCATTTCCAGTATTCTCACGCGAAACTGCGTCCAGATCTGGACTCCTAGCTAACACACGTAGTACTCACGTGCATTACTTTCAAATAGCGTTTAGAAAACTGATTATAGTAGACAGTGGTTGCTAAGCCATCGGTCAGTATAGAAGAATCGAAGAATATTCAATTTGATTAAAGTAGGAGAGCAAATGATCGATATAATGCTCGCAGTTGGCGGAGGAACATGTAGATGCATGCATATATAGTCAGTTAAGGTTCCCGGGCATCTATCATGCTTGGATTAGAAAATTTGCCAATTTGGTAGTCGATGGTCTGACCGAATCTCACTTATAAACATATTCAGGGGAACTGTTGATGCATCACTCGAGATCGTTAGTTCGTACCAGCCGCAAATCATGGATGACTGGATGATAATCTAATCTCGCAAGAAAGGCATTTTTAGTGGTTATGTAACTGAAAGACAAAACTCGAGAGGAGAAACCAAATAGAGCTTTCAGATAACATTGAGTGAACATAATCCATGACACTAACTAACTAATCATGTTAGTCCCACGGCCGACATTACTGCTACTCACTCCTTTTGGCATTATAGAGTTAGGGGACTAATTCGGCGGGAGTAGTATATCAAATCCTATCATTGGTCAAGGGAGTAGTAACTCCTCTCATTTGGGAAATTTGATGCTTGCACACGATTTCATTGGTCAAGGGCGAGAGGCGGGAGCCTGTTTTACGCAATGTTTAAGATATCGCTTATCGTTTACTTCTCGGTTGACCTCAGATTAGAGATTAATCCCTTATCGGCCGGTTAATCGATTTTATCGGTCGCCTATTTATCGGCTAGTTTTTTTTGTAAATGTCAACTTCTGACACTAAAAATTCTAAAATAAGCTATGCAAAAATTACATTGGAGTATTGGATATAAGTGCTACATTGAGTCCTTTCCTTTGAATCAACAAACTGGGCAAAATTTGAGCTAATGTAAAGTTCTACAAAACTATCATCCTAGAAATCGGCTGTCAGACCGATAAATCGCCGATAAGTGGCAAAAATCGACCGAAAATCGACTGTCAGACCAAAATATCGGCACCAACGATAAACTCGGCCGATATGCTATAATCTTATCGGTCACCCCATGATTCACGATAAATTGACCGATTGGCATATCGAACGATTTTTTTGAACATTTGTTTTACATGAAAATAAGAAGTGTCAAAACATCCGGCCCTATATTTGTGAAATATCTAAAAAAAACGCATCCACCAGTAGTACCTAACTTACTACCTCCTCGCCTATTTATACGGCTAACATAACATAATCCCTCTTTTCCAAAATACAGGACATATAATATATTTTTGTAAGTCAAACTTGTTATGTTAGGTAAAATATATAGAAAAATATCAAACAAAGTATCATTAGATCCATTATTAAATATATATTTGGTATTGTAGAGTTGAATATTTTCTTCTACAATATTCACCCCACTTTGGAAAGTTTGGTTAGCACTCGCTGATTCGCCCTCTATAGTACATGGCAAAGAATTCAAACGCGATAAATATAGAGAGAAGTTCCATGGCTATCCTTCATAGCCACCAGCCTCAGATGTTTCTAATTTCGACTGAATAAGAAATGAGAGGTTCAAATATTTACCAACTCGGCAAAGCTGGAAAAACACAATTAATGGATTATTCTCCCGGGATTGCAATACCAAGGTGGGAGGCCCCTACCTTGACCCACAGTGCGGCCTCACATTTAAGGCGCGCGATAGAAGAACGTACGAAGGAAAAGAAGAGACATTACGGAACACTCTCGCCGTCTCACGTTCATGTCGTTCCAAATCTCTCAAGCGACGAGCATGAGAAGACATGTCATGGCCTTCCTTGGTGAACCCGTGATGCTCAATGAAGAGAGAACAACACTCCTTCACCGAGTCGACGGCAAATCAAAGCGAAGGTTAAAGGTCGGGACGCCCAAGCCAATTGAATAAGAAGCTTACCCTTAGAGCATCTCTAATAGACACCGCAAATTCGCAACCTGCAAACCCCGGATGCAGGTTGTAGAAAACCTGTTTGCAGACCGAGTTCGGTCGCGCGCAGATCAGCCACGCCAATTGAAACTGCAAATTTAAAATTCAAAGTTCGCGGGAAATTCATCTGCAAGTTCTTCATTTACATATGACCGGAATACTCACCGGATTCATCGTAGTTCTTCATTACATACGGGATAACCAAAATAAAAACCTAGACTACGCGGACCTAACCCTAAACTGACCAAACTCAGCTCACCGGAGCTCGCAGGGTGCGGCCGCGCCGTCGCCGGAGTGGTTTCACTCCTCCTCCGAGTCGTCGTCGACGTAGATGACGACGGCTTTGCCCTTCTCGCGCGCCTTGGAGGCCTCCTGCTCGCGGTGGAGGCGGTCCTGCTCCTCGGACCGCGCCTTCACCGGCGCCGGTCACCGTCTCGAGGAAGTCATCGGGGACGAAGTCCTCGCGGGTCACCGAGCCCTCGAAAGCGGCCGGATCGTACACCTCGAATCCATCGTCGTCGACGGCGACCTCGCGCGCCTGCGACGAGCCCGGAGTTCGCGGCGACGAGCCCGAGGATATACGGTCCAGCTGCCGGAGGAGGAAAGGGTCCAGCTGCCAGAGTTCGCGGGAGGCGCGGGAGGCGCGGGCGGCGGCAGGAGACCGTGGAGGATGTCGAACTCCTCCGTCTCCCGCCGCAAAAGCGACGGCGGCACCGGGAGCCCCCTCCCCGTCCATTTACGGGACGAGCGCTTCCACGCGGCGTCGGCGGCGACGCAGCGGCGCCGCTCTTGCTGCAGGGCTGGCGAGAGGTTGTCCATGGTGGCGGTGGAGGCGCCAATCGACGACTGGAGCGAGAGAGAGAGGGGAGTGGCCGGCGGCGAGAAATGTGGGGAATTGCGGCTAGGGTTCGGCGGCGGAGGGGAGGGTTTCGGCCTGCATTTCGGCGACCGAACGGCTTAAATAGCGGTCGCGGGTGGACATTTGCGGAGGCCGGGAAATCGTTTACAGGCCGGGCCGCGATTGCGGTTTCTAATCTGCGCAGCGAACTGGACTCGGCCCGCAAACTCGCCGGGATTTTGCAGTTCTTGCCGATTTGCGGTGTCTGTTAGAGATGCTCTTAGCACATGGCTTCAAAATGCAAGTGCCGAAGTGTATGCGTCTGGGGTGGACATTTCAATGTGTGGAATGAGCCTACCCTTAGCACATGGCTTCAAAATGCAAGTGCCGAAGTGTATTCGTCCCCAATTGTTGCATACAGTACTAGTCACTTTATCATAGACGTAAGCTAACTAATTAGTACAACTATTCAAACGCATGTTCTTTCAGCAATAGACTAGGTATCTAAGCGCGGCAAATGTCGCGCGTGTGTTTTTGAATTTGAATTTGAAAATGGTGATGTTCTAAAGTTGTTTAAGTTTGGAAATAATTGAAATTGAAAAATGCTTCCGTTTTAAAAATGGTTGGATTTTGGAGATTGCTCAAATTTGGAATTATTGTAATTCAATTTCAAATGTGTTTTGTTTTTTTAGGTGAAAATATTCGTAAGTAGTTAGTTTTTTTTGTGAGTTTTTTCACACATTTTAGAGTTACGTTAAATGTTTAGTAAATTGGAATGGTTTTATATGTTTGTATTATGTCGACATGTTTGTTTGGATTTCATAATTGGAGGATGTATAGTATATGGTCGTTTGTTAAAGTTAATTCGCAGTTAGAGAAAATTCATTTGGAATTTGTGAAAATATTATTCAAATTAGAGTGGTGAAATGTCATAAGTTTTTATTTGAACTTCATAACTCGGGAGAATGAATTATGTGAGATAATATGTGAGATATATATGTTTTAGAGGATTTCAATTTTTTCTTTTTTTAGCAAATTGAATTTTTCAAATGTGTTGCATGTATTTTTGTTGTGAGAATTATGATATATTTTATTGTAGAGGAAACAATTTGTTATATCGAGTATTTTTAGATATTTAGAAATTTGGGATGTTTGGATATTTTTGAAATATAACATAAAATTTGTGTCAACTTCATAATTAGAGTGAATGCAATTTATATTTTATCGTAGAAGAAGCAATTTGTGATATCGAGTATTTTTAGATATTCTGAGCGCGGCAAATGCCGCGCCTGTGTGGCAAAATTAAAATTTGGAATTGCCGGCATTTTTAAATTGTGGGAAGTTGAAAATTGTTGAAATAGAAAGAAAGTTTATGTTTAAAGAATTGGTGAGTTTTTGAAAATGGTCGAACTGAGAGGTTTTTAAGTTTTGAGTTCTTTTCACGGCTATTGAACGATCAGATTTGAAAGGCATTCGAAATTTTAGAATATCCAAATTTGAATGTTGATCATAAAATTGTCGAACTGAGAGGTTTTTAAGTTTTGAGTTCTTTTCACGGCTATTGAACGATCAGATTTGAAAGGAATTCAAAATTTTAGAATATCCAAATTTGAATGTTGATCATATGCTATAAATAGTCAACGTTGATTTTTTGTGTTCGCATGCCATAAATAGTCAGCGTTCACTTTTGTGTTCGTGGTGATATTTTTGTCATATTTGTAAATACCGTGGTGTGAAGAATCCAAATGTTGTTTATTTTTTGTGTTTATGCTAATATATTTGTCATGTTTTCCTGACGGACAGATTTGAGGTTATAGTTATATTTCACATTTGACGTTTCTCATATCTTTTTACTTTGCTTAAATAATACTCCAAATATTTGTGATTTTTTTTGACAAATGACTTCGCTATTATAAATTGGAACATTACTTATAGTTTTTAGATAAATGACTCTATTATTAAGAGAGATGTGAAACGCTATTATTAAGAGAGTTGTGAAACGTTTCGAGTACTGTAAAAAAAATAACTTCATTACCATTTGTTTGAGCAATTGGAACGTTGGGTAAACAGTACTTCCTTTTTGATCTTTTTCTTTGGCCTAAACAAAACTCAGAATATTTCATATTTTTTTATCTTTTCTAGATTGTGAAAAACAAATCGGTGAAATTAAGCAAAAGCAAATGTTATTTTCCATCACTTAGCAAACTCCATCTGGGACGTTGTGATTTAAAATGTTAAAATTCGTCGCAATTTGTCGTTTGGATTATCTCCAGTTTTTTTAGCAAATTTAAATGTTCAAATATGTATATAGTTTGATATAGATATTTATTTGAAATGTTGAAAAATGTTTGTATATTGTCACAAGTAGGTAGCATATATTTTTCGGGTCACCTCGATTTATTTTATATTTTAATGATGGTTATTTTTTAAACTGTTGGTTGTGCAATGTTTTTTTTTCTGGAATTAGTTAATCATCTGAATTTCATATTTGGACGAAGTTAATTTAGATTGTTTTCAAATATTTTCCAAATTGGAATATTCAATTTAAGCCCATAATTAGAGGAGATGTATTGTGCGAGCATTTGTTAAATTCATCTCCACATAATTAGGGGAAGTTTGCTTGTAATTTTTCCAAATATTGTCCGAACTGAAATATTCAATCTAAGTCCATTGTATGAACATTTACTAAATTAAACTCCATATAATTAGGTGAAGTTCATTTGAATGCTTTGAAATGTTCACCAATTTTAGGAGTTCAATTTTTTTAGTTTTATGTGTCCAAGCAGAATTGACAAAATAAGTTGGAGACAACCCCATAAGTTCAAAAGTTAGTTATTTAGTGCTTTTTCATAAACATGATTCAAAGTTATGTTAGCAAGCCTGAATTTCACATAATCAGATAGCTTAAATTTTTCTGAACATTTTGACGTATTGAACACATTTTTCTGAGTTGTAGATTGAAATATATGAATTTTACAAATTTTAGTATTTTTCTGTAAATATTAAAAAAACGGGCAGGTGGGACCCGCCTGGCAGGCTAGCCCGCGATGGCGTCATCCGGCGGCGGCCATGGCCAGCGCGCCCGAGCTCGGGCGAGCACGGCCCGCTCGCCCCAGCACGCTCGCGAGGGCGGCGGTGCGCGGATCCGCACGAGGGCAGTGCGGGGGAGCCGTTTGGGCGGCGCTGCGTACCGTTTGGTCGCCGGAGCCGCCGGCGGCGACCAAAACGGTGGCGGCGGACGGCGAGCTCGCGGGCGGCGATTCCGGCCCACGGCTGCCGTTCTGGCAAGCGGCGCTGGGCGAGGACGGAGATCCGAGGACGGCGCAGCTCCCCGTGCCTTTCGATTTGAGGGAGGAGGGCCATGGCGGCGGCGGCGCGCGTCGGCGAGGCCGCGGTCGCGAGAGAGAAGGAGAGGGAAGGGGGCTCGGCGGCAATTTTGCAAGGAAGTCCCCGGTTTGTTCGCAAATTACGATTAGGTCCTTTGCGGGCGGTTTTCTGCAAAATTGTGGCGCCAAATATCGTGCGGGGCAACGTGTCGTCGCGTGATTGGCAGAAATCCCCCAGGTACAGTAATACTGTAGCTGCACGAATTTTGAAGCCATCAGTGCCGTCAGTTACACTGATCGAACGGCTGCTGTTTTCCGATGATGTGGACCAACGACAGGAAGCGAATCGTTCCTACTTTATATATAGAGGCACTAGGCTTCGAGTAGTAAAAATTCTGTTGTCGGTAGCACGCACGGGGGAAGAAGATTCAGCGATCGAGGCTCAAGGATGCAATTTTTTCTGAAGTAAAATCAATACGTACACTTGCACGTGCATGTGCATGTGAGTCCATGCAGAGGCACATGCATGCATCGCTTGACGAAGGTGGACCGGCCGGTGAAATAAAGCTGAGGCCGCACATACCCGGCAATTTCAGGGAAGAATTGCACGAACTTTTGCTTGGTTGGCTCCATGCCTCGGTGCATGTACATGTACATCCGCATGAGCCCGCAGGAGGCCAGACTAGACTCGCCAGCTGCAACCACACGACGATTGGTTGCCTGCATGACATACTGGGCCAGGCCAGCGCACCTATTAAAGCAGCATCGGGCCAGACCGGTTGGGCACGCTTGAATCGAGGGTGCCCATGAGTCAGGCGGACCAGCTGCAAAACTCCTCACTCTCCTTGTGCTTGCCCTTTTTCTTCATTCCAACTAGTGCTACAGTGTTCGAATCAAAATAAATTCTACACGAAAATGATGCGCGTTGATGATGTGGTTCCATTTTGACAATCGGTTTCAACTTTTGTTAATTGTTAACTTCTAATTTCGTGTCGATGTTTGAATCTTTTTTTGACGAATTTCGCCAAATTTATTGCACACGCTCGACTGTTTGAAGTTTTCTTTTAGGAGTAGCTTCATCTCGTCATTTTACACAACTCCCATGTTGTAAGTTTTTCGTTTCCGTGATTGTAGATGAATAGATCCTGTGTCGTATGTGCGCGTATTTAGACTGTTCTTGTTGTACGTCTCTTCTTCAACCTCCGTATGGTTTTGATGGTGTTTATGGGGTGTTTGTGATGCTCCGCCGCTGTCGTTGTATGAAACAACAGATGCCTAGGGGTAGGCTTAAGTTGGGGGCCGATGGACGCTAGATGATTCAGAGAGGGATAGCGCGTTGAAGAGCGCACACGGACAAACAGATGAACACAAGGATTTGCCCTGCTTCGGGCCTCTCGTGAGAGATAAAACCCCTACTACAGCATCTAGCCTATTTGGTGTATTTCTCTCTCTGTATATGATCTGTACAAAAGCTCCCCGAGCTGTATGTCTAAGTATCTCTAAACGTGAGCAAGGCAGTACGAACCTCTCATGGAGAAGGAAGCTAGCAAGGAGCTACGGGGAAAAATGAGCCCAAGGGGCTACGGAGAGTGCTCCCCCTGGTGCTCTTTATATAGGGAGAGCCCAGGGGATAAGGGGTGGCCCGCAGGACACTATGCACACACTGTATATGATTTGAATACTGGGGTCTTGTCCGCACTGTGCACGCGTCATGAGCCGTACCGTCCTCCGCACTGTAACCATGCTAAGCCACGTCCAGGATGGGCGTGGCCTGTCTTGTCCTTGTCCTTAACTTTGTCCACTAGCGCTTGTCTTCTGGAAGTGGCAGGGCATCTGGTACTTGTCGAGGGAGTGGCTGGGGACGTGTATGTCGGCCGGGACAATATGCCGTCCGGAGGTATGTCGGATGAACAGTGCCGGGTACCTCGGATGAACAGTGTCGGGGGTATCTCGGATGAACAGTGCCGGGTATCTCGGATGAGCAGTGTCGGGGGCGTCTCGGATGAACAGTGCCGGGGGCGTCTCGGATGAACAGTACCGGTGTATCTCGGATGAACAGTACCGTGGTGTCTTGGATGAACAGTGCCGTGTGTCTCGGATGAACAGTGCCTGGGGTTCCTCGGATGAACAGTCCGGGGGTCTCTCGGATGAACAGTGCCGGGTATCTCGGATGAACAGTGCCATCAGGACATGGATATGTCGGTAAAGGCCTATTTCGGCCTACCATACGGTATTCCGGCCTGGGCACAGCCAATCTCGGCCCAGGCTGGTCTCCTTTGATTTTCCTTTATCTTTTACTCATATATTTCCAGTTTCTCTCTTTTATTAACTCCGTAAAACCATTAACTTTGGGGGTACCCGGGGTTACATCCCCGACATTAGTCCCCGAGGCTGTGGGGGACTCGCAGAGTCGCGCGCAGACTTACAAAAACAAATAACCATACCAAAAAACCTCCATATACACAACATCCTGCCTGCATGGGCACCATTATATGTCGGTTTTCGGCCACTCTGGGCATTACCGAAGTTGCATGCCGCCAGCATTAACTGAACCGACATATAACCTGCACGGACATATCTCATATGTCGGTTTTCAGCCACTCTGGGCGTTTACCGACATCGGATGTCAACAGCCTGAGCTGAATTGACATGGGCATATCTCATATATCGGTTTTTGCCACTTTGGGCTTTTACCAACATCGGATGTCATCAGCCTGAGCTGAATTGACATAGGCATATCTCATATGTCGGTTTTTAGCCACTCTGGGCTTTTACCAACATCGGATGTCATCAGCCTGAGCTGGATTGACATGGACATATCTCATATGTCGGTTTTCAGCCACTTTGGGCTTTTACTGCATAGATATGTTGGCAGCGTTAGCTGTACCAACATATAGCCGTCATTGGCTGAATTGGCCTTTTGCCATCATGGGCATTTGCCTTATGCCAGTTTTTACCGTAAAGATATGCTGGCAGCCTTAGCTGAACCAACATATAGCCGTTATTGGCTGAACTGGCATTTTGCCATCATGGGCACTTGCCCTATGCCGGTTTGAGATATCTCTCAACACATTATGCTCAGTGAGTCGGAATACTCTTCGACTCACTGAACCGGGATAGCGATGCTATGATACTCGGGCAAACTGGGATAACTGAAGAACCATGATAATCGGTTAAGCTGGTAAAGACAACAATTATGAGATATCTGATTATACGAGATAAATGCCGTGATATTCTGGCAAACCGAAATAAACGGTGATCTGAGATATGAGGTGATGCTGAGATATAACTGCAAACCGAAATAAACGGCGATTTGAAATATGAGATGATATTGAGATATAGCTGCAAACCGAAATAAACGGCGATCTAGATAATACCGATAATGCTGTGATATTTTGGGCAATCCGAGATAACCGATAAAACCATGATCTAGGGGATGAATATTCTCTCGGTAAGACCGATATCACCTTTCAATGTTAGTTCAAGCATATATATAATGAATATTTAACGGGAACAACAACTCTATTTAACAGACAAAAATAAGTCTAGCAGCGAAACTATGCAACAGGACACAGACTCGAACTCAACCGAGTCCCCGAGTCACTTTTCTAGATCTAGGAGAAGAAGCAGAACTGACTGACCAGCCAGTCCCCGGGTCAAGACATCTTGGTCCCGGGGAAAACAACTAAGCAAAGCAGAAAAGAGGGGAGAGTCCCCGAGCACTGTTTAAGACTATTTAAAAGAATGATGCAGACATATAATTGATACTCACAAGGTAGTGTTGTTGTAGCAATCGAGGAAGACGCTTATGCCGGCCGGAACACCGGCCTGTCGGCCTGATCCACCAATATCTCGGTTTGAACCACCTGCATGTCAGATTTGACCAACATATGTCGGGATTTACCAAGCTTAACTCGGATTTCCCAAGCTTAACTCGGATTTCCGAACCTTATCTCGGATTTCCAAGCCTTAACTCGGACTTCCAAGCTTAACTCAGATTTCCAAGCCTTAACTCGGATTTCCAAACCTTAACTCGGATTTTCCAACCTTATCTCGGATTTCCAAGACTTAACTCGGACTTCCAAGCTTAACTCGGATTTCCCAAGCTTAACTCGGATTTCCAAGCCTTAACTCGGATTTTCCAACCTTATCTCGGATTTCCCAACCTTAACTCGGATTTTCCAAGCTTAACTCGGATTTTCAACCTTATCTCGGATTTCCCAACCTTATCTCGGATTTACAGGGTATCTCGGATTTCCAGGGTATCTCGGATTTACAGGGTATCTCGGATTTCTCCAGCGCACCAGCATATCTCGGATTTCCAGCATACCTCGGATTTACCAGCATATCTCGGATTTCCGGCATACCTCGGATTTACCAGCATACCAGCATATTTCGGATTTCCTAAATACCTCGGATTTCCAGCATACCTCGGATTTACCAGCATCCCAGCATATCTCGGATTCGAACTGTAGTCAACTCGAAAATGAGTTAACACACGGGGACGATGCCGAAGTTGAGTCCCCGAGTCACTTTTCTCATCCGGGATCTGCCGATGATGTCCGTTGGTGGAGGCAGCGCTAGCCTCTGCTCACAGCGGCAAGCTAGAGCGCGGGGGACAATGGCGATGTCGAGTCCCCGCGTTGATGAAGAAGGTCCTGTCCGAATTTGATCCAGCAAGCGCCACTGTCGGCCCCACGGTGGGCGCCAACTGTCGTCGTATGAAACAACAGATGCCTAGGGGTAGGCTTAAGTTGGGGGCCGATGGACGCTAGAGGATTCGGGGAGGGATAGCGCGCTGAAGAGGATTTACCCTGCTTCGGGGCTCTCGTGAGAGATAAAACCCCTACTGCAGCATCTAGCCTATTTGGTGTATTTCTCTCTCTGTATATGATCTGTACAAAGGCTCCTCGAGCTGTATGTCTAAGTATCTCTAAACCTGAGCAAGGCAGTACGAAGCTCTCATGGAGAAGGAAGCTAGCAAGGAGCTACGGGGGAAAATGAGCCCAAGGGGCTACGGAGAGTGCTCCCCCTGGTGCTCTTTATATAGGGAGAGCCCAGGGGATAAGGGGTGGCCCGCAGGACACTATGCACACACTGTATATGAGTTGACTACTGGGGTCTTGTCCGCACTGTGCACGCGTCATGAGCCGTACCGTCCTCCGCACTGTAACCATGCTAAGCCACGTTGAGGATGGGCGTGGCCTGTCTTGTCCTTGTCCTTAACTTTGTCCACTAGCGCTTGTCTTCTGGAAGTGGCAGGGCATCTAGTACTTGTCGAGGGAGTGGCTGGGGACGTGTATGTCGGCCGGGACAATATGCCGTCCGGAGGTATGTCGGATGAACAGTGCCGGGTACCTCGGATGAACAGTGTCGGGGTATCTCGGATGAACATTGCCGGGTATCTCGGATGAACAGTGCCGGGGGTATGTCGAATGAACAGTGCCGGGGTGTATCTCGGATGAACAGTGCCGGGGTATCTCGGATGAACAGTGCCGGGTGTGTATCTCGGATAAACAATGCCGGGGTCTCTCGGATGAACAGTGCCGGGTACCTCGGATGAACAGTGCGGGGGGGGGTCTCGGATGAACAGTGCGGGGGTTCCTCGGGATGAACCGTGCCGGGGTGGGTATCTCGGATGAACAGTGCCGGGTATCTCGGATGAACAATGCCGTGGTATCTCGGATGAACAGTGCCACCAGGACATGGATATGTCGGTAAAGGCCTATTTCGGCCTAGCATACGGTATTCCGCCCTGGGCACAGCCAATCTCGGCCCAGGCTAGTCTCCTTTGGTTTTCCTTTATCTTTTACTCATATATTTCCAGTTTCTCTCTTTTATTAACTCCGTAAAACCATTAACTTTGGGGGTACCCGGGGTTACATCCCCGACAGCCGCAATCTTCGCCGCCACCTCACACTCCGTCGTCGGCGTCCAGCTCCGCCGCCGCCATGTCGCGTCGTCGTCCATCGAGCTACGTCGCCGCCATGCCACGTCATCGCCGTCGACCTCTGCTGCCGCCATGGCGCGTCGTCTCCGTCGACCTCTGCCACCGCCATGCCGCGTCATCGTGGCTACATTGATATGTCGCGTACAGTTGTCCAAGTGTGGTGATTGATGGTACCTTCAGCCATAAAAATAGGTGAGACTAACCAAGATTTGCATCCAAACAAACAAAGCCGACCGGCGAGCCAAGATAAGATGATTAGGAGGGTGGTTGTATCCCAACACACCAGAGTTCAAATTCCATATTTGAAATTGATGTTTCTCATTTAGACGTAATATTCTTTAATGGGAGATGACGTTCCCGTCGACAACGAGACGCCTATGGTGGCTTTGTCAATCTCAAACCCGACAGCCGACTCAGTTTCGCAAACAGAAAAACAGAGGATATGGCAACAACTTGGACACACATGTCGGCTGTTGCGGCCGGCATTGAATTGCGAGGCTAAGCATGAAGCGAGCGGCACCGCACACGTCTGGCTATCTCCCGGCCTGCACGTAGCTCAGTCGCATAGATCGATCTGATCTCGACGCATGCCCTTGTTGGTGGAGACCGTGCATGCAAATCATAAACTGGGACGCCGGCAATCAGAGTTCAGAAACATATCTCGTGCACATGGCTTGCCCTACCCAGTTCCGCGGTCACTTGGACGTTCGACCAAACGATCGATGGGCGACGGTGTCCCCGCTTGATCGGCGGTCCGGTTGGTGGGCGAAGGGATGGACCACGCCGCCGGCCGTCGCGCTCGCCGCCTCGTCGCTCTGGGTCGCTCTAGGCTTATAGCCCAGTCGTATCAATTATCCGCTACCATTAATGTTACTAGAAGAAGATCCCTGGACATGAAAAGTTTACAATCAACGGAGGTTGCGGATCCGGTCCGTGAATTAGCAGAGACCCAGCTGGTTCGACGGATCTAGCTAGCTATAGGGTTCAAGACTTTTTTGTTTCAACCTCTAGCAAGCCAAGCTCCGTGACTTTATCTCTGAGAGTAGTACAATTATCCACCACCTTTTTTTGCAGTTTCAGCATGATTATTACACGATTAGTAGGAGTACAACTTCCGTGCCAGTCACCACTGTGTCGATCTATGTGGACGACGTCAGTAGTTGAACTAAGCAAGGGACTAATTGATACGATCAGCGCAGTGCCGGACTGATTGATGGAGAAGATGGACTTGGCCATATGCATCCGTGGACTTTTTAGCTGTTTAACAAAGACAAGGGAGAGGGTCGATACACGATAAGCTCGTCATATGCAGTATTTTTTGTTAGATCTGGCCCCTAGCCGAAGCTAAATTTCAATTTGGCCTCTCGACAAAATTATTTCAAAATCTGTCCCCTCAACTCGACGCCATTGACCATGGCGCTGAAGTTATGTAGGTAGCTGTCAGGTTAGCCCGGCGCCGAAGTGAGGTCGATGCTAGTGTCATTGGCACCTAACCCTTGGAGCAATTTTTCGCAAATTTTCCTTGGCGTTTGCATGCACAACATTGGCTCTATTCCTGATGGTGTCGAGCTATGATGCTAGACTGTATAATAGTTTCACGAGGGGTCAGACAAAATTTTTGTCTAAGGGCAAAATTTGGTTTAAAAAGATACTCATATGCATATGCATAGGAGGCGAGGAGAGGAAGGATCAGGGGCAGCATAGTGAGATCGAGCTTGCGTGTCTGCATACATGTGTGAGCGTACGCGCGCTGAAAACAAAAATAGTAGCTATGAAGGACAGGGCAACGTACACAGACACGCTTTGCCCGCTCGCTCTCCTCACCTCGAATCGCCCTCTACAGGGGTTAAGCAGTGTTTGAGCACTCCACGGTAGCATTCCTTGTCTCTGCACTCTGGCGAACAGACATGTTTCCAAGACTCCGGTGGTAACTTCTTTGGGTGGAGGCGGCCTATGTACCGCGGTCACTATCATACTCGCGTAGTAGATGGAGCCATGGTAGATTGATGATCATTTTTTCGATAAAGGACATTTTATTACTCAAAGCATCACGCGGATAAAAGTAACATTACACCTGGCCAGATTGATGGTGATGCGCAATAGTTTTGTTAGACCAAGGATAATAGTAAACACAACACATATGTGTGTCATTGCTATGCCATCCATATCCAGTCCACTAACCAACCTGTTTAGTAATTAGCTATAAAATGTACTAATTAATTAATATCTGACACACATTACACTTTCACAAAGTGTTTTGTAGCACGTTGTGCAGCTAGCTCTTAATTAATAGTCCGCTCTTTCTTTCTTATCCAAATCAGCAAAAATATGTTATTTAAATTATTATAGTCTACTTACACCACCTTATATATTAGACGTTAGATAACTTAGCACCAATAATTTTGTCCTAATTAAAAAAATGAAAAAACTAATTTCTTGTCCCCCTTTTCAAATAATAATTTGCATTAATCCCAAAATAATGAAAAAATGATATGCAAATGACTCTAGTTTGTTCTAGGTTTCATGTTTAGTGAAAATCACAATTCAACAATGAGCTATACAAAAATAACAAACCTGGCTACTTCAAATCACTAAAATTGTATTCCATTTCCCCATTTATATTTTTAACCGGAAATACAAACGTGCATGCACACATGGTACATAAACTATCATGTCCACTCAGTTGTGCAATGATAAATGCAGCATGCGCTCTAGAGCACAAAATACACACTCTTTAATCCTAAGGATGATTTCGAAAAAAAACTTTCGTGGTGTATTTATATAGCATGTTTTCATCATGTATTTACCCGTAGCGTGTTCCCCCGCGCTTACTCTTTATAGGTGTTAACGTTTATCGGCCACTCCCCCGAGCCTAAGCCGTGAACCTTTTTTTTTTTTTGAACATAGCCGTGAACGTATTACCCTACAGTCTCCAGAAGATGTTCCATCTCCAACGAGTCAGAATCAGATCTTCAGAACATGTCAAAAAAAAAATCTTCAGAAGCCATCTCGGCAAGGAGAAGAAAAACAAACAGTCACCTTCAATCACCATCGATCCAAACCACACCACTCGCTCGTTAGCAAAACGATCGTCCCAACTTTTACTTCCGGATCGATTCTTCGGCCACTCCGTGACAAGTCGTAAATCATGCGGCTCGACCACGAGTCCACGACGCATAACCATCGGTCCTCTACCCAATTGGGCAGTTGTGTGTGCAACGTGTTGGTTCTGCTACTTCTAGGAGTATTTTGGACCGGTCCGAACTTTTCTCGGCGAGGATTCATTCCGCATCAGCTTGCTGTAACAGCGACATGGGCTGGCTCACATGGCTGTGAGAGCTCTAGGTGCAACTGCTACTACACCGAAATACCTAACACCGGATCGAGGAATCTCTCTACTCTGATTATTTGTTGCTGCAAGCTTGCAACAGGTTTCGCTTGGGATCTTCTGAACTTCTGAAGTCTGAACCCGCACGTGCGCGGCACGCACGCTAGCTCCCCTCTAAAATTCTGCTGTTGGATTAATCTCATTTACTGGTATTCGTGAAGACCGTTGAATTAACCTTGAGCGAGAAATATCACGGTTGAACTGTTTTAACCGGGTCGCCAGAGTAGACCATGAGTCCACGTGCGGCGTGCATGCATGGAAACAACGATTGGCCAGAGCTGTGCCCGGGTAGATCGGACTCGGACAAGTCAATGCATTTCTCAAAGTAGTGACCGTCGTAGACGACGGCATGGATTTACCTCCTGGTCTGCAACGTTGATCGATCTGTGTGGATCTTATTCAGTTTCCCGTTTAAGATGAACGTGTGGCTCCAGAACTGCGCCACGTCTCCGCGATTTCGCTGAGCATTCCGATCCCTCGTCTCGTCTCAGGCACGAGCTTGTCAAACGTAGTGTCGTGTGACAGTCTACTGTCCACAGCATGTGGCCTAGGATTAATTTCTCCCACCGGCCGCATACGGTCGAGCCACATGCATGCATGACTTTCTTTCAGCCACACGATCTCACCGGAGAATGTACGTCAGGACATTGATCACGAGCTAACAGCCTAACCCTAGCCAGAACCAGCAGCTTAATCAGAGCTGGCAATGCTGAAAAATCTGAAGTGCTACATGTCAACACTACTGTATACATGACCCAGCCCAACGTGATCACTCATTCTTCATCGATCCATCGCCATCCATGAACATGCATATGCATGCCAAGTCACAAATCCACATGCCGCTGCTTACAAGATCGATTCTCTGGAAGGCATATGCAGAGCCTCATGAGATGGGCTCCAAAGTCTTTAGAATGGAGAGTCACTCTCACATTCCAAGTAACTCACATGCACAACTTGGTTTGGATTGCTAAACCTTCTCTTTACTCTTGCTATATCCAGTTTATAGCAATCCATTATAGGAATGGTGTTAGAGATGCTCTAAATACCTAACACCGGGTCAAGGAATCTCTACTCTGATCGTTTGTTTGCTGCCACAGAGTATCAGCAACAGTAAGTACGGACATTGATCACTAACAGCCTAACCCCCTGGCAGCTGTCTCCATGCCAGAACCAGCAGCTTAATCAGAGCTGGCAATGCTGAAACTTCTGAATTGCTACATGTCTATAGCACTGTATACATGACTAAGCGTAACGTGATCACGCATCCATCGCCATCCATGCACATGCCGAATCCGAATTCACATCTCGCCTACTCGATCCATCGAACGATTCTCTGTAAGGCATGCATATGCATAGCTTAATGACATGGGCTCTAAAGTCTTGAGAATGGAAACGAGCAACTCTCACATTCCAAGTAACTCACATGCACTACGTACAATAATATGAATCAGTGCAGATCAAACCCTGATGTCCTCACTACATGTGAGACTCAAAGTCCTGTGTACGTATTAATTGCACGTGTCCACGTCAATCGATCGGTCTGGTCGACACAGTTGGTCAAGTGTTACAGTTCGCATCGATCTTGATTCGTTAGTTATTCATTCATTTATCAACCACCTCCATTATATGCTAGCTCCAATTATATGCATACTCTAATTAATCTGCGGATTCGATTGAGCGTTTACTTGTAACCCCATATATAGTAGCCAGTAGGAGTACTTTCTTGGAAAGGCACTGGCTTAGCTTGGTTGCATCAGAAGCATTGTTCTATTTTTTTGCGGGAAATCGATCAGAAGCATTGTTCATACATCGATCATAGCTTCTGCTTCATTTCCAGTATTCTCACGCGAAACTGCGTCCAGATCTGGACTCCTAGCTGACACACGTAGTACTCACGTGCATTACTTTTAAATAGCGTTTAGAAAACTGATTATAGTAGACAGTGGTTGCTAAGCCATCGGTCAGTATAGAAGAATCGAAGAATATTCAATTTGATTAAAGTAGGAGAGCAAATGATCGATATAATGCTCGCAGTTGGCGGAGGAACATGTAGATGCATGCATATATAGTCAGTTAAGGTTCCCGGGCATCTATCATGCATGGATTAGAAAATTTGCCAATTTGGTAGTCGATGGTCTGACCGAATCTCACTTATAAACATATTCAGGGGAACTGTTGATGCATCACTCGAGATCGTTAGTTCGTACCAGCCGCAAATCATGGATGACTGGATGATAATCTAATCTCGCAAGAAAGGCATTTTTGGTGGTTATGTAACTGAAAGACAAAACTCGAGAGGAGAAACCAAATAGAGCTTTCAGATAACATTGAGTGAACATAATCCATGACACTAACTAACTAATCATGTTAGTCCCACGGCCGACATTACTGCTACTCACTCCTTTTGGCATTATAGAGTTAGGGGACTAATTCGGCGGGGAGTAGTATATCAAATCCTATCATTGGTCAAGGGAGTAGTAACTCCTCTCATTTAGGAAATTTGATGCTTGCACACTATTTCATTGGTCAAGGGCGAGAGGCGGGAGCCTGTTTTACGCAATGTTTAAGATATCGCTTATCGTTTATTTCTCGGTTGACCTCAGATTAGAGATTAATCCCTTATCGGCCGATTAATCGATTTTATCGGTCGCCTATTTATCGGCTAGTTTTTTTTGTAAATGTCAACTTCTGACACTAAAAATTCTAAAATAAGCTATGCAAAAATTACATTGGAGTATTGGATATAAGTGCTACATTGAGTCCTTTCCTTTGAATCAACAAACTGGGCAAAATTTGAGCTAATGTAAAGTTCTACAAAACTATCATCCTAGAAATCGGCTGTCAGACCGATAAATCGCCGATAAGTGGCAAAAATCGACCGAAAATCGACTGTCAGACCAAAATATCGGCACCAACGATAAACTCGGCCGATATGCTATAATCTTATCGGTCACCCCATGATTCACGATAA
Organism: Poa pratensis; assembly: GCA_947311845.1. Classification (NCBI taxonomy): domain Eukaryota; kingdom Viridiplantae; phylum Streptophyta; class Magnoliopsida; order Poales; family Poaceae; genus Poa; species Poa pratensis. Next base: position 27,634,201 of record CAMZMU010000087.1, read on the forward strand.
ATCGACCGATTGGCATATCGAACGATTTTTTGAACATTGGTTTTACATGAAAATAAGAAGTGTCAAAACATCCGGCCCTATATTTGTGAAATATCTAAAAAAACGCATCCACCAGTAGTACCTAACTTACTACCTCCTCGCCTATTTATACGGCTAACATAACATAATCCCTCTTTTCCAAAATACAGGACATATAATATATTTTTGTAAGTCAAACTTGTTATGTTAGGTAAAATATATAGAAAAATATCAAACAAAGTATCATTAGATCCATTATTAAATATATATTTGGTATTGTAGAGTTGAATATTTTCTTCTACAATATTCACCCCACTTTGGAAAGTTTGGTTAGCACTCGCTGATTCGCCCTCTATTGTACATGGCAAAGAATTCAAACGCGATAAATATAGAGAGAAGTTCCATGGCTATCCTTCATAGCCACCAGCCTCGGATGTTTCTAATTTCGACTGAATAAGAAATGAGAGGTTCAAATATTTACCAACTCGGCAAAGCTGGAAAAACACAATTAATGGATTATTCTCCCGGGATTGCAATACCAAGGTGGGAGGCCCCTACCTTGACCCACAGTGCGGCCTCACATTTAAGGCGCGCGATAGAAGAACGTACGAAGGAAAAGAAGAGACATTACGGAACACTCTCGCCGTCTCACGTTCATGTCGTTCCAAATCTCTCAAGCGACGAGCATGAGAAGACATGTCATGGCCTTCCTTGGTGAACCCGTGATGCTCAATGAAGAGAGAACAACACTCCTTCACCGAGTCGACGGCAAATCAAAGCGAAGGTTAAAGGTCGGGACGCCCAAGCCAATTGAATAAGAAGCTTACCCTTAGAGCATCTCTAATAGACACCGCAAATTCGCAACCTGCAAACCCCGGATGCAGGTTGTAGAAAACCTGTTTGCAGACCGAGTTCGGTCGCGCGCAGATCAGACACGCCAATTGAAACTGCAAATTTAAAATTCAAAGTTCGCGGGAAATTCATCTGCAAGTTCTTCATTTACATATGACCGGAATACTCACCGGATTCATCGCAGTTCTTCATTACATACGGGATAACCAAAATAAAAACCTAGACTACGCGGACCTAACCCTAAACTGACCAAACTCAGCTCACCGGAGCTCGCAGGGTGCGGCCGCGCCGTCGCCGGAGTGGTTTCACTCCTCCTCCGAGTCGTCGTCGACGTAGATGACGACGGCTTTGCCCTTCTCGCGCGCCTTGGAGGCCTCCTGCTCGCGGTGGAGGCGCTCCTGCTCCTCGGACCGCGCCTTCACCGGCGCCGGTCACCGTCTCGAGGAAGTCGTCGGGGACGAAGTCCTCGCGGGTCACCGAGCCCTCGAAAGCGGCCGGATCGTACACCTCGAATCCATCGTCGTCGACGGTGACCTCGCGCGCCTGCGACGAGCCCGGAGTTCGCGGCGACGAGCCCGAGGATAGGGTCCAGCTGCCGGAGGAGGAAAGGGTCCAGCTGCCAGAGTTCGCGGGAGGCGCGGGCGGCGGCAGGAGACCGTGGAGGATGTCGAACTCCTCCGTCTCCCGGCGCAAAAGCGACGGCGGCACCGGGAGCCCCCTCCCCGTCCATTTACGGGACGAGCGCTTCCGCGCGGCGTCGGCGGCGACGCAGCGGCGCCGCTCTTGCTGCAGGGCCGGCGAAAGGTTGTCCATGGTGGCGGTGGAGGCGCCAATCGACGACTGGAGCGAGAGAGAGGGGAGTGACCGGCGGCGAGAAATGTGGGGAATTGCGGCTAGGGTTCGGCGGCGGAGGGGAGGGTTTCGGCCTGCATTTCGGCGACCGAAGGCTTAAATAGCGGTCGCGGGTGGACATTTGCGGAGGCCAGGAAATCGTTTACAGGCCGGGCCGCGATTGCGGTTTCTAATCTGCGCAGCGAACTGGACCCGGCCCGCAAACTCGCCGGGATTTTGCAGTTCTTGCCGATTTGCGGTGTCTGTTAGAGATGCTCTTAGCACATGGCTTCAAAATGCAAGTGCCGAAGTGTATGCGTCTGGGGTGGACATTTCAATGTGTGGAATGAGCCTACCCTTAGCACATGGCTTCAAAATGCAAGTGCCGAAGTGTATTCGTCCCCAATTGTTGCATACAGTACTAGTCACTTTATCATAGACGTAAGCTAACTAATTAGTACAACTATTCAAACGCATGTTCTTTCAGCAATAGACTAGGTATCTAAGCGCGGCAAATGCCGCGCGTGTGTTTTTGAATTTGAATTTGAAAATGGTGATGTTCTAAAGTTGTTTAAGTTTGGAAATAATTGAAATTGAAAAATGCTTCCGTTTTTAAAAATGGTTGGATTTTGGAGATTGCTCAAATTTGAGAATTATTGTAATTCAATTTCAAATGTGTTTTGTTTTTTAGGTGAAAATATTCGTAAGTAGTTAGTTTTTTTTGTGAGTTTTTCACACATTTTAGAGTTACGTTAAATGTTTAGTAAATTGGAATGGTTTTATATGTTTGTATTCTGTCGACATGTTTGTTTGGATTTCATAATTGGAGGATGTATAGTATATGGTCGTTTGTTAAAGTTAATTCGTAGTTAGAGAAAATTCATTTGAAATTTGTGAAAATATTATTCAAATTAGAGTGGTGAAATGCCATAAGTTTTTATTTGAACTTCATGACTCGGGAGAATGAATTATGTGAGATATATATGTTTTAGAGGATTTCAATTTTTTCTTTTTTTAGCAAATTGAATTTTTCAAATGTGTTGCATGTATTTTTGTTGTGAGAATTATGATATATTTTATTGTAGAGGAAACAATTTGTCATATCGAGTATTTTTAGATATTTAGAAATTTGGGATGTTTGGATATTTTTGAAATATAACATAAAATTTGTGTCAACTTCATAATTAGAGTGAATGCAATTTATATTTTATCGTAGAAGAACCAATTTGTGATATCGAGTATTTTTAGATATTCTGAGCGCGGCAAATGCCACGCCTGTGTGGCAAAATTAAAATTTGGAATTGCCGGCATTTTTAAATTGTGGGAAGTTGAAAATTGTTGAAATAGAAAGAAAGTTTATGTTTAAAGAATTGGTGAGTTTTTGAAAATTGTCGAACTGAGAGGTTTTTAAGTTTTGAGTTCTTTTCACGGCTATTGAACGATCAGATTTGAAAGGCATTCGAAATTTTAGAATATCCAAATTTGAATGTTGATCATAAAATTGTCGAACTGAGAGGTTTTTAAGTTTTGAGTTCTTTTCACGGCTATTGAACGATCAGATTTGAAAGGCATTCAAAATTTTAGAATATCCAAATTTGAATGTTGATCATATGCTATAAATAGTCAACGTTGATTTTTTGTGTTCGCATGCCATAAATAGTCAGCGTTCATTTTGTGTTCGTGGTGATATTTTTGTCATATTTGTAAATACCGTGGTGTGAAGAATCCAAATGTTGTTTATTTTTTGTGTTTATGCTAACATATTTGTCATGTTTTCCTGACGGACAGATTTGAGGTTATTGTTATACTTCACATTTGACGTTTCTCATATCTTTTTACTTTGCTTAAATAATACTCCAAATATTTGTGATTTTTTTGACAAATGACTTCGCTATTATAAATTGGAACATTACTTATAGTTTTTAGATAAATGACTCTATTATTAAGAGAGATGTGAAACACTATTATTAAGAGAGTTGTGAAACGTTTCGAGTACTGTAAAAAAAATAACTTCATTACCATTTGTTTGAGCAATTGGAACGTTGGGTAAACAGTACTTCCTTTTTGATCTTTTTCTTTGGCCTAAACAAAACTCAGAATATTTCATATTTTTTTATCTTTTCTAGATTGTGAAAAACAAATCGGTGAAATTAAGCAAAAGAAAATGTTATTTTCCATCACTTAGCAAACTCCATCTGGGACGTTGTGATTTAAAATGTTAAAATTCGTCGCAATTTGTCGTCTGGATTATCTCCAGTTTTTTTAGCAAATTTAAATGTTCAAATATGTTTATAGTTTGATATAGATATTTATTTGAAATGTTGAAAAATGTTTTATATTGTCACAAGTAGGTAGCATATATTTTTTGGGTCACCTCGATTTATTTTATATTTTAATGATGGTTATTTTTTGAACTGTTGGTTGTGCAATGTTTTTTTTCTGGAATTAGTTAATCATCTGAATTTCATATTTGGACGAAGTTAATTTAGATTGTTTTCAAATATTTTCCAAATTGGAATATTCAATTTAAGCCCATAATTAGAGGAGATGTATTGTGCGAGCATTTGTTAAATTCATCTCCACATAATTAGGGGAAGTTTGCTTGTAATTTTTCCAAATATTGTCCGAACTGAAATATTCAATCTAAGTCCATTGTATGAACATTTACTAAATTAAACTCCATATAATTAGGTGAAGTTCATTTGAATGTTTGAAATGTTCACCAATTTTAGGAGTTTAATTTTTTTAGTTTTATGTGTCCAAGCAGAATTGACAAAATAAGTTGGAGACAACCCCATAAGTTCAAAAGTTAGTTATTTAGTGCTTTTTCATAAACATGATTCAAAGTTATGTTAGCATGCCTGAATTTCACATAATCAGATAGCTTAAATTTTTCTGAACATTTTGACGTATTGAACACATTTTTCTGAGTTGTAGATTGAAATATATGAATTTTACAAATTTTAGTATTTTTCTGTAAATATTAAAAAAAGGGCAGGTGGGACCCGCCTGGCAGGCTAGCCCGCGATGGCGTCATCCGGTGGCGGCCATGGCCAGCGCGCCCGAGCTCGGGCGAGCACGGCCCGCTCGCCCCAGCACGCTCGCGAGGGCGGCGGTGCGCGGATTCGCGCGAGGGCAGTGCGGGGGAGCCGTTTGGGCGGCGCTGCGTACCGTTTGGTCGCCGGAGCCGCCGCCGGCGACCAAAACGGTGGCGGCGGACGGCGAGCTCGCGGGCGGCGATTCCGGCCCACGGCGGCCGTTCTGGCAAGCGGCGCTGGGCGAGGACGGAGATCCGAGGACGGCGCAGCTCCCCGTGCCTTTCGATTTGAGGGAGGAGGGCCATGGCGGCGGCGGCGCGCGTCGGCGAGGCCGCGGTCGCGAGAGAGAAGGAGAGGGAAGGGGGCTCGGCGGCAATTTTGCAAGGAAGTCCCTGGTTTGTTCGCAAATTACGATTAGGTCCTTTGCGGGCGGTTTTCTGCAAAATTGTGGCGCCAAATATCGTGTGGGGCAACGTGTCGTCGCGTGATTGGCAGAAATCCCCCAGGTACAGTAATACTGTAGCTGCACGAATTTTGAAGCCATCTGTGCCGTCTGTTGCACTGATCGAACGGCTGCTGTTTTCCGATGATGTGGACGAACGACAGGAAGCGAATCGTTCCTACTTTATAGAGGCACTAGGCTTCGAGTAGTAAAAATTCTGTTGTCGGTAGCACGCACGGGGGAAGAAGATTCAGCGATCGAGAGCTCAAGGATGCAATTTTTTGTGAAGTAAAATCAATACGTACACTTGCACGTGCATGTGCATGTGAGTCCATGCAGAGGCACAGCATCGCTTGACGAAGGTGGACCGGCCGGTGAAATAAAGCTGAGGCCGCACATACCCGGCAATTTCAGGGAAGAATTGCACGAACTTTTGCTTGGTTGGCTCCATGCCTCGGTGCATGTACATGTACATCCGCATGAGCCCGCAGGAGGTCAGACTAGACTCGCCAGCTGCAACCACACGACGATTGGTTGCCTGCATGACATACTGGGCCAGGCCAGCGCGCCTATTAAAGCAGCATCGGGCCAGACCGGTTGGGCACGCTTGAATCGAGGGTGCCCATGAGTCAGGCGGACCAGCTGCAAAACTCCTCACTCTCCTTGTGCTTGCCCTTCTTCTTCATTCCAACTAGTGCTACAGTGTTCGAATCAAAATAAATTCTACACGAAAATGATGTGCGTTGATGATGTGGTTCCATTTTGACAATCGGTTTCAACTTTTGTTAATTGTTAACTTCTAATTTCGTGTCAATGTTTGAATCTTTTTTTGACGAATTTCGCCAAATTTATTGCACACGCTCGACTGTTTGAAGTTTTCTTTTAGGAGTAGCTTCATCTCGTCATTTTACACAACTCTCATGTTGTAAGTTTTTCGTTTCCGTGATTGTAGATGAATAGATCCTGCGTCGTATGTGCGCGTATTTAGACTGTTCTTGTTGTACGTCTCTTCTTCAACCTCCGTATGGTTTTGATGGTGTTTATGGGGTGTTTGTGATGCTCCGCCGCTGTCGTCGTATGAAACAACAGATGCCTAGGGGTAGGCTTAAGTTGGGGGCCGATGGACGCTAGAGTATTCGGAGAGGGATGGCGCGCTGAAGAGCGCACACGGACAAACAGATGAACACAAGGATTTGCCCTGCTTCGGGCCTCTCGTGAGAGATAAAACCCCTACTGCAGCATCTAGCCTATTTGGTGTATTTCTCTCTCTGTATATGATCTGTACAAAGGCTCCCCGAGCTGTATGTCTAAGTATCTCTAAACCTGAGCAAGGCAGTACGAACCTCTCATGGAGAAGGAAGCTAGCAAGGAGCTACGGGGGAAAATGAGCCCAAGGGCCTACGGAGAGTGCTCCCCCTGGTGCTCTTTATATAGGGAGAGCCCAGGGGATAAGGGGTGGCCCGCAGGACACTATGCACACACTGTATATGATTTGAATACTGGGGTCTTGTCCGCACTGTGCACGCGTCATGAGCCGTACCGTCCTCCGCACTGTAACCATGCTAAGCCACGTCCAGGATGGGCGTGGCCTGTCTTGTCCTTGTCCTTAACTTTGTCCACTAGCGCTTGTCTTCTGGAAGTGGCAGGGCATCTGGTACTTGTCGAGGGAGTGGCTGGGGACGTGTATGTCGGCCGGGACAATATGCCGTCCGGAGGTATGTCGGATGAACAGTGCCGGGTACCTCGGATGAACAGTGTCGGGGGTATCTCGGATGAGCAGTGTCGGGGGCGTCTCGGATGAACAGTGCCGAGTATCTCGGATGAACAGTGTCGGGGCGTCTCGGATGAACAGTGCCGGGGTGTCTCGGATGAACAGTGTCGGGGGTCCCCTCGGATGAACAGTCCGGGGGTCTCTCGGGATGAACAGTGCCGGGTATCTCGGATGAACAGTGCCATCAGGACATGGATATGTCGGTAAAGGCCTATTTCGGCCTAACATACGGTATTCCGGCCTGGGCACAGCCAATCTCGGCCCAGGCTGGTCTCCTTTGCTTTTCCTTTATCTTTTACTCATATATTTACAGTTTCTCTCTTTTATTAACTCCGTAAAACCATTAACTTTGGGGGTACCCGGGGTTACATCCCCGACATTAGTCCCCGAGGCTGTGGGGGACTCGCAGAGTCGCGCGCAGACTTACAAAAACAAATAACCATACCAAAAAACCTCCATATACACAACATCCTGCCGGCATGGGCACCATTATATGTCGGTTTTCGGCCACTCTGGGCATTACTGAAGTTGCATGCCGCCAGCATTAACTGAACCGACATATAACCTGCACGGACATATCTCATATGTCGGTTTTCAGCCACTCTGGGCGTTTACCGACATCGGATGTCAACAGCCTGAGCTGAATTGACATGGGCATATCTCATATATCGGTTTTTGCCACTTTGGGCTTTTACCAACATCGGATGTCATCAGCCTGAGCTGAATTGACATAGGCATATCTCATATGTCTGTTTTTAGCCACTCTGGGCTTTTACCAACATCGGATGTCATCAGCCTGAGCTGGATTGACATGGACATATCTCATATGTCGGTTTTCAGCCACTTTGGGCTTTTACTGCATAGATATGTCGGCAGCGTTAGCTGTACCAACATATAGCCGTCATTGGCTGAATTGGCCTTTTGCCATCATGGGCATTTGCCTTATGCCAGTTTTTACCGTAAAGATATGCTGGCAGCCTTAGCTGAACCAACATATAGCCGTTATTGGCTGAACTGGCATTTTGCCATCATGGGCACTTGCCCTATGCCGGTTTGAGATATCTCTCAACACATTATGCTCAGTGAGTCGGAATACTCTTCGACTCACTGAACCGGGATAGCGATGCTATGATATTCTGGCAAACTGGGATAACTGAAGAACCATGATAATCGGTTAAGCTGGTAAAGATAGCAATTATGAGATATCTGATTATACGAGATAAATGCCGTGATATTCTGTCAAACCGAAATAAACGGTGATCTGAGATATGAGGTGATGCTGAGATATAACTGCAAACCGAAATAAACGGCGATTTGAGATATGAGATGATATTGAGATATAGCTGCAAACCGAAATAAACGGCGATCTAGATAATACCGATAATGCTGTGATATTTTGGGCAATCCGAGATAACCGATAAAACCATGATCTCGGGGATGAATATTCTCTCGGTAAGACCGATATCACCTTTCAATGTTAGTTCAAGCATATATATAATGAATATTTAACGGGAACAACAACTCTATTTAACAGACAAAAATAAGTCTAGCAGCGAAACTATGCAACAGGACACAGACTCGAACTCAACCGAGTCCCGAGTCACTTTTCTAGATCTAGAAGAAGAAGCAGAACTGACTGACCAGCCAGTCCCCGGGTCAAGACATCTTGGTCCCGGGGAAAACAACTAAGCAAAGCAGAAAAGAGGGGAGAGTCCCCGAGCACTGTTTAAGACTATTTAAAAGAATGATGCAGACATATAATTGATACTCACAAGGTAGTGTTGTTGTAGCAGTAGAGGAAGACGCTTATGCCGGCCGGAACACCGGCCTGTCGGCCTGATCCACCAATATCTCGATTTGAACCACCTGCATGTCAGATTTGACCAACATATGTCGGGATTTACCAAGCTTAACTCGGATTTCCGAACCTTATCTCGGATTTCCAAGCCTTAACTCGGACTTCCAAGCTTAACTCAGATTTCCAAGCCTTAACTCGGATTTCCAAGCCTTAACTCGGATTTTCCAACCTTATCTCGGATTTCCAAGACTTAACTCGGACTTCCAAGCTTAACTCAGATTTCCCAAGCTTAACTCGGATTTCCAAGCCTTAACTCGGATTTTCCAACCTTATCTCGGATTTCCCAACCTTAACTCAGATTTCCCAAGCTTAACTCAGATTTTCAACGTTATCTCGGATTTCCCAACCTTATCTCAGATTTACAGGGTATCTCGGATTTCTCCAGCGCACCAGCATATCTCGGATTTCCAGCATACCTCGGATTTACCAGCATATCTCGGATTTCCGGCATACCTCGGATTTACCAGCATACCAGCATATCTCGGATTTCCAGCATACCTCGGATTTACCAGCATCCCAGCATATCTCGGATTCGAACTGTAGTCAACTCGAAAATGAGTTAACACACGGGGACGATGCCGAAGTTGAGTCCCCGAGTCACTTTTCTCATCCGGGATCTGCCGATGATGTCCGTTGGTGGAGGCAGCGCTAGCCTCTGCTCACAGCGGCAAGCTAGAGCGCGGGGGACAATCGCGATGTCGAGTCCCCGCGTTGATGAAGAAGGTCCTGTCCGAATTTGATCCAGCAAGCGCCACTGTCGGCCCCACGGTGGGCGCCAACTGTCGTCGTATGAAACAACAGATGCCTAAGGGTAGGCTTAAGTTGGGGGCCGATGGACGCTAGAGGATTCGGGGAGGGATAGCGCGCTGAAGAGCGCACACGGACAAACTGATGAACACAAGGATTTACCCTGCTTCGGGGCTCTCGTGAGAGATAAAACCCCTACTGCAGCATCTAGCCTATTTGGTGTATTTCTCTCTCTGTATATGATCTGTACAAAGGCTCCTCGAGCTGTATGTCTAAGTATCTCTAAACCTGAGCAAGGCAGTACGAAGCTCTCATGGAGAAGGAAGCTAGCAAGGAGCTACGGGAAAAAATGAGCCCAAGGGGCTACGGAGAGTGCTCCCCCTGGTGCTCTTTATATAGGGAGAGCCCAGGGGACAAGGGGTGGCCCGCAGGACACTATGCACACACTGCATATGAGTTGACTACTGGGGTCTTGTCCGCACTGTGCACGCGTCATGAGCCGTACCGTCTTCCGCACTGTAACCATGCTAAGCCACGTCCAGGATGGGCGTGGCCTGTCTTGTCCTTGTCCTTAACTTTGTCCACTAGCGCTTGTCTTCTGGAAGTGGCAGGGCATCTAGTACTTGTCGAGGGAGTGGCTGGGGACGTGTATGTCGGCCGGGACAATATGCCGTCCGGAGGTATGTCGGATGAACAGTGCCGGGTACCTCGGATGAACAATGTCGGGGTATCTCGGATGAACATTACCGGGTATCTCGGATGAACAGTGTCGGGGCGTCTCGGATGAACAGTGCCGGGGTATGTCGGATGAACAGTGCCGGGGGCGTCTCGGATGAACAGTGCCGGGTGTGTATCTCGGATAAACAGTGCCGAGGTGTCTCGGATGAACAGTGCCGGGTACCTCAGATGAACATTGCGGGGGGGATGTCTCGGATGAACAGTGCGGGGGTTCCTCGGGATGAACAGTGCCAGGGGTATCTCGGATGAACAGTGCCGGGTATCTCGGATGAAACAATGCCGGGGTATCTCGGATGAACAGTGCCACCAGGACATGGATATGTCGGTAAAGGCCTATTTCGGCCTAGCATACGGTATTCCGCCCTGGGCACAGCCAATCTCGGCCCAGGCTGATCTCCTTTGGTTTTCCTTTATCTTTTACTCATATATTTCCAGTTTCTCTCTTTTATTAACTCCGTAAAACCATTAACTTTGGGGGTACCCGGGGTTACATCCCCGACAGCCGCAATCTTCGCCGCCACCTCACACTCCGTCGTCGGCGTCCAGCTCCGCCGCCGCCATGTTGCGTCGTCGTCCGTCGAGCTACGTCGCCGCCATGCCACGTCATCGCCGTCGACCTTTGCTGCCGCCATGGCGCGTCGTCTCCGTCGACCTCTGCCACCGCCATGCCGCGTCATCGTGGCTACATTGATATGTCGCGTACAGTTGTCCAAGTGTGGTGATTGATGGTACCTTCAGGCATAAAAATAGGTGAGACTAACCAAGATTTGCATCCAAACAAACAAAGCCGACCGGCGAGCCAAGATAAGATGATTAGGAGGGTGGTTGTACCCCAACACCCAGAGTTCAAATTCCAGATTTGAAATTGATGTTTCTCATTTAGGCGTAATATTCTTTAATGGGAGACGACGTTCCCGTCGACAACGAGACGCCTATGGTGGCTTTGTCAATCTCAAACCCGACAGCCGACTCAGTTTCGCAAACAGAAAAACAGAGGATATGGCTACAACTTGGACACACATGTCGGCTGTTGCGGCCGGCATTGAATTGCGAGGCTAAGCATGAAGCGAGCGGCACCGCACACGTCTGGCTATCTCCCGGCCTGCACGTAGCTCAGTCGCATAGATCGATCTGATCTCGACGCATGCCCTTGTTGGTGGAGACCGTGCATGCAAATCATAAACTGGGACGCCGGCAATCAGAGCTCAGAAACATATCTCGTGCACATGGCTTGCCCTACCCAGTTCCGCGGTCACTTGGACGTTCGACCAAACGATCGATGGGCGACGGTGTCCCCGCTTGATCGGCGGTCCGGTTGGTGGGCGAAGGGATGGACCACGCCGCCGGCCGTCGCAATCGCCGCCTCGTCGCTCTGGGTCGCTCTAGGCTTATAGCCCAGTCGTATCAATTATCCGCTACCATTAATGTTACTATCTCCGATCCATATTAGTGGGCACAACTTTGTCTAGATACACATGTATCTAGTCTAAATACTTAACTAGATACATATGAATTTAGACAAAGGTATGACCAGTAATATGGATCGGAGGGAGTACTAGAAGAAGATCCCTGGACACGAAAAGTTTACAATCAACGGAGGTTGCGGATCCGGTCCGTGAATTAGCAGAGACCCAGCTGGTTCGACGGATCTAGCTAGCTATAGGGTTCAAGACTTTTTTGTTTCAACCTCTAGCAAGCCAAGCTCCGTGACTTTGTCTCTGAGAGTAGTACAATTATCCACCACCTTTTTTTTGCAGTTTCAGCATGATTATTACACGATTAGTAGGAGTACAACTTCCGTGCCAGTCACCACTGTGTGTCTGTGTCGATCTATGTGGACGACGTCAGTAGTTGAACTAAGCAAGGGACTAATTGATACGATCAGCGCAGTGCCGGACTGATTGATGGAGAAGATGGACTTGGCCATATGCATCCGTGGACTTTTTAGCTGTTTAACAAAGACAAGGGAGAGGGTCGATACACGATAAGCTCGTCATATGCAGTATTTTTTGTTAGATCTGGCCCCTAGCCGAAGCTAAATTTCAATTTGGCCTCTCGACAAAACTATTTCAAAATCTGTCCCTCAACTCGACGCCATTGACCATGGCGCTGAAGTTATGTAGGTAGCTGTCAGGTTAGCCCGGCGCCGAAGTGAGGTCGATGCTAGTGTCATTGGCACCTAACCCTTGGAGCAATTTTTCGCAAATTTTCCTTGGCGTTTGCATGCACAACATTGGCTCTATTCCTGATGGTGTCGAGCTATGAGGCTAGACTGTATAATAGTTTCACAAGGGGTCAGACAAATTTTTTGTCTAAGGGCAAAATTTGGTTTAAAAAGATACTCATATGCATATGCATAGGAGGCGAGGAGAGGAAGGATCAGGGGCAGCATAGTGAGATCGAGCTTGCGTGTCTGCATACACGTGTGAGCGTACGCGCGCTGAAAACAAAAATAGTAGCTATGGAGGACAGGGCAACGTACACAGACACGCTTTGCCCGCTCGCTCTCCTCACCTCGAATCGCCCTCTACAGGGGTTAAGCAGTGTTTGAGCACTCCACGGTAGCATTCCTTTTCTCTGCACTCTGGCGAACAGACATGTTTCCAAGACTCCGGTGGTAACTTCTTTGGGTGGAGGCGGCCTATGTACCGCGGTCACTATCATACTCGCATAGTAGATGGTGCCATGGTAGATTGATGATCATTTTTTCGATAAAGGACGTTTTATTACTCAAAGCATCACGCAGATAAAAGTAACATTACACCCGGCCAGACTGATGGTGATGCGCAATAGTTTTGTTAGACCAAGGATAATAGTAAACACAACACATATGTGTGTCATTGCTATGCCATCCATATCCAGTCCACTAACCAACCTGTTTAGTAATTAGCTATAAAATGTACTAATTAATTAATATTTGACACACATTATACTTTCACAAAGTGTTTTGTAGCACGTTGTGCAGCTAGCTCTTAATTAATAGTCCGCTCTTTCTCTCTTATCCAAATCAGCAAAAATGTGTTATGTAAATTATTATAGTCTACTTACACCACCTTATATATTAGACGTTAGATAACTTAGCACCAATAATTTTGTCCTAATAAAAAAATGAAAAACACTAATTTCTTGTCCCCCTTTTCAAATAATTATTTGCATTAATCCCAAAATCATGAAAAAATGATATGCAAATGACTCTAGTTTGTTCTAGGTTTCATGTTTAGTGAAAATCACAATTCAACAATGAGCTATACAAAAATAACAAACCTGGCTACTTCAAATCACTAAAATTGTATTCCATTTCCCCATTTATATTTTTAACCGGAAATACAAACGTGCATGCACACATGGTACATAAACTATCATGTCCACTCAGTTGTGCAATGATAAATGCAGCATGCGCTCTAGAGCACAAAATACACACTCTTTAATCCTAAGGATGATTTCGAAAAAAAACTTTCGTCGTGTATTATATAGCATGTTTTCATCATGTATTTACCCGTAGCGTGTTCCCCCGCGCTTACTCTTTATAGGGTGTTAACGTTTATCGGCCACTCCCCCGAGCCTAAGCCGTGAACGTTTTTTTTTTTTTTTTGAACATAGCCGTGAACGTATTACCCTACAGTCTACAGAAGATGTTCCATCTCCAACGAGTCAGAATCAGATCTTCAGAACATGTCAAAAAAAAAATCTTCAGAAGCCATCTCGGCAAGGAGAAGAAAAACAAACAGTCAACTTCAATCACCATCGATCCAAACCACACCACTCGCTCGTTAGCAAAACGATCGTCCCAACTTTTACTTCCGGATCGATTCTTCGGCCACTCCGTGACAAGTCGTAAATCATGCGGCTCGACCACGAGTCCACGACGCATAACCATCAGTCCTCTACCCAATTCACTACAGCACGCGCCCTCTGTGCCGACGGTGAATTACCGTCGGCACAGACACCTTACCCGTCGGCACAGGGGTGCCGACGGTCACCGTCGGCACAAGGTCGTCGGCGTAGGTGCCCGTAGGCACAGCCTATTTGCCCGTCGGCACAGAGTTTTCCCGTCGGCACAGGCGGTGCCTACGGTGAAAAAAAGCCCGTCGGCACAAATGCCGTCGGCGTAGGTTCGGTGGGCCCCACCGGGGCGAGCTCGGCTGCACAGCTGTGCCGACGGTATTACCGTCGGCACAGTGGCACACGTGGCGACGCCTGGAGAGCCCAGGCTGGCACAGGCATGACCATTTGGTCACACGGCCATGCCTGTGCCGACGGGACTACCGTCGGCACAGATTTCCCAGATTTTATTTTTTTGCATTTTGGTTCCAGCCGCTCGTTTTTCCAGCAAAAATGGCAGAAAATAAAATAAAAAATCCTGACAATATCATCACAAATAAGATCACACATAGGCTCCATATATCATCTCAAAGCAACATCATCAAGCAAAATGCTATATCATCAAGTACATACACACATAGGACCATCATCATACATAGCTAAATGTCTAGAGGCCGAAAGCCCTACATCTATTGTTGCGGCCGAAAGCACCAGGCGAACCATCAGCATCAAACCTCACGATCTCACGTGAACCTGGCGAGGCACTAGGAGAAGCACGACCAAAGTGTGGGTTCTCCGACGAGCATCCCGTTCCCTACATGTTTGAGCAAGAGTTAGCAACTTGCGAGGCAAAGGAAAGCGGTAACCAGTAATCTTACTAAGCAAGGACGAGGTGTTTTCCTTGCCTTGGCTCATATTGTTCAATCAACTGCATTGAGAAAGAGAAAACAAGTAAGCATAAAGACATAATAAAATGTAGACACCAAGCATAAAGACGTAATGCAATTAAGAAGCATGTTGAAAAATAAATACTAAGCATGACATAAAAGACGCTCACCCCGAATAATCACTCTCATAATTAGTTGGTTCTCATTCTCACTATCACTATCACGTGTGTAGTAGGTTGGAGGCTCATCGCACGGTGGAGGCTCGTCATCGTCGCATTGTCCGCATGTAACTTCGAGAGCATATTTATGTCCTTCAGATCCACCACTGACTCACCACGAGTGTGTGCATCGTTCTCGAGGTCCTCAAGACCACCCGTTTGTAAGGCAAAGTCCCCGAAGTCCTCTTGCTCTTGATAGAAAATTCCCTCGTATGTTTTAGGGTCAATGTTGTTGTAATCGTCGGTAGAGGGCATGGGTAGCTTACCATGTGGCGATACCCGGAACACGACTTCCCAGCCCTTGAGGTTCTCTTTCTGGCATGGGTAGGGCAAATAATAAACTTGCTTGGCTTGGTGAGCCACAACAAAGACATCGGCTCCTATAGGTGGTTGAAGGCTTAACTTCAACTAACCCAATGGAAGGGTCACTTCTCTGTCCACCGTGTGGTCCAGTGTGGGTCGAACCAGTGGCACTGGAACACAACGAGCTTGAGTTCTATGTTCGTACGATTGAACGTCAGCTCGTATACCTTTTCTAACCTTCCGTAGTAATCTACGTAATCGGCTCCATCGGCTCCTCTGGATCCTTTGGTGAAGACCCCAGTATTTACAGTTTTTGCATTCGGCCGACTATTCTGGTGATACTCTGTATGGAAGCGGAACCCATTCACATCATACTTCTCATACTTCATGACGGTACGGTTAAAACCTTGGGAAACACATCTCAACTCATCCGTCATCTCAACGTTGCGATCAGCTCCCTACAAGTACGGTTCAAATTGTTTTGTGCATTAGTTACGTGTAATAAGAGGGACAAGTCACAATTGCAAGCTAAGAGGGACAGGTTAGAAATTACTTTTTCCATGAACCAAGACACAAATTTTTTTCCTCCGTGAGCACCCTCTTTCAGAAGAGTGTCCAGCTCCGCGGGAGAGGGATCCGCCATTCCCGACCACTGTTCATCTTGGAATTGGCTAAAAGGAGAAAATAGGTATTAGACCGAAACCTAGTTACTAGTTGCAAAGTAATTTGTTCACCATTTTACCTGATGAAACCGACTACTTCCGTCATGTTCGTAAGCACATAGAGCATTATGCAATCCTTCTCTTCCTTGGTCAACTTCCATTTTACACCACCACCACCGGGACATTGGAAGAGGAGGAGCTTGGGGTCATGCTTGGGCTCGTCGACATTGTACCGAGAGACCGGGTTATGCATAGTGGATACTTCATCGGGATAGTACGTTGTCACGGCGTCTGCCATCTCCCGAAGTATTGTTGCCTCAGCTATGCATGCTTCAATCCTATTTTTGTTTCCAGTCATGTTTCGAATATACTTGAACTCTCTCTCAATACAAAACTGCCAACGAAACTGCACCGGTCCACCCAAGAGTGCCTCGTTCGCGAGATGCACAACGAGATGTGCCATCGGAACAAAGAAGCCTGGCGGAAAGATCTTCTCTAAATTGCATAGCAACTCCGGCACAAGATCACGCAGCTTCCCAATAATCACGGGACATATCTGCTTCGCACAGAGCGTGCGGAAGAAATGGCTCAACTCCGCAAGCACTCGCCAGATACGATCGGGGAGATACCCTCGAACCATCACCGGCATCAACCGCTCAATCCATATATGATAGTCGTGACTCTTGAGCCCAGTGACATTTCCCTTTACAAGATTGACTCCATTACTTATATTGGAACAATAACCATCAGGGAACATCACGTCGTGTTTGAGCCACTTGAATGTCTCCTTCTTTTGGATATTATCAAGGCAGTAGGGTGCATTCGGCTTGAACCAATTTTTTCGACGGCGGTCAGGAGGCTGCATGTGTAATCTCTCCCTATCACAGAGCTTCTCAACATCAACTCTAGCCTTGACATTGTCCTTTGACTTCCCAGGAATGTTCAGGACTGTGTGAAAGAGCATCTCTCCAACATTCTTTTCGGTGTGCATCACATCGATGTTATGGGGAAGTTCGAGGTCCTTGTAATACTCTAGCTGCGTTAAGCCTGCCACGTGAGTCCAGTTGTGCGTTACACCATATCCCACAAATTTTGGGCCAGGTACCTGAGCAGGCACGAGAGCACGTAGCTCGGCATCAACAGTTGCACCATCGAACTTCGGTATCTCTTTTTCTTCACGCACAACTATGCCCTTCGTGAAGTTTTTTTGTCTTCTCGGTAAGGATGCCTTCTTTTGAGGAACGGTCGATGCTTGTCAAACGCGACATACTTGCGACCTGACTTTAGCCAAATGAACTCAAGTCGGTTCCTGCACACTGGGCATGGCCACTTACCAGCTGTACACCATCCGCAGAATAGGGCATACCCGGGTAGGTCGTGCATGGAATAGTGGTACCAAATTCTCATCAAGAAGTTTTTCTTTGATGCTCGGTCGTATGTCCACGTCCCATTGTGCCATGAGTGGTGCAAATCATCCACAAGCGGTTGCATGTAGACACTCAAATTCTTCCCCGGGTATTCGGGCCCTGGAATGATCAGCGACATAAACATGAACTTCCTTTGCATTAGGACCCCGGGAGGGAGATTGAGCGGAATAACAAACACGGGCCAGCAGCTGTACGAGGCACTCGACATACCATATGGATTGAATCCATCTGTTGCTATCGCAATTCTGACATTCCGAGCATCTGCTGCCTTATCGGGGTGTTTCTCATCAAATTCTCCCATGCCTTACCATCAGATGGATGTCCCATCTTTTTCCGTCCGAACTCGTCGGTATCTCTTCCCCTTCTTGTGCCAAGTCATCTGTGTGGCAGTCTCCTCAGAAAAGTAAAGCCGCTGGATTCTTTTTATGAATGGGAGGTACCGAAGAATCTTCACAGCGACTTTTCCCTGCGTCTTCTGACCATCGGGCTCAGTTTTCTCATGATACCTAGAGGCCCCACAAAGGCTACAGTACTTGTCATCCGCATACTGTTTCCAGAACAGAAGGCAACCTTTTGGACAACAATCTATCTTTTCATAATCCATGCTGAGCGATCCCAATAGTTTCCTCGTTTCGTGCATGGTCTTTGGCAGACAATGCCCTTCGGGCAACATGTTACCAAATGTTTTCAGATTAGCTTCAAAGCCTGCACGGGTGGTGGAGTACTGGCACTTGTCACTTAGTATTTGAGCTATGGCATCGAGCTGAGAAATGTTTGCACCCTCGTATAGAGGCTTCTTAGCCGAGGCCATCATATCAAGGAAAGCCTTCGCGGTTGGCTCCGGTTCCTCCGGTTCACCCGGTTCCTCCGGTTCCTCCTGTGGAGGTGGCGAATCCGGTATGTCAGCATCGCGGAGATCATCTAGCAAGTTTCTCACCCCATCATACTCATTGCCATTGATCCGCTGCCGCATCACCTCAACTCTGTCACGTTCGACCTGAGCAAAGTCGACCTTCGTGACGTAGTTAGGCATATACCCAGACAACCAAAGATGCTTAGTCATTTCATCCTTTCCCTGACGGGCACGATTCTTGCAATTAATGCATGGGCACCTTGGACGAACTCCTGATGCCTTTGAACCACGCGCTAACTCCTTCACTAACATATTGGTCTTCCATTCCCACTCCTCTGTTCTTTTAATCTTACTGATACGGCCACTGTACATCCACCCATTATCAGCCATCCTCTGCTTTATTGGATCCAAAGAACAACGCATTTCGTAATATGCACCAAGTAATAATAAATTTATTCAATGACACCAAGATTAATTACGGCCAAATTTTATCTTTTACAACATGCAAGGGTTCACCTACACTTCTAATAGGAGGGCCTATCCCGCCCGAGTACGTGTAGATCGAGTCGTGTCCCATGTTCTACCCCGACCCGAGACGAAATTTCGGCAGCACCTCCCCGCTGTTCTTCAGAATACACGTCTCGAGCTTGTCAAGCCGAGAGGGTGTGCATCCGAAGAACAACGGGGAGGTGCTGCCGAAATTCCGTCTCAGGAAGGGGTAGAACATGGAACACGACTCGATCTACACGTACTCGCGCTGTCCAACAGGACAATCCGGAAGTGTTACGGTTATAAATATGCAAAGATGGACAATCCTGCATATTTATAAATTTGTAACCCTTCCGGACGGGATCTGACTCGGGTTACGCGACTGACTTGGTGATCTAGACCAAAATAAACCTATGCAGCAAGAGAGGCGAAAGGTTTATACCCTCGAAGCGTGATCGGTGGCGGGAGAAGGTCGAGGACGTGCTCCGGAAGCAGGGCGACGAAACAGGGGCACCGAGGAGGCCCCTCCTCAGCTGGAGAAGAAGCCCCGCAACGACGCGCGGGACCGACGGTGCTGGCTGACGGGAATCTACGTCATCTGAAAAAGCAAAAAAAAAAATGAACTTTAGCACACATGTCTGGCAACATAAATATTCATGAAAATGCTTAAAACAAAAACTATATAGCTAACAACTAAACCTACCCTAACACTAAAAGGTAACACTAACAGCTAACACTAACACTAAAACTAAAGCTAACACTAACCCTAACACTAAAACTAAAGCTAACACTAACCCTAACGCTAACACTAACTAATTCTAACAAAAAAATTGAGGGTGGAGCAGTGCTTACCTCTGGTGGCGCCGGTGAAGGTGGGGGCGTAGGGGGCGGCCGGAGCAAGGAGGAGATGGGCAGGGGCCGGGGCCGGAGGTGGGGGCGGCCGGAGCTAGGAGGAGATGGGTAGGGGCCGGGGCCGGAGGTGGGGGCGGCCGGAGCTAGGAGGAGCAGGGCCGGAGGTGGGAGCGTCGTGGAGAGGAGACGAGAGGCCGGGGCGGCGAGGGCGGGCTGGGGTGGGTGAGGGCGGGGAAGAGGCGGCGAGGGCGGCGGAGAGGTGAGGTGCGGGGCGGTGAGGGCGGAGAGGATTGGTGCGGGGCAGCGAGGGCGTGGCGGGGCGGACGGCCGGGGCGTGCCGGGGCATGGCGGCGGCGGCCTTGACGGCGGACGACCGCGGCGCGGCGGGGCGGACGGCCGGGGCGTGGCGGCGGCGTCGGGTAGGTGGTGGGGGTGCGGGAGGGAGACGATAAGGAGTGGGTGGTGCGGGAGGCGTCGGCCAGGGTCGTTTTCTTTTTTTACTGGTCCAAGCCCTGTGCCGACGGTAAAACCGTCGGCACAGATTAAATTTTTTTTTTGAAATCCTTTTCTTTTATTCCATTATCTGTTGAAATGTTAAGATAAAAAATAAACAACTGTATTTGTGATGTAATATATTGGGTTTGGGTGGGGTTCCGGCGCTCCGGGGCCCCGCTTCGGCGAAACCCTGAATCCGCTGGAAAAACCCTAACGTTTTCGTCTACCCCCATAGACGTGCGTCGAAAGGGGGTAGCCCAGTGGACTTTTTTGTTTGGTTGTGTTAGGTTAGGCCATAGGAACATGAGAAACCAACTTTTATCACAAGTTGTCACAAGATTGCCCCCGTTTCGCCCGAAACGGGAGTTTTCAGCTATAAGTCCACACACTTAGTAGAGAGAAAGTGAAGCCGGTGATGTCGGTCACACCTAGGAGTAGATTCTTGGACATTTGAAACACACAACACACTTGTATACATATGGTATGGCACAACCTAGGTTTGGGTGGGGTTCCGACGCTCCGGGGCCCCGCTTCGGCGAAACCCTGAATCCGCTGGAAAAACCCTAACGTTTCCGTCTACCCCCATAGACGTGCGTCGAAAGGGGGTAGCCCAGTGGACTTTTTTGCTTGGTTGTGTTAGGTTAGGCCATAGGAACATGAGAAACCAACTTTTATCACAAGTTGTCACAAGATTGCCCCCGTTTCGCCCGAAACGGGAGTTTTCAGCTATAAGTCCACACACTTAGTAGAGAGAAAGTGAATCCGGTGAAGCCGGTCACACCTACGAGTAGTATATTACACATTTACAACACACAACACACTTGTATACGTATGGTATGGCACAACCTAGGTTTGGGTGAGGTTCCGACGCTCCGGGGCCCCGCTTCGGCGAAACCCTGAATCCGCTGGAAAAACCCTAACGTTTCCGTCTACCCCCATAGACGTGCGTCGAAAGGGGGGTAGCCCAGTGGACTTTTTTACTTGGTTGTGTTAGGTTAGGCCATAGGAACATGAGAAACCAACTTTTATGACAAGTTGTCACAAGATTGCCCCCGTTTCGCCCGAAACGGGAGTTTTCAGCTATAAGTCCACACACTTAGTAGAGAGAAAGTGAAGCCGGTGATGTCGGTCACACCTAGGAGTAGATTCTTGGACATTTGAAACACACAACACACTTGTATACATATGGTATGGCACAACCTAGGTTTGGGTGGGGTTCCGACGCTCCGGGGCCCCGCTTCGGCGAAACCCTGAATCCGCTGGAAAAACCCTAACGTTTCCGTCTACCCCCATAGACGTGCGTCGAAAGGGGGTAGCCCAGTGGACTTTTTTGCTTGGTTGTGTTAGGTTATAGGCCATAGGAACATGAGAAACCAACTTTTATCATAAGTTGTCACAAGATTGCCCCCGTTTCGCCCGAAACAGGAGTTTTTCAGCTATAAGTCCACACACTTAGTAGAGAGAAAGTGAAGCCGGTGAAGCCGATCACACCTACGAGTAGGATATTACACATTTACAACACACAACACACTTGTATACGTATGGTATGGCACAACCTAGGTTTGGGTGGGGTTCCGACGCTCCGGGGCCCCGCTTCGGCGAAACCCTGAATCCGCTGGAAAAACCCTAACGTTTCCGTCTACCCCCATAGACGTGCGTCGAAAGGGGGGTAGCCCAGTGGACTTTTTTACTTGGTTGTGTTAGGTTAGGCCATAGGAACATGAGAAACCAACTTTGGTGGGGTTCCGATGCTCCGGGGCCCCGCATCGGTGAAACTCTAGACCCGCTGGAAAAAAGTGAAAGTTCCCGTCTACCCCATTTGAACGGCGTCGAAAATGGGTAGCCCAGTGGAATTTTTTGCTTGGTTGTGTTAGGTTAGGACATAGGTACATGGAAAACCAATATCCACCCGAACACTTGCAATAATATCTGCACTCATGCGATAACACAAACCAAGATTCGCATATAATACTTCCGAGAGACAAGATTCGCGATGTTATTTTATGTGGGTGGAGACCGCTATTCGGCGTAGCTATATACATATAGAAATGAATAAAAACATATTAAATTTAATTGAGAGTAATAAATAGATACCTAAAAAATGAAGATTAGGGTAAAAAAACATGATGACTTTTTTCAGCGAAACTATATACATATATCTATTCGGTGTATCTATATACATAAAAATGAATATTTTTAAACATATTAAACTTAATTTACAGAACATTAAAAATGAAGAAAATAGGGATTAAAGAAAAAAAATGGGGAACCTGTGCCGACGGTATAGGTTGTTACGTATGCACGATTTAAAAGGTGAAAAAATATGGAACCTGTGCCGACGGTAAAACCGTCGGCGCAAGTTTGTACAGATGGACGAGGTTATAGAAAAAATATGGAACCTGTGCCGACGGTAAAACCGTCGGCACAGGTTGGTGGCGACGTCACCTTTTCGTTGACGGGGGACCTGTGCCTACGGCTGGATTTGTGCCGACGGTGACCGTCGGGACAGGGTATCTGTGCCGACGGGGGTATCTGTGCCGACGGCCAGCTTCGTGGGGTGGCCTCGTAGGCACCTGTGCCGACGGCCCCGATAAAAAACCGTCGCCACAGGTTGTGGCCGTCGGCACAGGTGAGCTCTCCTGTAGTGATTGGGCAGTTGTGTGTGCAACGTGTTGGTTCTGCTACTTCTAGGAGTATTTTGGACCGGTCCGAACTTTTCTCGGCGAGGATCATTCCGCATCAGCTTGCTGTAACAGCGACATGGGCTGGCTCACATGGCTGTGAGAGCTCTAGGTGCAAGCTACTCACACCGAAATACCTAACACCGGATCGAGGAATCTCTCTACTCTGATTATTTGTTGCTGCAAGCTTGCAACAGGTTTCGCTTGGGATCTTCTGAACTCGCTAGCTCCCCCTCTAAAATTCTGCTGTTGGATTAATCTCATTTTACTGGTATTCGTGAAGACCGTTGAGTTAACCTTGAGCGAGAAATATCACGGTTGAACTGTATTAACCGGGTCGCCAGGGTAGACCATGAGTCCACGTGCGGCGTGCATGCATGGAAAGAACGATTGGCCAGAGCTGTGCCCGGGTCGATCGGACTCGGACCAGTCAATGCATTTCTCAAGTAGTGACTGACCGTCGTAGACGACGGCATGGATTTCCCCCTGGTCTGCAGCGTTGATCGATCCGTGTGGATCTTATTCAGTTTCCCGTTTAAGACGAACGTGTGGCCGGCTGTGGCTCCAGAACTGCGCCATGTCTCACTAGCTAACAGCCTAACCCTAGCCGCACGATCTCACCGGAGAATGTACGTCAGGACATGCATTGATCACTAGCTAACAGCATAGCCCTAGCCAGAACCAGCAGCTTAATCAGAGCTGGCAATGCTGAAAAATCTGAAGTGCTACATGTCAACACTACTGTATACTTGACTCAGCGCAACGTGATCACTCATTCTTCATCGATCCATCGCCATCCATGAACATGCATATGCATGGCAAGTCAGAAATCCACATGCCGCTGCTTACAAGATCGATTCTCTGTAAGGCATATGCAGAGCTCATGAGTGTTAGAATTTGGCTCCAATATGGGGCAGCCTAAATAAACAAATTTTGAAATCTCAAATTGGTCCATGTGCATGTGCATATGCATGGTTGGTTGGGGGTGTTAAAGTTTAGTTCCACGTTGCTAGTTGGAGGAGAGTTGCACCACCTTATATAGTGGAGTGGAGTGCTACTTTATGTGCTTGTGAGAACATAAGGCTCTCTCCCGTGCACTCCTCCTCCTCCGCCGCCGCTCGCTCGTCTCGTCACGACGCGCCGCGGGTTGCGGGAATGAGCCGATGCCTTTATTTTTGCTGTTCAGGAAAATCGAGTCGCTAGCGTACGCATACAGCTTAACCAGTTCGGGTTGCTCTCGGATCGTGGGCTGCTGTACCGACTCGGACGTGTGCGACATGGTTGGACCACGTTGTACCCGTTAGTGTTTCCCGAGCCGCACTATATATTGCTTTGTACTGCGTGTGCCGTCACACACCGAATCAATCTAGGTTTTGCCACCTCGTGCCTTGCGCCGCCACCGTAGTCTACTCCATCCCGAGCGCCGGCGTTTACCGGCGTTTGGGAGAGCAGGTCTCCGGAACCAGTCGCCTTTGTGATCCTGTACGGGAGAGTGCGAATTAGGTTTTGGGAAGGCCACTGCTCGTCGCTTTCACCACGGGTCGCCTTCCAGCCGGAGCTGCGGATCGTCTCCGCAGGCGTCGTCTTCTCCGACCCGTCTTCACCAACGTCATCGTCGACAACATCACCGTTGCTCTGGGCGCGGTGAACCTGTCTGCATCAACTGCTGCTTCCTCTACAACCGTTCGGTACGTGCGGCGTATTCCGAACTGTTTTACTATGGATATGTTGGCGTGTATGTTGCTGTTGTTCATGTTGCTTAGTACATCTAGTATGTTCGTATTTAACATGTTAGTAGTTGCGTTTGTCATGTTTAATATTCTAAAATTAATTATGAAATTATTGCCTAATTATCTAACAATGAGATGGGCTCCAAAGTCCATCTCACAACTCCATTATATGCTGAAACATATTAAGTGCTACTTGTCTATAGCACTGTATACATGACTCAGCGCAACGTGATCACGCATTCTTCATCGATCCATCGCCATCCATGCACATGCCGAATCAGAAATTCACATGTCGCCTACTGGATCCATCGAACGATTCTCTGTAAGGCATATGTAGAGCTTAATGACATGGGCTCTAAAGTCTTCAGAATGGAAACGAGCCAGTCTCACGTTCCAAGTAACTCACATGCACTACAATAATATGAATCAGTGCAGATCAGACCCTGATGTCCTAGGACTACATGTGAGACTCAAAGTCGTATAACGCCCGATCAGTGCGTGCATGCCACTCCTTTTTTTTTAGAAATGGGGCAGTCTCGGCTTCTGCATCGATTGATGCACACAGCCATTTATTGAAAATTATTGTAGGTTCAGCTTACCACAACTAAAGGATCACATAAGGTTGAGACATGTATCAACCAACGAAAGAATAACATAGTATCAACTACCGAAGTCGACTAAAATGCTGCCACGTATTGCGGGAGAAAAACTCCTGTGCCACCAACAGGAGCCGTGCGCATCCAGACACCATAAGCTCCTGCTGGTCCGAAGGAAGCAGTGCAGCCCATAGTTGGATTCAGTTTGTAGCCATATTGATAACCTGTAAAACATGAAAATTGGTTTTCCTGTTAAAGACGATATCATTCCTACAATTTCAGATAGACCAACAAATAGCCGAAACGCCGATACGAATTCTAGCTTTGGTCTTTTTATCTACCTCATTCAACCAATTCCCAAACATATTAGAAACATTGGATGGTGGAGGTATGTTGTAGGTACAGAAAACCACCCGCCATATCAATCTAGCAAACGGGCATGAGATAAACAAATGATCTACGGATTCCTCACACCCACAAAAAGAGCATTTTGTGCATCCATGCCCATTTCTTTTAGCTAGATTATACTTTGTGAGCAAGACCTTTCTATTTAGAAACCACATAAAGATTTTAATTTTGAGAGGAATTTTTAACTTCCACAAGTATTTACGCAAAAATATAGTATGTCCATTCATCAGGTCCTCATACATTGATTTTACCGTAAAAACCCATTAGTGGTAGCTTTCCAAACAAAAGTATCTGGATCAGTGCTTGCATGCCACTCCTGTGTGTAAGTATTAATTGCACGCGTGTCCACGTCAATCGATCGGTGTGGTCGGTCAAGTGTTACAGTTCGCTCGATCAATCACATCGATCTTGATTCGTTCGTAAGTTATTCATTCATTTATCAACCACCTCCATTATATGCGATAGCTCCAATTATTTGCATATATGCATACTCTAATTAACTGCTGATTCGATCGAGCGTTTAATTACTTATAACCCCATACATAGTAGCCAGTAGGAGTACTTTCTTGGAAAGTCACTGGCTTTAGCTTGGTTGCATCAGAAGCATTGTTCTATTTATTAAAAAAAAATAGCGGGAAATCAGAAGCATTGTTCATAGTACATCGATCATAGCTTGTGCTTCATTTCCAGTATTCTCGCGCGAAACTGCGTCCAAATCTTGACTCCTAGCTAACACACGTAGTCACGTGCATTACTTTTAAATAGCGTTTAGAAAACTGATTATACTAGACAGTGGTTGCTCAGCGATCGGTCAGTATAGAAGAATCAAAGAATATTCAATTTGATTGAAGTAGGAGAGGAAATGATCGATATAATGCTCGCAATTGGCGGAGGAACATGTAGATGCATGCATAGTCAGTTAAGGTTCCCGGGCATCTATCATGCATGGATTAGAAAATTTGCCAATTTGGTAGTCGATGCTCTGACCGAATCTCACTTATACATATATTCAGGGGAACTGTTGATGCATCACTCAAGATCGTTAGTTCGTACCAGCCGCTAATCATGGATGACTAGATGCATAATCTAATCTCGCAAGAAAGGCATTTTTGGGTGGTTATGTAACTGAAAGACAAAACTCGAGCGGAGAAACCAAATAGAGCTTTCAGATAACATTGAGTGAACATAATCCATGACACTAACTAACTAATCATGTTAGTCCCACGGCCGACATTACTGCTACTCACTCCTTTTGGCATTATAGAGTTAGGGGACTAATTCGGCGGGGAGTAGTATATCAAATCCTATCATTTCTAATTATATATTTTTTACAATATATAAATCACATTATGTTGCTCAAATTTACGACCTAGGGATACGTAGAGGACTTATAAACCTAAACGGAGGGAGTAACTCCTCTCCTTTGGGAAATTTGATGCTTGCACACTATTTCATTGGTAGGCGAGAGCCTGTTTTACGTGAAAATAAGAAGCGTCAAAACATCCGGCCCTATATTTGTGAAATATCTAAAAAGAATGCATCCAACCGGTAGTACCTAACTTACTACCTCCTCGCTTGTTTATATGGCTAACATAACGTAATCCCTCTGTTCCAAAATACAGGGCATATACTATTTTTTTTTGTAAGTCAAACTTGTTATGTTAGGTAAAATATATAGAAAAATATCAAACAAAGTATCATTAGATCCATTATTAAATATGTATTTTTATATATTTATTTGGTATTGTAGAGTTGAATATTTTTTCTACAATATTCACCCAACTTTGGAAAGTTCGGTTAGCACTCGCTGATTCGTCCTCAATAGTACATGTCAAAGAATTCAAACGCGATAAATATGGAGAGAGGTTCCATGGATATCCTTCATAGCCACCAACCTCAGATGTTTCTAATTTCGGATGAATAATAAATGAGAGGTTCGAATATTTACCAACTCGGTAAAAGCTGGAAAAACACATTGGATTATTCTCCCGGGATTACAATACGACCAAGGTGGGAGGCCCCTACCTTGACCCACGGTGTGGCCTCACATAAGGCGATAAAAGAGCGTACGAAGGAAAAGAAGAGAAATTACGGAACACTCTCGGCGTCTCGCGTTCCAAATCTCTCAAGCGACGATCATGAGAAGACATGTCGTGGCCTTCCATGATGAACCCGTGATGCTCAATGAAGAGATACCACCACTCCATCACCGAGTCGACGGCAAATCAAAGCGACGGATAAAGCTCGGGACGCTCAAGCCTATTGAACATGAAGCTTATTGACGGACGGGATAACGGTCTGGGACAGACATTTTCAATGTGTGGAATGAGCCTACCCTTAACACATGGCTTCAAAATGCAAGTGCCGAAGTGTATGCGTCCACAATTGTTGCATATAGTTCCAACTACTAGTCACTTTATCATAGACGTAAGCTAATTAATAAGTACAACTATTCAAACGCATGTTCTTTCAGCAATAGACCAGGCATCACTACGGGAAAAACAGCAGTTTCCGGCGGTTTTTTCATTGCCGACAGCTATTTATCGGGGCCGTCGGCATAGAGGTCATATCCCGACGGCTTTTTTTATGACCGTCGGCATTTAATAGCTATGCCGTCGGCTTTCTTCGCGCGGCCGTCGGCATACCGAGGCCATCGGCGTACACCAAACAGTTGCCGACGGCGTCCGTCGGCGTAGAGAAGACCGTCGGCATACATGCTGCCACGTGGCAGTACCGTTTGTTCACCGACGAAAGTTTGACCGAGGTAAATATATGCTCCCGTCGGCTTTTCCACTTCGAAAAATAAATGTGCAGCGGGGGGATTCGAACCATGCACCTGCTGCTACCTCACATAGCGCTGCACTAACCAACTAACCTGCTGCAATTTGTTGTACAAGAGGAGTTCCGACCTTATATGTCTCTTATCCACACAATAGTAATTAAATTCACAAAATGGATTATTATTTTCACTAACCCACTAACTCATCTTTATTATTTTCCCTAGAAACTAGTACACATAAAAGTATTCCATGCCAAAGGATTTCTTTTTTTTTGAGTATTTTTTCACTTTCTTTGATTTTTTCGAAAAAAATGTCAAAATGGCCGCCATG
The DNA here is from genome assembly GCA_947311845.1 of Poa pratensis. Classification (NCBI taxonomy): domain Eukaryota; kingdom Viridiplantae; phylum Streptophyta; class Magnoliopsida; order Poales; family Poaceae; genus Poa; species Poa pratensis. The sequence continues at coordinate 27,663,029 of CAMZMU010000087.1, forward strand.
GCCATTCATTGAAAGGGGACGAATTTTCCAGAACTATCGATAATTCTGTGATATAATCACTACTTGTGCAACTTAAAATGTTTTTTGTAAAAAAATCAGAACAAACTATCACACAGTTGTAGTTCAAAATTGAATTACTTTCGAAAAATCGGCATAAAGTCATTTAAATGGGCGAAATTAGGTAGAAAGCGAGAAAATTCCTAATACTTGGGAATTATCCATCACATATGGACTAATTTGTGTGATAATTGTAAGGGTTACATTTTGCACCATATTTTTTGTAGTTGCTTCACAAAAAAAAGTCATTTTTGGCACTTAGAAAATAGAAAATGATATTTATAAAAATAATTTGACAACTCTATTTGGCAACATTGTTTCCCATACCTAGATACATCTATGTGTCAAATATGGGTATTTTATCACAAACTATGACATGGGAATGGCCATAGCTTGGTCATTTGGATTGAAACCTATACATGTTTATAGACGATAGACCTTTTTGTGAATGATTTTTTTGGAAAGTTTATAAAAACTCATCTTTAGTATTTTTCGTAGAAACTAGTACACATAAAGGGACTCCATGCCAAAGGATTCCTTTTTTTTGAGTATTTGTTCACTTTCTTTGATTTTTCCGAAAACATTGTCAAAATGGCCGCCATGACCATTCATTAAAAGGGGACGAATTTTCCAAAACTATCGATGATTCTGTGATATAACCACTACTTGTGTACCTTAAAATTATTTTTGTAAAAAAATCATAGCAAACTATCACACAGTTATAGTTCAAATTTGAATTACTTTCGAAAAATCGGCATAAAGTCATTTAAATGGGCGAAATTAGGTAGAAAGCGAGAAAATTCCTAATACTTGGGGATTATCCATCACATATGGACTAATTTGTGTGATAATTGTAAGGGTTACATTTTGCACCATATTTTTTGTAGTTGCTTAACAAAAAAAGTCATTTTTGGCACTTAGAAAATGAAAAATGATATTTATAAAAATAATTTGACAACTCAATTTGGCAACATTGTTTCCCATACCAAGATACATCTATGTGTCAAATATGGGCACTTTATCACAAACTATGGCATGGGAATGGCCATAGCTTGGTCATTTGGCTTGAAACCTATACATGTTTATAGATGATAGACCTTTTTGTGAATGATTTTTTTGGAAAGTTTATAAAAACTCATCTTTAGTATTTTTCCTAGAAACTAGTACACATAAAGGGACTCCATGCCAAAGGATTCCTTTTTTGAGTATTTTTTCACTTTCTTTGATTTTTTCGAAAAAATTGTCAAAATGGCCGCTATGACCATTCATTAAAAGGGGACGAATTTTCTAAAACTATTGATGATTATGTGATACAACCACTACTTGTGTACCTTAAAATGAATTTTTGTAAAAACATCAGAGCAAACTATCACACAGTTGTAGTTCAAATTTGAATTACTTTCGAAAAATCGGCATAAAGTCATTTAAATGGGCGAATTTAGGTAGAAAGCGAGAAAATTCCTAATACTTGGGGATTATCCATCACATATGGACTAATTTGTGTGATAATTGTAAGGGTTTCATTTTGCACCATATTTTTTTCTAGTAGCTTCACAAAAAAAGTCATTTTTGGCACTTAGAAAATGGAGAATGATATTTGTAAAAATAATTTGACAACTCAATTTGGCAACATTGTTTCCCATTCTAAGATACATCTATGTGTCAAATATGGGCACTTTATCGCAAACTATGGTATGGGAATGGCCATAGCTTGGTCATTTGGCTTGAAACCTATACATGTTTATAGATGATAGACCTTTTTGTGAATGTTTTTTTGGAAAGTTTGTAAAAACTCATGTTTAGTATTTTCCCTAGAAACTAGTACACATAAAGGGACTCCATGCCAAAGGATTCCTTTTTTCTTGCAAGGGTTACATTTTGCACCATATTTTTTTTGTTGCTTTACAAAAAAAAGTCATTTTTGGCACTTGGAAAATGGAAAGAGTTTTTAAGAAGTCAAAATTTCTCTTTGACACCATTTTTTTCTTATAATGAAGGATCAAAAATCACCATATCCAAACTTAGTAGTAATATTTCCTAATTTATTTTCTTTCTAAACATTTATTGGAAAGAGTTTTTAAGAAGTAAAGAAAAGAAATACGTTAGAAAAAAATATGGGTGGCAGACAAACTGGGCCGGCCACCAAAGCCCACCCATAGCCCACCTATCCCCAAACCCTAATTCCACTTCCACCACACACGACCAGACCTTATCCCTTCATTTCCACCCAGGCTCCTTCTCTCCCTTGACCCCTTCCTCTTTCCTCCTTCTCCATGACGCCGCCTCTCTCACCTCGCCGTCCCTCCACCGCCGTCCTCTCCTCCCCCAGCCCCGGACATCCTTCCTTCCACCACCCCCACATCTCACTGCAGCAGATCGAGCGCGCCGCCCAACCTCGCAGCAGATCGAGCGCGCCGCCCTACCTCACCGATGAATGATGCACCGGTGCCCAGCAGCCACGGCGTCGCGTCCGGCTGTCTCGTCGGCGTGCGCATGCTTTGATGCGTGCCGCTCCGTCGAGCTGGCCGGACCGCGGCGGCGCGTGACCTAGGGTTTGCGGCGGCGCGTGTCCTAGGGTTTGCGGTCTCCGGCAACCAGGACGGCAACGACATCGACGGTTTCCTCGGACCACCATCGTCAACCTCGCACTGAAGCAAGGGTCTGTCGTCTCCTCGGAGGAGTGGACGGCCGTGTCCATTGTTCCCCACCCTGGCAGTCCGTCCTGGCCGCGGCTGCTTCACCGGCCTCCTCCGCCGGCGTCTCCGCGAGGGCGTCCTCAACTTTGCTCCGGCTCAGCTACTGCAGGTGAGACTATTGCTTCGATTTGTTGCTACCGGTAGAACTGCTGTTGTAGTCTGGATGTAGCCGCAACTGCTGTAGGTTGGTGTATAGAAGGTTGACCTAGTCCTCTTCTTAGTACCATATTTGCTGTAGGTTGGGTGTAGCTGCAATTGCACTAAATGAAAATTGGTTCCATTTCTGATTGCTTGTGAATGTTTACAAACTGAACTTGTTTGCTTGCTGTGCATGTTTACAAACTGAACTTGCTTGAATAACTTGTTTGCTTGCTGAGTATTACTTTAAGTGAGTAAACTGAACTTGCTTGAATACCAGTAGCAGCAAATACACACAACAAATTGCTGTAGGTTGGGTGTAGCTGCAATTGCACTAAATGAAAATTGGTTCCATTTCTGATTGCTTGTGAATGTTTACAAACTGAACTTGTTTGCTTGCTGTGCATGTTTACAAACTGAACTTGCTTGAATAACTTGTTTGCTTGCTGAGTATTACTTTAAGTGAGTAAACTGAACTTGCTTGAATACCAGTAGCAGCAAATACACACAACAAATTACAGTAGGAAAACCAGGAGTAGTTGATGGATACATGTGGTAGTTCGTCGGAAATCTCTTAACATAATCTGGGACTGGGCTGATGTTGTTTAATTTTTGTAGGGGAAATGGAAATTGATGGCGAGGATGGTGGTGGTGAGGCACCCATGGAACTTGGAACCTACCTATTCATGTCGTGTATTCTTGTTAGTCGTGTGGTTAGTTGCTTGTTTGTTATTGCTTGAAAGATTGCTTTCATTTTCTTGATATATAGATAGACATTAGATAATATTGCTTGTTATTTGCTTGCTAATACTTTGTTCTTTTTGTTCTTGCAGCTCTTTATATTGGAGAAAGAACTTGTAGAGTTTGGAGAACAAGAAAAAGGGAGCAAAACTGAGCCAAATAAAGGTATTATTCATTTATTCCACATTCTTACTTCGAAATAGCATTTACAAGTTCATGATACAAAAATACAAGTATATTTTACTTACATGTTGGCTTGCTGTGATTCACTTGTTGTATTATTTTGTGTTTTTTGTTATATTTGATCTTTCTATAGAAGCATGAATCAAGTTTCTCTAATGGCAGTGTGGTGAAGAGATGACAAGAACATGAGGATCTGTGTAACGATGACAACTTAGGGAAAAATAGATGCAAACTACATATCATAGCTGTTATGTTTGATCTGGTACTGGTTTTAGAAATCAGAGACCTTTTTTTATGTTTATGGTCATCTCTTTTGCCGAGACAAGTCTGTAACCTATATAATCATGCATGTAACTATATTTATAAATTGCTAGCCTTTTTTTGGCTTTTTTTTTGTTCTGCTCAGCTTGTAAACCGTCGGCATAGACTTCGATGTAAGTGAACAAGGAAATGCCACGTGGATGTTGTATGCCGACGGCCGCCCGTCGGCAAACTTTTCTGACGACGTCAAACGGCCGTCTCTGTTAGCTCGATATGCCGACGGCGCTCGTTGCCGACGGCCACCTTAAACCGTCGGCACTTGAGTGTATGCCGACGGCCTTTCTTTCCCGACGGTGTTTCCAGTGTATGCCGACCGAGAAGAAGCCGACGGCCATATGCCGACGGCCACCGTCGGCAAACCTCTATGCCGACGGTTTCTGGCCGTCGGGAACTACACCTTTTCCCGTAGTGCATGGAGTAGTAAAATTTCTCTTATCGGTAGCAGGCACGGGGGAAGAAGATTCAGCGATCGAGAGCTCAAGGATGCATTTTTTTCTTGAAGTAAAATCAATACGTGCCTGTGCATGTGAGTCCATGCAGGCAGGCAGGCAGGCAGGCACATGCATGCATCGCTTGACGAAGGTGGACCGGTCGGTGAAATAAAGCTGAGGCGGCACATACCCGGCAATTTCAGCTTTCAGGGAAGACTTGTACGAACCTTTGCTTGGTTGGATCCATGCCTCGATGCATGTACATGTACATCCGCATGATGTATATATATAGGCGTGTTTGGTGCCAGATCAGGCCCGCCAGCTGGAACCGCAGGATGATTGATTGCCTGTATGAACTCCTGGGTTAGGCCAGCGCGTCTATTAAAGCACTGGGGGGGTCAGCGTGTGCAGCCGCCCCGGGCCCCCAAAATTTAGGGGCACCCACCCAGGTATAGTATATGTATACGTATTGTTAGTCCAGCAAAAAATAAAAAAGGCATTGGGTTAATGGGCTGTGTGTTTGGCCAGGGCCCAGGGAGGCAAGGAGACTCACCTAGAGAAATTAGCGATTGCTTCCTTCCGATCGATCGATCAATCGATCTAATCAGCCCCCTCCGGTCGTTCCGTTCCATCGCGAAGAGCCGAAGACGCGAACCAGTCGAGATCGCTGATATTCGGCCGCCGACCGCCGCCGTCTAACTTCTAAGCTCTCTCCGCCTCTCCCTCGCGGTCGCCGCCGTACTGATTCCAGGTGACTACGCGTTATGTGCTTGAGTGCTTCTGATCACACTAGTACAGAACGACACATCGGATACCCCTCTATAGAAACGGCAGGCGTTAGGCGACGGAGAATCGCGCTTTCCGCGCGGCCAGTGCGTACAAACCTGACCTGGGCCGTGGCTGGCCCGTCAACATAGGTAACGGAGAAAGTATTAACTCCGTTACCCATAGTATTGGCAACGGTCTTAATTTTGGCTCCATTTCCGATATGTGTCTCTATAGCAACGAAGACTTTTGTGTGTCCGTGTGCAATGTGGACACGTTCCATCTTCTTGGAATTCGATGCGAGCGGAGTAACTGAATGGCGTAGTGGCGTAGTGACGCCGCGGCACCGCCCACTACTCCTTAAAAACCCACGATCTCCCTGCTATCTCAGTACGCCACTTCGCCGCAGCCATGGATACTCCTAACAACTCCTCGGGCGTTCGCCGCAGCAGTTTCCCGCTTTCGCTGAATTGGAACCGCGTCGTCGTGCCGGAGGCCGTCGCGCAGAGGCACTGGCAATATAGGAGGCCAGTGCCCTGGTCAAATGTTAGCCTCCCCGCTGGCTGGCGCGTCAACCACAGGAGGGTGCCTATGCCGCCGGAAGAGGACGCGGGTGTTGGAGATATGCCCTAGAGGCAATTAATAAAGTGATTTTATTTGTCATATCTCTTATTGTTCATAATACGTTTTAATATCATGCTATAACTGTATTACTCGGAAACATAATACACGTGTGGTATAGAAACAACCAGGTCCCTAGTAGCCTCTACTTGACTAGTTCGTTGTGTAACAGATGATCAAGGTTTCCTGATCATGGGCATTAACCGGTTAACAACGGAGTCATATCATTGGGTGAATGATTTGATGGACATACCCAAAATATATATAGAAACGTAGTTTCAGATCTTGGACCGTGAGATTATATCAAGTCGCTGCTTCTGAAAGATACGGCTGATCGCACCTAACGTCATGTCTCATACGCACGACAATAAGGGTGACACCTTCGGGTATTGGAAGGAAGTAGTCGGGGCGAGTAATCAATAGCGGGAATTGCCAATCCGCATAGCAGGATAGATACTCTGGCCCACTCGGTGAGATTACATCTAATGAGCTTGCAAGCATGTGACTAGGTCACGGGGATGTAACATCACAGACGAGAGAAGATAGATTGTCAAGGATGAGGTCAAGCTCGGTAAAATGTGATACCGGAGAACGACACTCGACAATCTAAGTATCACCAGGCAAGAGATTGAAACTGGACGTCTACAGGTTCAAACGAATAAAGAGACATTCGTGGACACACAGGGGCTATCATGGATATCCAGATTCCGCTGTTAGTCGATTGATCGGAGAGAGAGTCTCGATCATGTCTGGAGTGATCCCGAACCGTGGGGTAACACACTTAAGGGTGGGTGACGATTAGATTGGATTTAGAGAGAATGAGAAACAGGAACTCCGGAAGTGTTCTGGAGCTCCGGAAGTGTTCCGGTAATTGTCCGATGATTGATCGGAGGCCACGAAATATGTTTCGGGGTCCGAATGAATTAAATAATATGTATCTAATATTAATAAGTGTTATTAATGATTAAATACATGTTTTATTTAATTAATTTCGAATTTAAAAGGCATTAAAAGTTAAATGGGCCTTAGAGGCCCATTCGGGGAAAAAAAATAAAAGGGAAAAAGAAAAAGGGGGGCTGCCACCCTAGTGGGCCACATGGGGCCCACTAGGGCAGCCGCACCCCCCCATGGCCGGCGCACCCCCCATGTGGGAATAGTCCCACATGGGGGAGCCAAGGGGTTGGCCTCCCTCCCTCTCCTTTATATAGGAGTGCCCCCATGCCTTGAAAATTGCCCATCTCCTCTCTTCTTCTCTCCTACCTTGAACGGGGTTCCGATTCTGGAGCTTCGTACGAGGAGAGAAGTCTCTCTTAGTTTGCACACCGCCGTGCTGCTAGATCCACTCTTCCACTTCCGCTGCTCTGCTGGATCTGGAGCCCGGAGGTCGTCATCCACACCGTACGTGTGTGGAACCGCGAGGCGCCATCGTTTGGCGCTGGGAGCTGTCTACTTCCTCTACACGACCCTGAGGTCGGCTTCGTCGTCTTCATCGTCAACGTTCGTGCGGGAACGTAATCCCGCTTTCGGTCTACAAGGGTATGTATTCCGTTCTCCTTCCGTATAGTATATCTGCATAGAATAGATCTTGGCTAGTTTATGGTTATCGTTGCTAGGAAATTTTTGTTTTCTGCCTACGATTCCCAACAGTGGTATCAGAGCCGATCTATGCGTAGATATATCTGTACGGTTAGAACACATGTTGAATGTGGGCATCGATTCTACATTTGTTACCCTCTAGCGTGTACTTGTTTATATCGCGGCATTGTGGGATGAAGCGGCCCGGACCGACTTTACGCGTACTCTTACGCGAGACTGGTTCCACACCTGACATATGGCTTGTACCGTATATGTGGCTGGCGGGTGTCTGTATCTCCTACAATAGTTGATATCGCATTTACAATGGAGGGCCCCGAAAGGGGTGTAATAGAGACAATTGTCTTATCGCTGTTGTGGTTGTTTTCGTAGGTAAGAAACGGTTCTTGTGCGGAAGCCCTAGCAGCCACGTAAAATATGCAAAAGATAAAGTAGAAGCGTCTAACTTTATTTTGCAGGGGCAATGTGATATGGTCAAGGTAGGTTTATTAAATTGTTTATAAACTGTTGGCGCGAAGGAGACCCCGGCGCGGAGAAGACCATATCATGTCGCATTACATTTCATATTAGATGTTATGTAGTTGTGTGCATCTTATATTGTGTATATATATTGTCTATATATTAGTTACACGGCGGTAGTAATATAAGATGATCCCTCCCAAAATTCCGATAATAGTGTTCTCCCTCTGTCGTGCACCACCAATAAAGTTCTACGTTACGGGGTACGTCGTTTGGGGTTTCGATCCCGTTCGTCTACACTCGTCTCTTCGTTCGCATACAGTGGGTGTAAGCCACGTTGCACACGCAATACGGCAAAGGGTGTTATGGCGAGCCTAGCATATACCAGTATATGGCCTCGGAACACAAGTACCGAAAGGTTAAGCACGAGTCACATACGGTGATGTGATTGATATACGATGTCTACCTTTGAAGTTATGCTATTCGCCTGATCGATGGGGGTAGCGTAATGGATGGGGATTGTGTAATCACTAAGACGATGAGAGGGATACTCGTCTTGAGTGGGAGTTCTGGTAGTTTTAATTTTACTAAAACTTGAACCCATATTTTATTATGAACAAACGTCTTATGTTTTGCAAATTCCATTGTAGATGTCTCGCCCCACCTTTAACCTTGGCCTGTTCCTTGAGAAAGAAAAGCTTAAGACCAATGGGTCGAACTTCATGTCCTGGTTCCGCAACCTGAGGATCCTCCTCACTCCCCACAAGGTGGCTTACGTCATTGAAGCCGCCCTAGGTGACCCTCCTGCAGACGACGCCTCCGATGACGAGAAGAAGGTCTATCAGACCAAGTCGGAGGATTCCTCCTTCGTCCAGAGTGGCATGCTCTACGCCATGGAAGCCGACCTGCAAAAGCGCTTTGAGAAGATGAGTGCTTTTGAGATAATTTCTGATCTCAAGGCTGTCTTTGCGCCGCAGGCTAAGGCTGAGAGGTATGAAGCTTCTGAGCTTTTCTTCTCAGCCAAGATGGAAGAGCATAGCAGTGTGAGCGAGCACGTGGTCAAAATGTCTGGCTACGTTCAACGCCTGAACGCTCTGGAATGCAAGATTCCTGATGAGCTGGCGATTGATAGGGTGCTGCAATCGTTGCCTCCTAGCTACAAAGGCTTCGTCATGAACTATAACATGCAGGGCATGGCTAAGTCCCTGTCTGAGGTGTTCGTGATGCTCAAGACTGCTGAGGTGGAAATCAAGAAGGAGCACACGCTGTTGATGGTCAACAAGACCGTCGATTTTAAGAAATCTGGCGGCAAGGGAAGGAAGAACTGGAAGTCTAGGAAGGATGGCAAACACGTTGCCAAATCCAAGGCTAACAAACCTGGTCCCAAACCTGGCGTGGAATGCTTCTACTGCAAGGGAGATGGTCACTGGAAGCGCAACTGCCCCAAGTACCTGGAAGACAAGAAGGCCGGCAAGATTGTCGGGAGAGATAAAGGTATATTTGATATACATGTTATTGATGTAGTAATACCTGGGTATTTGATACCGGCTCTGTTGCTCATATTTGTAACTCACAGGTGGAGTTGCGGAATAGTCGGCGCCTGGCAAAGGACGAGGTGACGATGCGCGTCGGCAATGGATCAAGAGTTGACGTGATGGCCGTCGGCACGCTCCCTCTACATCTACCTTCGGGATTAGTTTTGGTTTTAAATAAGTGTTATTTTGTGCCATCTCTGAGTGTAAACATTATAAGTGGTTCTTGCTTGTTGCAAGACGGATATTCATTCAATTCAGTATCAAATGGTTGTGCTATTTCGATGAATGATATCTTTTATGTTGATGCTCCTGTGAATAATGGTTTATTCTTGTTGAATCTCGATCGTAGTACACATATCCATAACATAGATGCCAAAAGGATTAGACTTAGTGATGATACCGCCATGTATATGTGGCATTGCCGACTTGGTCATATTGGTGTAAAGCGCATGAAGAAACTCCACTCAGCTGGACTTTTGGAGTCATTAGATTTTGGATCTCTTGACACTTGCGAACCATGCCTCATGGGCAAGATGACTAGGTCACCGTTCAATGGTTTCGTTGAACGTGCGTCGGAATTATTGGGAGTTATACATACAGATGTGTGCGGCCCAATGAGCGTATCAACGCGCAATGGTTATCGTTACTTTGTAACCTTCACTGATGACTTGAGTAGATACGGGTATATCTACTTAATGAAACACAAGTCAGAAACTTTTGAAAAGTTCAAAGAATTTCAAAGTGAGGTTGAAAATCAACTTAACAAGAAAATAAAGCACCTCCGATCCGATCGTGGTGGCGAATATTTGAGTTTTGAGTTTGGCACACATCTGAAGGCCTGTGGAATTGTGCCACAGCTTACGCCTGCCGGAACACCACAACGCAACGGCGTGTCCGAGCGACGTAATCGTACTTTATTAGATAGCGTACGGTCTATGATGTCTCTTACCGATTTGCCCGTATCGTTTTGGGGATATGCGTTAGAAACAGCCGCATTCATTTTAAATAGGGCTCCATCTAAATCCGTGGAAACGACACCGTATGAGGTATGGCATGGTGCGAAACCTAAGCTGTCGTTCCTGAAAGTTTGGGGTTGTGAGGCTTATGTCAAGAAATTGCAGCCTGACAAACTAGAACCAAAATCGGAAAAGGTCGTCTTTGTAGGGTATCCACGGGAAACCATAGGGTACACCTTCTACCACCAAGCCGAGGGCAAAACGTTTGTCGCTAGAAACGGCACCTTTCTCGAGAAGGAGTTTCTCGCTAAAGGAGTAAGTGGGAGGAAAATAGACCTCGACGAGATAGTTGATCCTGAACTCGAAATACCGAGTGGCGCAACGGAAACAGTTCCTGAACCGTCCTTCATAACAGATGAAGTGGGAGAAAATGTCGAGGAGGCTATTGTACCTCGTAGGTCTGGAAGAACCCGTACTTCTCCTGAGTGGTACGGTAATCTTGTTTGCACCGTCATGTTAATTGAACAAGACGAACCTACAAATTACAAAGAGGCGATGGAAGGACCCGAGTCCGAGAAATGGCTTGAGGCCATGAAATCCGAAATAGAATCCATGTATGACAACAAAGTATGGACTTTGGTGGAGATTCCCGAAGGGCGCAAGGCGTCGAGAATAAATGGATCTTTAAGAAGAAGACTGATGCTGACGGTAATGTGACCGTCTATAAGGCTCGGCTTGTCGCAAAAGGTTTCCGACAAGTTCATGGAATTGACTACGATGAAACGTTTTCACCGGTAGCGATGCTAAAGTCTATTCGGGTTTTGCTAGCAACAGCTGCATATCATGATTATGAGATATGGCAGATGGATGTCAAAACAGCGTTCCTAAATGGCAACATTGAGGAAGAGTTGTATATGGTACAACCTGAAGGTTTTGTCAGTCCAGGAAATGTTGGCAAGGTATGCAAACTTCAGCGTTCCATTTATGGACTGAAGCAGGCATCTCGGAGCTGGAATCTTCGCTTTGATGAGGTGATCAAAGGTTTTGGATTTGTCCAAAATTGGAAGAGACCTGCATTTATAAGAAAATGAGTGGGAGCTCAGTTGCATTCCTAGTTCTATATGTGGATGATATATTACTAATTGGGAATGATGTGGAACTTCTGAAAAGCGTGAAGGAATATTTAAACAGTAAATTTTCAATGAAGGACTTAGGAGAAGCTGCATACGTATTAGGCATTAAGATCTATCGTGATAGACCCAGGCGCCTACTAGCGTTATGTCAAAGTACTTACCTTGATAAGATATTGAAGAAGTTCAATATGCATTTGGCAAAGAAGGGTCTTGTGCCAGTTGTCAAGGGAAAAACATTGAGCATGGCTCAGTGTCCACGGACGGCTCTTGAAAAAGCTGAGGTGGATGGCACTCGATATGCTTCGGCTATAGGATCGATCATGTATGCCATGTTAAGTACTCGACCCGATGTGGCATTGGCTCTTAGTCTGACGAGTCGATTCCAGAGTAATCCTGGCAAGGATCATTGGATAGCTGTTAAGAACATACTGAAGTATCTTAAGTATACCAAGGACATGTTTCTTGTTTATGGAGGCTGTGAAGAGGAACTTGGCGTAACAGGTTACGTTGATGCAAGTTTCTGCACAGATCCCGATGACTCGAAATCGCAAACAGGCTATGTGTTTAAGGTGAACGGAGGCGCTGTGAGCTGGAGAAGTGGGAAGCAACCCATAGTCGCCCAATCTACAATGGAATCGGAGTATATTGCTGCAACGGATGCTGCAAATGAAGCTGTTTGGCTCAGGAAGTTCATCATCGAACTTGGAGTGTTCCCCAGTGCGCGAGACCCTGTGATTATCTTCTGCGACAACACAGGGGCCATTGCCAACGTGAAGGAACCAAGGTCTCACTCCACCGCCAAACATATTCTCCGACGCTTCCATGTCATACGCAGTACGTCAAGGGAGGCGATGTAAAGATTTGCAAAATACACACGGACCTGAATGTTGCAGATCCGTTGACGAAACCTCTTCCACGAGACAAGCATGAAGAACACCGCAATGCTATTGGTGTCAAGCTTTTACCAAGTTGTAAACTAGATTAATTTGTACTCTAGTGCAAGTGGGAGACTGTTGGAGATATGCCCTAGAGGCAATTAATAAAGTGATTTTATTTGTCATATCTCTTATTGTTCATAATACGTTTTAATACCATGCTATAACTGTATTACTCGGAAACATAATACACGTGTGGTATAGAAACAACCAGGTCCCTAGTAGCCTCTACTTGACTAGTTCGTTGTGTAACAGATGATCAAGGTTTCCTGATCATGGGCATTAACCGGTTAACAACGGAGTCATATCATTGGGTGAATGATTTGATGGACATACCCAAAATATATATAGAAACGTAGTTTCAGATCTTGGACCGTGAGATTATATCAAGTCGCTGCTTCTGAAAGATACGGCTGATCGCACCTAACGTCATGTCTCATACGCACGACAATAAGGGTGACACCTTCGGGTATTGGAAGGAAGTAGTCGGGGCGAGTAATCAATAGCGGGAATTGCCAATCCGCATAGCAGGATAGATACTCTGGGCCCACTCGGTGAGATTACATCTAATGAGCTTGCAAGCATGTGACTAGGTCACGGGGATGTAACATCACAGACGAGAGAAGATAGATTGTCAAGGATGAGGTCAAGCTCGGTAAAATGTGATACCGGAGAACGACACTCGACAATCTAAGTATCACCAGGCAAGAGATTGAAACTGGACGTCTACAGGTTCAAACGAATAAAGAGACATTCGTGGACACACAGGGGCTATCATGGATATCCAGATTCCGCTGTTAGTCGATTGATCGGAGAGAGAGTCTCGATCATGTCTGGAGTGATCCCGAACCGTGGGGTAACACACTTAAGGGTGGGTGACGATTAGATTGGATTTAGAGAGAATGAGAAACAGGAACTCCGGAAGTGTTCTGGAGCTCCGGAAGTGTTCCGGTAATTGTCCGATGATTGATCGGAGGCCACGAAATATGTTTCGGGGTCCGAATGAATTAAATAATATGTATCTAATATTAATAAGTGTTATTAATGATTAAATACATGTTTTATTTAATTAATTTCGAATTTAAAAGGCATTAAAAGTTAAATGGGCCTTAGAGGCCCATTCGGGGAAAAAAAAATAAAAGGGAAAAAGAAAAAAGGGGGCTGCCACCCTAGTGGGCCACATGGGGCCCACTAGGGCAGCCGCACCCCCCCATGGCCGGCGCACCCCCATGTGGGAATAGTCCCACATGGGGGAGCCAAGGGGTTGGCCTCCCTCCCTCTCCTTTATATAGGAGTGCCCCCATGCCTTGAAAATTGCCCATCTCCTCTCTTCTTCTCTCCTACCTTGAACGGGGTTCCGATTCTGGAGCTTCGTACGAGGAGAGAAGTCTCTCTTTAGTTTGCACACCGCCGTGCTGCTAGATCCACTCTACCACTTCCGCTGCTCTGCTGGATCTGGAGCCCGGAGGTCGTCATCCACACCGTACGTGTGTGGAACCGCGAGGCGCCATCGTTTGGCGCTGGGAGCTGTCTACTTCTCTACACGACCCTGAGGTCGGCTCGTTGTCTTCATCGTCAACGTTCGTGCGGGAACGTAATCCCGCTTTCGGTCTACAAGGGTATGTATTCCGTTCTCCTTTCCGTATAGTATATCTGCATAGAATAGATCTTGGCTAGTTTATGGTTATCGTTGCTAGGAAATTTTTTGTTTTCTGCCTACGATTCCCAACAGCGGGATCCTCGGGCGCCCGCGACCGCAGCCGCTCGCCGCGGCGGAGAGATGCTCGTCCGCGGTCGCCTGGATGGAACCGCGTCATCATCGGGCAGGCCGTCGCGGAGCGGCACTGGCAATAAAGGAGGCCAGTGCCATGGTCAAAGGTTCGGCTACCCGGTGGCTGGCACCTCAACCGCGCGTCGGTGTCTATGCCGCCGGCTCCTCCTCCCGCCGGAGCTGCGCGACGATCCTGCCTACGACGACGACGAGATGTGGGAGGGGCGCACGGGCAGCGATGACATCGTCGGTGAGGAGCCGCGCGACGACACGGACGACTACGTGGCTCTCCTCGCATACGAGCAGGAGAAGGCGGAGGCCGAGGAGTAGTTATAGTTATTTATTTTTATGTTCTTCAACTTCAATACTAGTAGAGATCAGTATAAGCCCAGTGTGTCAGTGAAAAAATCAAAGGAAACGGTTGTTTATACCCTCCATTTCCGATGTTCTACTTTGCTATAAATGCGCCCTTCACACAACCCTAAACTCTATCGCTCACTGATGACTCCCAAGTGCAGGAGATCGTTGAAGTCTTCGCTGTGTAAGTATTAGTATCGATCCCACGAGGAGTAGAAGGTATAAGTATTTATCATCTCAAATAAGAGTGTCACTTCTCTTATTATCTATGCACTAGACAAACTAAAATGATGCAAATGTTTTTGGGTTTTTTGGTGTAGAGAATGCAAAGCTGAAAATAAAATATGATGAGTGAAAGCTCTCAAAGAGAGAGAAAGCCCAATCCCTATGCAGCAAGAGGACAAGCTTGAGTGGTGTTTCTTATGCGTGGAAAACATTCCCAAGGGCTACATGGATTTCATGGCAAAAATATTTCTAGAACAACAAGGTAAACATTTTGTCAAGTTTTAATCTTCTTTGGACGGAGCCATAATTAGGTGTAGCTAAATAAATAAACTAAACCCTTATGATGGATCATGTGGCCAAGTAAATGACTGCACAAGAATTATTAAGACAAAAAGTCCCACCATAGCATTACACTCTAAGGTCCCCGATATAAATCCCCTCCTAATGTAACTTCATGTATCGGTCTCAGGTTTACGTGTCCTCCCAAGTCTCCCTCAATTCATTACACTAGTGTGAAACACCTTCATGCATTACTCAATGTATGGTGCACTTCATACATTGTACATCAAGACAATCATAAAAGATAAAAACTTGACCAAATACTCAACACAAGTTAAGTGAAAATCATTGCTAATCCATCCTATGCCCCAGGAACATGAGAGAACTACTCACAACGCGAAGACATGATATGGTTCAATGGTATAAGTGATACAACACAATCTGAAATTATAATCTCCCCACAAAACAATGACAAGTAGCAATTCACAAACATGTAGAATAGTACTTAGACAATAGCTAGGGTTCGAACAATCTCAAACTATGAGGGGGATGAAGTGGATCACGAAGATGGTGATGGAGATGGTGCTGGTCTTCATGGTGGTGATGATGGAGAAGTTCTTGCTGTAGATGTTGATGATGAACACGCCGGAGGGGGGGTGGAGCCCTCCGGAGGCGATTCCGGCGGCGTTTCCCCCCTCCGATCTTCTCCGGCGGCAGCCTTCTGACTCTCTGTTTGATGGTTCTATGTTTCTCCGCCGCCTCCTTTCGCGAAACGCTAGGGGACCTTTTTTATAGGCGTTTTTAGGTCAAGACGGAGTCGGTGGACGAAAGATCGACGGCCACGGAGCTCCGAGGTGGAAACGAGCTGGGCCCACGCGGCCATGTACTTTAGGCCGCGTGGGACCCTCCCATTTCCATCCTGTTGGGCTCCTGGTATTCAATTTAAGCCCATTGCGTTCGTCTCGAAAATTCTGAACCGTGCTCTTTGACCTTGCCCTTTTTGGAGTCCCGAAGCTCCCGGAAAGTCTGAAACACTAAAAAAGACGTTTTCTGGAAAAACAGGGTTAATTCCAAATAAATGGGAAAACTATGAAGTATTCCCAAAATCATTATAAAACATTGATATAACCCTTATATGATGCAAATATGATTAGAATATAAGCAATTAAAGTGCAAAGTTCATGTATGCATTTTACATGCATCACTCACTCTCAGCCTCACTCTCAAAGTGTGGCGGCGCCTCCACGCAGCACCAGATCTTAGCTCCACCGTGGCGGCGCGCATCTCCCTCCCTCCGACCGTGGCGGCGCGCATCTCCCTCCACTAGTACAGAACGACACATCCGATACCCCTCTATGGAAACGGCATGAGTTAGGCGACGGAGAATCGCGCTTTCCGCGTGAGAAAACCCGTCCCGCAGGCAAGCTGGCCCGCGTCCCGCCTTCATAGGCAACGGTCGCGAATTATTAACCGTTGCCGATATGTTGGTAACGGAGTTTCTTTCGACTCCGTTTGCGATATGTTCTTCAATGGCATCGGACATTTGTATACAACCGTTGGCGAGGTTGCTTATATAAAATTCCTTTTTTAGCACTATCTTGGATATTATAAAAGACTGTCGATTCGCCCTTGTTCCTCCGCTCCAGCTTGTTTTTACTCCGCACTCGTGTCCTCCATGGCCAAGAGCATGAGCTCGTCGGGGAGATCGAATGCGTCCTCCTCCTGCGCCGCCGGGGGGTCAGATCTACCGCTTGTGAAGTGCGTTTGCTGCCGCTGTCGGAACGCGATTCGTCGAGTGTCGCGTTCGGATCTGAACCCAGGCCGGATCTACTTCAAGTGTCCAAATCACAGGGTTAGTTCGACGCTTCGACCAGTTTTGATTGATTCTATTCTATGTGTGATGCTGATTTGCCTCTGGATTCGATTTACCATTTGGCAGGGGAGGGGCGAAGAGTATTCTGGGAGCTGTGATTATTTTTTTTGATTGAAGATTATGTTGAGATGCTGCTTGCTAATGGCGTCGAAGTGGAAACTGCAGAGCTGGAAAAATGTAGCCTTGATAGTCAAGAAGGCGAACATGGAGATGAAGCCGCACACTGCAGTAGCTCTAGCTGGTTTGGCATGGAGCCCAACAAACACTTCGACTAAATCTGACCATGTTGTTGCTGTGCGCAAGGAGCGGCATAAAGGAACAGAAATAGCTCAGTTAAATGTTCTTGTGAGCATTGCTAGAATGATTTTGTGTGTTTGTGTGCTGCTGTTAGGTGTGAACTTGTATGCAGCAATGAAAATCAGTAGAATGTATTAGGTTTGTATGCAGCTATGCAAATCAGTACAATGTATTAGTTTCGTATGCACTTTGAAACTCACTAGAATGTATTATGTTCGTATGCAGCTACGGAAATCAGTAGCACATAGTAGTTGTGAACTTGTATCCAATGGAAACGGTTATATAAAATGTCCGTTGCCAATTGGGTGCCTATAAATGTACTGGCGAAGCAAAGCCCCATCAGTCTCATTCTCAATCCCTCACTGTCCATCTTTCAACCCTAGCCGCCGCACATTGTAGCTTTTTACTCTCCTCACTCTCTCATGGCTTCCTCTGCCGGCGCTTCTAGATCTCGCCATCGCAGCCGCGGCTCTAGCGGCCGCATAGCTGCATCTGTTCGTGATAGGGCAGATCTGGAGGCGGCTGTGATGCGGGAGATGCGGGAGCGCGTCAGGCTCATCACCTCCGGTGATGCCCCGCGTCCTCTGGGCCACGCGGAGCTGGATCAGATCATTCATCAGGTGGTGATGCAGCAGTTATGGCGGATCCGCCGTCAACGGAGGCCGCCGTCGACGGAGGAGGAGGTGGCCGATCTGGAGGCGACGTCCCCGGTGGAGGAGGTGGCGTCCACGGTGGAGGAGGTGGCCGATCTGGAGGCGACGTCCCCGGTGGAGGAGGTGGCGTCCACTGTGGAGGAGGTGGCCGATCTGGAGGCGCCGTCCACGGTGGAGGAGGTGGCCGATCTGGAGGCGCCGTCGACGGAGGAGGAGGTGGCCGATCTGGAGGCGACGTCCCCGATGGAGGAGGTGGCGTCCACGGTGGAGGAGGTTGCCGATCTGGAGGCGCCGTCCACGGTGGAGGAGGTGGCCGATCTGGAGGCGCCGTTGATGTCCCACAAGTATAGGGGATCGTGTGTAGCCTTTTCGATAAGTAAGAGTGTCGAACCCAACGAGGAGCTAAAGGTAGGATAAGTATTCTCTCAAGTTCTATCAACCACTGATACAACTCTACGCGCACTAAACGTTTGCATTATCTAGGAAATAAAACTACGGTAGCAATACGGGTATGAGAGATAGCTTTGCAAGATAATAAATACATGAAAGTAAATGTTAGTGCTGCAGCAATAAAGTACACTAAGTAACCATATACTAACAGTACCATGAGTGTGGAAAAGTGGTGGTAATTGTGGTGGCTTTGTCCAAGATTAATTAGTGAAGACATTAGTTCATTGTCTTTGATGCAGTTTTCAATGTGGGAGAGGCTAAATATACATGCACTCCACTACTTGGGATTTACAAGTACTATATGATTGGATTGTTAGCAAACATCCGTAAATACTAACAATGCATTAAGGTTTCCCCAACCATAGCCTTAAGTTTATGGTCCTCTTACTCCCATACATGCAACTAACCGGTTTGAGCCCTCAGGTTTCTGTCACTCCGGCAGAACTACCCCCTTCCTTTGCACATACTACTAACCCTATGGTGTTGATCCATGCGCGCACAAGTATAATGGACACCAAAGGACAGTACCATATCAACATACAACTCTAATGAACCATAGACATTCAACAAAGCAATCGAAAGACAAATAAACTACATAAACATGACATAGATCATAGGATAAATATTATAGCATCAAACACCATGTTTACATAGGACGGTACAGAGGTTTGTGGGAGGATGAACCACTGAATACAAGGAGGAGTTGGTGATGGAGATGGCGGTGAAGACGGCGGAGAGGGCAGCGAGAGGCGCAGGGCGGCGCCGGCACCGGCGGTGGCGCAGGGGGCTCCTCCTGCGCCGCCGGTTCCATGGGGGAGCACCGCCCCTTAGCCCCCTTCCTTCATGGCTTCAAGGGAGCCCTCCCCCATGGAGATGGGATCCATGGGGGAGGCAAAAACGTGGCTTTGGTGGCTGGAAATTCGTGGGTGGAGGAGTCCTCCACGAGTTAGGTTTCCTCCCTTTATATATCTTCTCGGATTTCCGTCACCCCCTTTTAGGGTTCCACCAAAACGGGCCTCCAGGCCGCGTCCGAACTCCGATTGGGCTGATCTCGGGCTTAAAATCTTCGTATGGAAAATTGTGACAACTTTGTTTTCGGAGACCTCCAATTGACGTCATCTTCGAGGGTCAAACTGGCAAACTTCGTAAAAAGTTCTCAGACAGATTTCAGGAAAGTCCCAATTCGACTCCAACAAGGTTTCCTCTTGTATTCTTGATAATTTCTACACATCAAAGAGTAAAACAAGAACATTGTGCACTTTTGCAACTATTAGTAGGTTAGTCCAAATAAATAATAAACTTAATATAAAACAAGTGCTAAAAGCATAAAAATGGCATGAAACAATCAAAAATTATAGATACGTTTTGGACGTATCAACATCCCCAAGCTTAATTCCTGCTCGTCCTCGAGTAGGTAAATGATAACAAAATAATTTTTGATTGTAAATGCTATGATCAGGTCTTTAACAATTGCATGATGTATGGATAATAAAACTTAGCAATCATGTTTCCTAATGAAAAGTATCAACGAACTAAGAGCTTATAACATGAAATTTATAAACATCAACAAGATTGTAATGACCATAATAAAGCATGATAGAGTGGTATCTCGCTTGCCCGTATTTGTACAGCAAAACATAAATGCCCAGGCACCTCTGAAGTTCAAGGAAGACTAGAATAAAGATATCAAAGATAAAAGCATCAAAGTTATATCACATTAACCGCATTCTGGGACAAGCACATTACACTAAGAATGACAACTATGCTCTCGAGAAGTGCTCAAAGAAAGGATGGTGACTCAACATGAAATAAAAGATTGGCCCTTCGCAGAGGGAAGCAGGGATTATCATGTGCTAGAGCTTTTCATTTTTAAAACAGAAGCAAAATTGTTTTGGGAAGTGTTTGTTGTTGTCAACGAATGGTAGTGGGCACTCTAACCCCCTTGTCAACCAGACTTTCAAGAGCGGCTCCCATGAAGGACGTTATTTCTACCAGCAAGGTAGATCATCCCTCTTCTCTTTTGTTTACACATGTATTTTAGTTTCATTATGGATGACACTCCTCCCAACCTTTGCTTGCACAAGCCATGGCTAACCGAATCCTCGGGTGCCTTCCAACATTCACATACCATGGAGGAGTGTCTATTGCAAATTAAGTTGCTTACTGATAAATCAGGGCAAAACATGTGAAGAGAATTATTAATGAAAGTTGTAATTAATTGGGCTGGGCACCCCGTTGCCAGCTCTTTTTGCAAAATTATTGGATAAGCGGATGTATATGCCACTAGTCCATTGGTGAAAGTCTGTCAGAGTAATGACAAGATTGAAAGAGAAAACACCACATACTTCCTCATGAGCTATAAAACATTGACACAAATTGAGAAGTACTTTGAAGGTTTTAAAGGTAGCACATGAAAATTTACTTGAATGGTTCGAAATGCCATGCATAGGTATTTATGGTGGACACTTTGGAATAACTTGGTTTTCATGGTTTTGGAAGCACGAGCAGCATTCCCGCTCAGTACAAGTGAAGGCTAGCAATAGACTGGGAAGCGACAATCAAGAGAGCAATAACCGTCATAATCATGCTTGCGACAAAATGAAATTAATTGAGGCATAAAAGTGATACAAGAACTCTGAGCAAAATAAATCATCAAGGCTTAATTGACTTTTGTTTTTCAGTCATATGCATGCGTGAGCATGTGCCAAGTCAATTCAATGAATTATTCAGAGGAGGATACCACAATACCATACCATCTTATGAACAGGACAATGCATGTTGATATCAAAATAACATAATATGCACTATTAGCTAGTTGAGACTAACCATAAGAAAAATAAACTACTAAACATATATTCACACATCATTTTTAAGTTTCAACAAGTAATCCATTAACCAAGTAAAATTGAAAACAGAGATAAATAAAATATGTGACGATCCACTTATTAATGTAACTGGTGTTTGATGCTAAGATAAATAGATAATAAATACAGCCGCTTCAAGTTTAGTAAGTTCATATGTTGCTCAAAAAACAAAGTTTAAAGGTTTGCAAACCGAGGGGTTATTGATGAAGAGGGATGGGGACATCCCCAAGCTTATGACTTTGGCCATTCTTCAATTTCACAATTTGGTGTTCCTTCATTCTCTGTGAAAAAACTTCAACACAAAAACTTTCCCATTCTTTTCTGCGGTTAGACATTAGTACAATAGATAATATTTCCCAAGTGCTACTATTAAACCAAATAAAATTTTGTTTTTAAGTTACAGAAAGGTTGCTTAAATGGCCAACTTATAAATGAAAGGTAAGAACCATTAAAAATCAAATGAAAACGAAAAGAGGCCACTCTTGCAACAAAAGTCAGAATCTGTCCAGAAAAACAGCAGCTGGAAAACGCAATTTTTAGGTGCACTTAAACATGCCCGAAATTTTAGCCAATTTTTGTACATGCAGAGGATTAGGTGCTACAACATCAGTAATTTTTTCGTGATTTTTAGAGCTTCCAGTAAAATATGAAAAATCGCGCAATAAGCAGTAGATACCGAAAACAGAAAATCACTTTTTACATATGTATCAACTAAGCTAAATGGATAAAACTTGGTACTTTATTTTTGATAAACTAAGACCAGAGGCTAAGCAAGACCTAAACATGCTAGCTACAGCAAGGAAAACTCTAAATAAAAATCAAAAGTAAAACCCAAATAAAATTAAAATAAAGAACCAAACAAAGAAGCAAAACAAAAGAAAATATTTTTGTTGTTTTGAATTTATAAGTGAAAGTAAAGAAGCAATAGAAACCAAATAAGAGCCTAATAAAACTAAAGAAGGTAAAACCAAGACATATAAAAACAATTATAATACAAGTTAAGACAATACATATCATGTGGACGGGTAATATAGAGTATGAACGAGACAACCTCATGTTAGTTGATGAATAGGGGGATGACTCGGGCATCCCCAAGCTTAGATGATTGTATCTTCTTGAATATGTTCTTGGGATGCACCTACACATCCCCAAGCTTGAGCTCTTGCGTCTTCTTATTCATCTCATATCACCATATTGATTAGATCTTATAAGCTACATCCACATAAAACTTCACAAAACTCATTAGTAGGGTTAGTACTCATTAAATAAAATCCACTCATGTTCAAGCATTGACAAGTTTTATAATTTTTACTCAACATTAGCCACTGTATATACTAAGGTGTTCATGATTTCCGTTGTCCGTCGAAAAACTAATGAAACTAACAACACCAAGTACAATATTGAATAAACAAAGAAATCTGTCAAAACTGAACAGTCCGTAAAGATGGCATTCAACGAGATAGTTAAGTAGCTCAAATCGAAAAACTTTAGTCTAATGAAAGAAAGATAATAATCTCAGGTTTATGCACAAAAATTTTCAAGTCAAAATACTATTCTGAGATTTATCACGATTTTATTTACAGAGAAGCACAAAATCTGTCTAAACAGAACAGTCAGTAAAGATCGAATTTTTCGACCTATCTACGTACCTTAAATCAGAAAAAGTTAGTCTAATGAAAGAAAGCTAATAAGCATCACTTTGCACTCAAGAAATTTCAGATCAAGATCACGTTCTGGTGATTTTAAACATTTAATACGGTGGAGCACAGAAAATCTGTTTCTGGACAGCAAAGTAAAACTATCAACTTTCAATTAACTAAAGACTATAATTAGCATTTTATTTTTATGTACAGAGGTATATACACAATATTTACAATATTTACATGTTTTTAATGAAAAGCTTCCATGGAAAGATTTGTTTTGGTTTCATAGGCATGAACACAAGTGTTCAAGGTCGACCCCCATTTAACCATTACTCATCTTTCCAATCACTTTTCTTTTTGAAAACGTTTTTAGATAACAACTACAACTAATTTTTTTTGTAATTCGCATTCCCTATCCATAGTAAGATAAAGAACAACTTGTACTGAAAATAAAAACTACTTAGAGATAAAGCAAACAAGTGCACACAAGAACATTAACCTACGCTATGGCTCCCCGGCAACGGCGCCAGAAAAGGTCTTGATCCCACAAGTATAGGGGATCGTGTGTAGCCTTTTCGATAAGTAAGAGTGTCGAACCCAACGAGGAGCTAAAGGTAGGATAAGTATTCTCTCAAGTTCTATCAACCACTGATACAACTCTACGCGCACTAAACGTTTGCATTATCTAGGAAATAAAACTACGGTAGCAATACGGGTATGAGAGATAGCTTTGCAAGATAATAAATACAAGAAAGTAAATGTTAGTGCTGCAGCAATAAAGTACACTAAGTAACCATATACTAACAGTACCATGAGTGTGGAAAAGTGGTGGTAATTGTGGTGGCTTTGTCCAAGATTAATTAGTGAAGACATCTAGTTCATTGTCTTTGATGCAGTTTTCAATGTGGGAGAGGCTAAATATACATGCACTCCACTACTTGGGATTTACAAGTACTATATGATTGGATTGTTAGCAAACATCCGTAAATACTAACAATGCATTAAGGTTTCCCCAACCATAGCCTTAAGTTTATGGTCCTCTTACTCCCATACATGCAACTAACCGGTTTGAGCCCTCAGGTTTCTGTCACTCCGGCAGAACTACCCCCTTCCTTTGCACATACTACTAACCCTATGGTGTTGATCCATGCGCGCACAAGTATAATGGACACCAAAGGACAGTACCATATCAACATACAACTCTAATGAACCATAGACATTCAACAAAGCAATCGAAAGACAAATAAACTACATAAACATGACATAGATCATAGGATAAATATTATAGCATCAAACACCATGTTTACATAGGACGGTACAGAGGTTTGTGGGAGGATGAACCACTGAATACAAGGAGGAGTTGGTGATGGAGATGGCGGTGAAGACGGCGGAGAGGGCAGCGAGAGGCGCAGGGCGGCGCCGGCACCGGCGGTGGCGCAGGGGGCTCCTCCTGCGCCGCCGGTTCCATGGGGGAGCACCGCCCCTTAGCCCCCTTCCTTCATGGCTTCAAGGGAGCCCTCCCCCATGGAGATGGGATCCATGGGGGAGGCAAAAACGTGGCTTTGGTGGCTGGAAATTCGTGGGTGGAGGAGTCCTCCACGAGTTAGGTTTCCTCCCTTTATATATCTTCTCGGATTTCCGTCACCCCCTTTTAGGGTTCCACCAAAACGGGCCTCCAGGCCGCGTCCGAACTCCGATTGGGCTGATCTCGGGCTTAAAATCTTCGTATGGAAAATTGTGACAACTTTGTTTTCGGGAGACCTCCAATTGACGTCATCTTCGAGGGTCAAACTGGCAAACTTCGTAAAAAGTTCTCAGACAGATTTCAGGAAAGTCCCAATTCGACTCCAACAAGGTTTCCTCTTGTATTCTTGATAATTTCTACACATCAAAGAGTAAAACAAGAACATTGTGCACTTTTGCAACTATTAGTAGGTTAGTCCAAATAAATAATAAACTTAATATAAAACAAGTGCTAAAAGCATAAAAATGGCATGAAACAATCAAAAATTATAGATACGTTTTGGACGTATCAGCCGTCCACGGAGGAGGAGGTGGCCGATCTCGAGGCGCCGTCCACAGAGAAGAAAATGTGAGGTCTAAATCGCTCAGCTCATGAACTAGTTCATCAATTTGTTTTATATAGAACTTGTCTAGTATATAGAACTTGTCTAGTATATACAAAACTCGTCTAGTATCTTGCACTTTATTGTTTCTGTCTAGTTTTCTAGTCTAGCATAGAAAACTTGTCTAGTATATAGAAAACTTATCTAGTATCTTGCACTATTTTAAAGTCTAGTAGGGTGAATTAATTTCAACTCTTTATAGTACTACCGATGATGAATAGATCCAGTCACAACTTTTTGTCAATGTGCTAATCCTCGTTATTGTTTTGTGTAGCTAGTGTATGAAGTAATAGTATTTCGGCGACACTGTATAAAAAATGGTGAGACTCTTGAAGGAAACATCACCTTCAAGTTATGCCTCCAAATCGTTGGATCGGACTGCAAGCACACGGATATAGGCGCTTAAAGGTGTGAACTGTTTTCACATTAAATTATATCTATGTCATGTAGCATCATATTTTGGCTCTTCTCTAACTATCAATCCATGTATTTTTATCCAGAAGCACAAAGCTGATCCGAACAAACTTTAAATGTGCTACTTATAAAGTGGGATTATTTCGGCGACACCGTCCAAGATGGAGCAAGCCTCAGTACGAAGAATTTGGCAATTTGGCTTGGTGTAGTTTCTGTTTTTTCAGTTTCTCCGGCTATTTTGTGGATGTGTGTTTAGGGAGCAAGCCTTAGCTGCAGTTTAGGGCGGCATGTGAATGATAGGATTAGCGAAGCATGTGTAACTCATCTTTTGATGCTATGTAATGGTGACAATTGTTATATAAGTTATGAACGGTTTTGCTAGCAACTTTGTGCTTCTGCTGTGATATTTTGAATGTCAATTGGCAACTGTATTGCTGCTGTAGGCTTATGAAAAAACCTCAATGCAAACGAGCAAAACAGAATCTCCGTTTCTGATGTCCAGATACTTCGGCAACGGAGACTGGATGGCAACCGTAGCCAAAATCAAGCCTCATCGGTGACGGTTTTTCGTGTCCGTTGCCGATGAGAGCCTTCACATCAGTGACAGGGTCATGGACACGGACCCTTTCTCCGTTGCCAAAGGGGTTTTTGGTCCGTTTCCGATGTGTCGTTCTGTACTAGTGCTCCCTCCGACCGTGGCGGCGCGCATCTTCCTCTCCTCCGACCGTGGCGGCGCGCATCTCCCTCCCTCCGACCGTGGCGGCGCGCATCTTCTTCTCCTCCGACCGTGTCGGCGCGCATCTTCCTCTCCTCCGACCGTGGCAGCGCGTACCCGTTCTTTGCTCCACCCGGGCAGATCTCGTCGCCTGATCTGTAGCTGGAGGGCGCATGGCGTGTCGATCCGAGGACGACGAGGACGACTACGCACTCCCGCCGCCAGATCCAAAGGTAATACATTTATTTGTGACCGGCCGTCGTGCCGACGAACTAGGGTTGTTGTCATTGTTCTGCTTAGGTTTTCTTCCATGGGACACTCATGAACAGAACTAGAACTAGGGTTGTAATACACACGAGGACGATGAGGACGACCACTGGCGGATCCACCTTGAGCCAGCCGGGTGCACAGGACACCGGGAGAAGGAATTTTTCTTTGTAAATTAGCAAATTTTTCATCACATATGCACCCCTAAAAATTGTTTTAAATGTATTATGGTAACATGTGTGCATCCTGGTTCAATATGTTCTAGCTCCGCCACCGAGGACGACTACGTAGTGTCGCTCGAATAGAACATAACTAGCACAAATCGGTAGTGCATGAAACTCATGGCTGACTTATCTCCTTTGCAAAACAGATGTACATTTCGGTGACACTGTATAAAAAGCCGGGTCGTTAGCCAAGGTGCGCTTGTCGTCCGGCATAATTGTTGGTACACAACAACTATGCAATGGATTTATAAGTTTGTTATTCTGTCTTATGCATCCTTTTTTGTTGTATGTCCTTTATGCTAGATGTATAGTGAGCTAACATGGAGTCATATATTCTCTCTTTGCATTTCAGTGACCACTTTACAAAAGAGGCACCTTCAGTACATCAGCACTCGCTTATTGCACTATGTGCAGAGCATGGTGCTGATCCGTTTAGCTCATTTAAATGAGCTAAATACAAGGTCGGGGACAAAGCGGCGAGTTGATTATATTTTGGCGACACCGTCCAAGAAGAAGATTGAATTCATGAACTCTAACAGCAAGTCATGAAGATAAATTAAGTTGGAAATGACAAGGATAAGTTTAGAGAGGCATGACATAGATAGATTTAGCTAGACATGTCAATGATAGATTTAGAGAGGCATGACAATGAAGATAAGTAATTGGTTGTCTTGTGATGCAATGTATCGGTGACATTTGTTATACCTTATGAATGAATTTGTTAACATTTTTGTGCTTCTGCTGTGAAATTTTAAATGTCCAGTGCCAAATCTATTCCTGCTCTAGGCTTATGAAGAAATCTCAATGCAAACGAGCAGAAACAGAATCTCCGTTTCTGATGTCCAGATACATCGGCAACGGAGACTGGATGGCAACCGTAGCCAAAATCAAGCCTCATCGGTGACGGTTTTGTTGTCCGTTGCCGATGAGAGCCTTCACATCAGTGACAAGGTCGGGGACACGGACCCTTTTTCCGTTTCCGATGGGCTTTTTGGCCCGTTTCCGATGTGTCGTTCTGTACTAGTGTCATCTTTCTCTGATTCTCTTGATCAAGTATTTTATGTACTTATACAATCCAGATCGTAGGAAGTAACAGCCAGTTGGTCTCCTCGCCGTCGTCGCCGATTTCAACTTCCGGCCTTCAATTGTGTGCAATAGCTGGTACAATTTTTTTCAACTAATTTTGTATCAATAGTTCAATACTCTCTCCCGGTATGATTTAATTTCAACGATGTATTTTTCCAGTGCGTTGCCATGTCTTCCAGAACATATGAATCTGGTGCCGTTAAAAGGAAAAAAGCAAAGCGTGTTGCCGAGTTGATAAAATCACAGAAAGGAGATATTCACAAGTTTCTTAAGAGTAATACCGGTGTTTCGGTAAACCCAAATAATGAGTTGGCGATAGTTGCCGTGGAGGAAGAGCAACAAACCAATGAGAATCTTGAATCTGAGCAACAAGAAGAAAATATCGACACCAACATCGGCGATAGCAATGTAAGTGGCTCTGAAAATGTAGCTAATTCATCGGATGCACATACACAGTCTGCTAGTGTTGATGAACAACCAGTTTATGCCTCAGATATTTATGATCCAAGAAATTGGGATAATCTTGATAATAAAGCAAGAGATATCTTAGTTGAGAAAGGACCTATTAGAGAGGAAAACATGGAGTACCCTCCAGATCCAGAATGTGAATCAAGACATTTTTCATATGATCATTATTATAGGTCATTAAACAATGGAGAGAAACATGATAGAAAATGGCTAGTTTATTCAAAGGATGTTGACAAAATATTTGCTTTTGTTGTAAGATCTTCAAGTCTAGCACTAACAGGATTCAGAGTTCCTTAGCACATGATGGATTTCGAAATTGGAGACATCTTACTGAGAAGCTTAAAGAACATGAAAGAAGCGTCCAGCATATTAATAACATGAACAAGTGGAATGAATTGAGGATTCGACTTCGAAAAGAGGAAACTATTGACAAAGAATTGCAGCATCAAATCACAAAGGAGAAAGAACGTGTGAGGCAAGTATTGTTAAGAATAATAGCCATTGTGAAATATCTTGGTAAGCGCAACTTGGCTTTCCGAGGAAAAAGTGAGCAGCTTTACAAGGATGATAATGGTAATTTCTTAGCTTGTGTTGAGATGGTTGCAGAATTTGACATGGTTATGCGAGACCACATTAGACGTATTCAGAACAATGAAATCCATTATCATTATCTCAGTCATAAAATTCAGAATGAGTTGATATCTCTTTTGGCTTCTGACATCACACGTGCTATCTTAAGGGTTGTTAACGAGGCTAAGTATTTCTCTGTTATCTTAGATTGTACACCTGATATCAGTCATCAAGAACAAATGACTTTCTTAGTTCGTTGTGTTAATTTGTCCGATGAGAAGATTAAAATTGAGGAGTATTTTTTGGGGTTCTTGAAGGTGGATGACACTTCTGGCTTGGGGCTTTTTAAAGTATTGCACGAATCTATTAAATTGTTTGGCCTAAATATTGCAGATATCAGGGGCCAAGGCTATGACAATGGTTCTAATATGAAAGGAAAATACAAAGGGGTAAAAATGAGGCTACTTGAGCAGAATCCTAGAGCATTGTATATGCCATGTGCTTGCCATAGTCTCAATCTCACTCTTTGTGATATGGCAAAATCATGTGAGAAAGCTGTTACATTTTTGGAATTGTTCAACGCATATATGTATTGTTTGCGGGTTCTACAAAAAGGTGGAATGTATTGCTTAAACATGTTCCTAGTTTGACTGTGAAATCATTGTCCAATACTCGTTGGGAGAGTCGAATTAAAAATGTTACAGCAATAAGATATCAAGCTAGTGAGTTAAGGTCAGCTTTGTCTGAGTTACAACATTCTCCTGATGTTGATCCTAAGGATAAAAGTGATGCAAAAAAATTGTTTGATGCACTTGGACGCTTTGAATTTCTGGTTGGCATGATTATCTGACATGATATTCTATTTGTAGTGAATAAAGTTAGCAAGATGTTGCAATCTCAAGACATGTGCATTGACTCTACATTGAAGCAAATAAAAGGTATAACACAATATTTGAGAAGTACAAAGATGAGGGGTTTTCTTCAAGTTTGATCATTGCAAAGGTATTGCAACTGAAATGGGTATAGAGCCATTGTTTCCAATAAAACGTCGTGCTAAGAGGAAGAATCAGTTTGATGAAAGTAATTCTGAAGAAGAAATTCTAGAGGCCGAGAAGGCTTTTCAAGTCAAATATTTTTATGTTGTGGTTGATATGGCTATCACTTCTTTGAAAGATAGATTTAAAGAACTCATGGTGTTTAAAGATATATTCGGTTTTTATTGAGCTCGATCACCTTGAAGTCTTTAAGTGATGATGAACTTGTAGAAGGTTGCACAAAATTTGCAAATACTTTCTCTCATGGTGGTAAATCTGATGTTGAGGTATATGATCTGATTTCTGAATTAAAGATGATGAGATTTACATTACGTGATGGCGCAATGTCCGCTATGGAGATTTTCAAGCACGTGAGAGAAGTTAATTGTTACCCTAATATCTCCATTGCTTATCGCATCTTATTTACCATGCCTGTGACGGTCGCATCCGCTGAAAGAAGCTTTTCTAAGTTGAAATTATTGAAGAACTATTTGAGGTCCACGATGACTCAAGAGAGGTTAAATGGTTTGGCAACATTATGCATCGAGAAGCAATTATTGGATGACACTGACATCGACTCTATAAGTGACTTCGCATCGAGAAATGTTAGAAGAAATTTTTTAGGTAATTTTTTTAAATTATTTGATGTGCTCCTGCTTATAGACACATTTACAATATACTATCACCATGTGTTTTACATGTATATTCATTATTATTATTATTATTATTATTATGTCTAAATTAGGGGCCACAAGTTTTAGTTTCGCCCCGGGCCCCTAAAATCTCAGGACCGGCCCTGGTTGATGATGTGGTAGTATTTTGACAATCGGTTCCGACTTTTGTTA
Source organism: Poa pratensis (assembly GCA_947311845.1). Classification (NCBI taxonomy): domain Eukaryota; kingdom Viridiplantae; phylum Streptophyta; class Magnoliopsida; order Poales; family Poaceae; genus Poa; species Poa pratensis. The sequence goes on from CAMZMU010000087.1 coordinate 27,693,754, forward strand.
ATTGTTAACTTCTAATTTCGTGTTGATGTTTGAAACTTTTTTTGACGAATTTCGCCAAATTAATCGCACATGCTTGACCGCTTGAAGTTTCCTTTTAGGAGTAGCTTCATCTCGTCATTTTACACAACTCTCGTGTTGTAAGTTTTTCATTTCCGTGATTGTAGCTGAATAGATCTTGTGCCGTATGTGCGCTGTCCTGGTGGGATCACGGCAGATGCCATAGGTATGGCTAAGATGGGGCCGAATGGTCGTTGGGGGAATCCGGGGAGGGTTTATGCACTCAAGAATGCACACGCAAGAACACGCAAGAACACGAAACGAGAACCCAAGACACCAAGCACACAAAGCACGCCACGATGTACCCTGCTTCGGGGCCCTCTTGTGGAGGTAACACACCTACTGCAGCACTATCCTACTCAGTGTATAGCTCAAGGTGACAAGTACAAGCTGCTCCTCGAGCTGTATGATGATACAATGGTGAGAACTTGAGGTAAAGATGGAGCTACACGGGAGGAAGAAGGAACTCCGAGCTAGATCCGAGGTGTCTCCGGTGGTTCCGAGGTACCTTTTTCTCTCTCCCTATATCTTTCTCCTCCTCTGTTTATCGATCCCTCAAGCAGGAGGGGGGTGAAGCCCACTATATAGGCCAGCCGAGTTACCGTTGTGCCCCTCGCTGAACACTGTAGCCATGCCTCTGCTCTGGTCATCACCGTACTCCTGTCAGGGACAAGACATGGCCTGCCCATCTCTGTTGCCTAACGGCAGAACTAGCATGTCTCCTCTGACAGAGACAGGACGTGGCCTGGCAGAGCTACCTCGTAGCCTTTTCCCAGATCCCGCGTGGTCAGCGGTCAGAGACGTGCAGCCCCGCCGAACCCGGGGCACGCCTCTGCCAGGCTCCGTGACAGACGCTCCCGCGTCAGGCGCTCTTGTACCAGGCTGGAAGTGACAGGAGCATTGACTCCTGCCCGACCTACGGCCTCCTGCCTTGGTTAGCCGGGTCTTGCTCCCGCTCCTTACCTCGGGTCTTGTACTTAAGATCCGACCACCTCGGACATTACTTCCTTCAAGTAGCTTCTCCTGCACTCACCATATAAACCATATCACCGAGGTAGTTAGGTCGGCTGAACATAGCTCGGACAGTGAACCTCGGTCCAGGCCAACGGGATACCTCGGACCCCTCCGGCCAAGATAGGTCGGCCCTTTCCGTACCTCGGCATATCCTTAAACTCTTCTTATGCCAAGCCTTGACCCTACCCGGGGTAGCCCCCCGACATTAGTCCCCGAAGCTGGTGCGGTCCTACGACCTCGGATGGAGGGCCGTAGCAGGTTCAAAATAAGCAAGGCACCATCTCTAAAACCGACCGTAAAAATAGCTCCGCCGAGGTACTTCCCACAGACCATAATTTAATCCGAGGTTGATCTGCAATCTAAACTTTCCGAGCTGTTTGACTCTGCACAATCTTGCCCAAGATCTTCCGAGGCACGTGGCGAAGAATCTCTGCCCGGACCTCGAAACCCGGACCTCTGAAAGACAGGTCCTGACCACACGCCGCCTTCGTTAGCCGGACCCACCAAACAGCGCACCTGCGCACTCAAGTGCGAGACCAACTTGACCGCCCACGACCCCTCGATTCTCGCGCTGACCAGCACAAGAAATCCGAGGCTGGCGGTTGCCATTCTGCGGCCCACGATGTGGCCGATCGTGCGGCCACCAACCGCGCAACCGCTCCTCCGCCCACACACGATCCCACGCCTCCCCGGTAACCGCGCGGTAGTGCGCAGTTACCGCGCGTGGTTATAAATAGGGGCCCAGGGGAGTTTCTTCTTCTTCTCCCCCACTGCCCACTGCTCCGCGCCCTCTGCCCTCTGTCGCCGCCGTCGAGCACTCGCCGCTGCGACCTCGCCGTCTCGAAGATTCTCGCCGGAAACGCGCACGCGCCTTGCGCCGCCACTCCGTCGTCGATCCTTCGCGCCACCCTCGACTCGCCATCCAACCTCGATCTTCGAGTACCTCACCGGTGAGTTCTTCGCTTCCCCTCCATTGCCATGGATGAGTTCATCCTTCGATGAACTCGAGGATCCTGATGAACCCTAAGACCTTGATGAACTAGATGATCCCCTCGAGCCCTTTTAGTACATTTAAATCTCACTTAGATTCGTTTCAGATACATCCACCGTGCTGTCCTCTTAGGTTTGCCCCTTGATGAACTCGATTTTATTTCCCTTTTTAGCTCATCGGTAGATCTTTGCTAGTATCTTGCAGTGGTAGAAACGTGTTTCCCGCCTAAATCCTTTAGCCCGGCTGTCTTGAATGATCCGAGGCATTTACCCCGGCTATCCTGAACTGTCCGAGGTACTTACCCCGGTTGAACCTCCCTTTCTGCAGGCAAGCGTCAACATGTCTTCTGCCTCGGATCCCGCCGAGGAAGGAGCACCTGGAGAACGAGGTAGCTGGGAGGGATCCGACGTCACGGAGGTCGACATCAAATGGCTCCGAGATTCACGGCGGATCCCGGCTAAACTCATCTGCCGGTTCCGAAGAAAGAAGATATCGAACCCGAGGTGGAATCCGGGGAGCGGGTCGTCTTCCTGGATCACTTCAAACGTGGTTTCGGGCTCCCGGCCGGGAAATTCTTCCGGGATTTCTTGGACAAATTCAGGCTACAACCACACACCTGCCCGCCAATGCCGTCCTCCAACTTTCGGCCTACGCGACCTTTTCCGAGGGTTACCTCGGATTATGGCCAAGCATCGAGTCCTGGGCCAAGTACTTCCAGCTCAAGAAGCAAAGTGTCCCGAACAAGAAGGTCGTGGACAAGGAGATGACCGCTTGCGGGGCGGCCTCGATTTCACCTCGGCGCCTTTCTGAGTTTCCTCGGATCCAGGGCCTGGACTCCTGCCGCAAATGGCAACGCTCCTTCTTTTATGTGAAGAACCCGGGCACCGAAGATCTCATCAATTTGCCGGAGTTCACCATCGGAACCCCCGCTGCCCAACTCAACTGGGACTATGAGCCTGCACCCGACGCTCCCGAGTTTTCTGATCCATCAGACCATGATGTCACTCCAGGAGAAAAGCTGGGGAGCAGATGACATCTTGCGCACCATGATCACCCGCCGAGTTAGCCCTTTACAAGCGCGGGCCCATAAGATCTGCCATGAGTGGCCGCTACGACCCCACTCGGCACAGCACCTTTGAACTTGATGACTCCGAGGTGAAGAGGCGCATCCGGGCCATCGCCAAGACCACCATGCCCGACAAGTGGAAATGGGGTGTCAAGCCTATGACCGAGATCACCTTCCAGCTCAAGTAAGTGTACTTACCCGACGTGTAATATCCTCGGTTTCATTTTCACCCCGACCTTGTATTGATCTTGTGCTAACTCGGTTTTACCTTGCCACCTCTGCAGAAGTTCACTCGACAGGAAATCGAGGATGGCCCCTTTCTTCTAAGGAGTGGACTCCCGACCTGCCTATCCCGGCCGCCGCCGAGGTTGAAGATCCGACAATGAGGATCACCTCCCCATTCCCAAGGCCACCTCGGGTAAGACTCGTGGTTTCACCTCGCACCGCCCACCAGTTCGATCGTCCTATCCAGGATTGGCCCGATGATGACGATGACGATTGCCAAATTCTGGAACCTGTCAACGTTATTCCCATTTCATATGCCTCCAACATATAAGAACTTTCATCCAGCGTCTGCAGCTTCCCGGAAGCGCTCAGGACCTGGTACCTCGGATGCCGAGGCTTCCAAGACCTCGGAGACTGCGGCGCCCAAAGCCAAGCGTGCCAAGAAGACCTCGGCGAGGCACAAGAAGCGAGGCCCCGTGGAGGAAGATGCGTAAGTCACCTTGCTCCTTTTTGCCTTTCACGCTGTTCCGAGGTTAAGTTTTTTATACTCTAACTTAATCTTTTCTTTTTCGTCTAGCCCGCTCGGCAGATCAAGCAGAGCCATAGCTCGATACATTCACCACTGCCTCCAGTGGTTGAAGCTCAGACCACCGAGGTCGAGGTTAACCTCGGCAGCCCCGCCAGAGCCTCTCCTCCAGAACGGTCCATTGACCTCAGCAGCCCGGAGAAGACCATCTCCTCCCCGGTGCGTGTCTCCTCCGCCGAACTTCCACCGCCGAGCTCTGACTCCGGCCTGGGGCACTCTGCTCCCCGCCGAGATCAGACTCCTCCGCCTCCTCAGAAGGATGCGGAGACAGATCGCGCCAAGACTCCGGCTAAGACCGTGCAGGAGCCTCGGCTCCCCCAAGTCTCAAGCTGCGCGCAACCAGCAGCAACAGCAGCAGAAGAAGCAGAAGAAGCAGAAGAAAGATTCAGCTCCAGTTGTTGAGCCCCCAAACAGCCACAGCAAACTCCAATGCCGCCACCGCCACCGGGCCCCAAGGCTGCGAGCACCCAACTAGTGCCGCATGTTCCCGCGCCGAAGTCCACCCTGATCAAGACCGCGCCCTCGAGCTCTCAGGTCGCCACCTCCCGAGCTCTTTTTGCTGCTACCATCCAGCCGAACATCAGCAGCTGGGAGGTCGGGCAACTCCGGACCAAGAGCGGGAACAGCTTAGGCTCGGAGAAGCACTATGACATGGACTGGAACTCGGCTGACGCTGCCGAGGTCTCCTCTAACCCGAGCTCGAGCATCCAGTTGGACCTAGCGCCGTGCTCCAGTCCATCTACAACATGCAGACTGCGGTCCTTGATTGCAGCAGAAGGCCTCGGTAAGTTTCTTTACGCAACTCTCTTTCTTCCTTTGAAACCAAATGACAAACATACACTATTCCCAGTCCCCGAGATTCGGGTTGAGCAATTGACACTCCACCGAGTTAAAATTGCTCGGCTTGAATCTCAAAAACTTGTCATTTCTCCCATGCTGAGTCCCCGAGGCCAATGCCAAGTCCCGGGCCTCGGGTGCTAAAAAGACCTCGGATCTCTTCGAACTGATCTCTCTATTTTTTCAGGAGTGTAACAATGCTCGGACAAAGATCTTCAAGAACCTCCTGCTGGATCACAACAGACTGAAGAAGTCTCACCGGACTCTTCTATCCGCAAAAGGAGCAGAGCGACAAAGACTATGCCTCCAAGTTGAAGACATCCGAAGATGAAATAGCTCGGCTGCAACAAGAGCTGAACCGGGCTAATGAAGCCAAAACTGCTGTGGAGGACGCTATGAAGGCCAAAGACCAGGCCGCCGAACAGCAGCAAGAGCTTGCCAAGACCCTGGAGAGCCGCGCCACCTCGGCCGAAGCCGAACTTATCGCCCTCCGAGCTATATCGAAAAGCTGGTTGTCCGAGCTCGCTCGGATTAATCACCAAATGGACAGTAAGTTTCTTTCTTTTCCTTATTTTCTGCCGACCTACACCCCGTGCCACCGTATGCCTTATTTCAGCGACAGCCTTTTTGTCTTCTTCAGAGAACTTTGAGCACTCCAAGGACAAGGCTATCCGCGAAGTTCAAGCAGCTCGGGCAAAGAGGGCTGAGACAGAAACCCTCAGCGAAAGCTCGGATATCCAGGACCACCTTGTTGCCCTTAATGCTCGGATCAGGCCCCTCAGGGCCATTGGAACCAAGCTGGTTGATGCTGCCATCGAGGTCCACCGTGCCCTCTGGCCCAAGGTCAAAACTCCCACTTGCATCGACGAGCTCGCCACGAAGCTGAAAGGAGCCGAGGCTAGACTTCGGGAGTGGAGATGCTCATCAGCTCGGGCTGGAGCGGACAAGGCCCTGGTGTTCGTGCTGTCCTAGTATGAATCTGTTGAGATCACACGGTTACCTCCCTGCGCAGGGGCTCTCCTTGGAACTCCACCCCTGATGGCATTGCGAAACGCCAAGCAGCAGCCGATCTATTTGCTAGTTATGCAAACACCCGGACCTTTGATGACGGGCGCCTCTATTCTGAGGATGAAGAGAGCTCGGACGAGGAAGCAGAGTCCGGTGAAGAAAGTTCTGACGGCGAGGAAATTGACTTTGACGAGCCTGAGAGCTCCAAGGGCAAGGCTGGCAAAACAACCGAGGTGGCTGAAGGTTCTGATGATGACTTCAGCTTTGATGAACCTCCGAACTCCAAGGGCAAGTCCGGCAAAGCCGTAGCCACCGAGGTGATCTCCCCCGACGTGACGGACACCCCGGCATCCACTCCAACAACCGAGGTTGCTTCCGCGACCGAGGTTGTTCCTGCGCCCGAGGTTGTTCCTGCGCCCGAGGCTCCTGCTTCCGAGGTCCCCACTACCACAACTTCAGCGACCGAGGTCTCTGGTTCCGAGGCCTGAACTTGTCTCCAGAAAAAACATTAAATCCCCGTATGCCGGGTGCAGATGTAATATACACTAAAGTAGTTTGCCTTGCTACCAGTACTATTATCTTGTCATCCGAACCATGCTTTTTCTAAGAATTTATGCCGAACCCTTTTGGAACGAGTCCCCGAGTTCACTTTCGTGTTTACTATACTTGCCATTCTCACAAGATTGTCGTTTATAGCATACAGTACTTAGCAAATGTCGAGGTGTGTTTCAAAATCATCCGACATAAACGAAAGGTAAAGACAGGGGTTAGTAAACGACACATGCCGAACTATATTTTTGGACCGAGTCCCCGAGTCCACTTTCATGTTTCCCACTTTTTCATCTTTGCTCCTGACTACCATTTCGGCGTTCGTCAGTCGAGTCACAAGATTAGTTACACAGCATACATTACTTGAAGTTTGAGACGAGGTTCAAAATAGTTCGGCATATGAACGAAATTGACAAACAGAAATAAAACACAAGCACAAGAGCGAGGCAGTCCCCGAGCTTCAACCCCGGAGTGTCGATATTTCATTAAGGATTAACCGAGGTACATACATTGCGCCCTTCATGAGTAGAAAAGTCGGAGTAGAGCTACGTTCCGGGTTGTCCAGCCCATCTTTCCTTGGTTCCTGCGCATCTATTAGATAGTATGAATCATTGAGCAGAGCTCGGCTCACAATGAACGGTCCCTCCCATGGAGGTGACAACTTGTGCCGGCCTTTCTTGCGCTGCACCAGCCTCAGCACCAAATCTCCCTCGTGAAACACACGAGGGTTGATACTCCGGCTATGATAACGTCGGAGACCTTGTTGGTATATTGCTGACCGAGATGAGGCCAACTCTCTCGCTTCCTCAAGCAGATCTACTGCATCTCCCGAGCCTCTTTTGCCTCGGCTTCAGTGTACATTGCCACTCTGGGCGCATCATATTCGATGTCAGTGGGTAGCATAGCTTCTGCCCCATAGACCATAAAAAATGGCGTATAGCCAGTTGATCGATTTGGTGTGGTCCTTAGACCCCACAGTACTGCTGGTATCTCATCTATCCAACACCCCGGTGTTTTCAGCAGTGGTTCAATGAGCCGAGCCTTGATGCCGGCCAACACTAGAGCATTTGATCTTTCCACTTGTCCATTAGACTCCGGATGTGCCACGAGGCTATGTCCAGCCGGATTCCCTTGTTCATGCAAAACGGAGCAAATTCTCTAACAGCAAAGTTCGTGCGTTGTCCGAGATAATGCTATGGGGGTATCCATATCGCAGAATGATCTCCTTCAAAAAAGTCACTGCTGAATGACCATCCAACTTCCGGATTGGTTTCACCTCGATCCACTTGGTGAACTTGTCCACCATCACCAGTATGTGCGTCATGTTACCTCGGGCTGGTTTGAACTCTCCCACCATATCCAAACTGTAACATCCCAAAATTGTAACCCAGCTTTATTAGTCAAAAATGTGGGTCAACAAAAACTTTTGTGTGTTTGTTTGATTATGGTTGTTTGATTTGTTGTTTGCTCTAAATAAAAATTTGAAGAAAAGAAAAGAAATAAAAGAAGTGCCAAAAACCCTAAAATAATGTGACAAGTGTCACCCTAAATCTCCAAGTGAGAATTCAAGTTTTCTTCCAAACAAAAATTCAGTGGAGAAATCTTGATCCCTCTCATTTTATCCCTAATACTTTTCCCCCTCTTTATTTCAAATTATATTCAAAATTCCATTTTCAAAATTTCCAAATGTTTCTTTAACTTTGGAAATCATCAAGATCACCAAGCTACACTTCCAAAATAAATACCCCAGTGGTACCACAAACCTTGACAAATCATTTTGAAACAAACTATGAAAATAAATTTCAGAAAATCCAATTTTGGATTTGGTTCGGGAATAAGGTCGAACACCTGCTGATCACCACTGTGTTCTTCCCTAAAACCGAAAATCCAATCCAAAATTCGAGCTCAATTCGGTGCAATCCCGTGCCATTAGTGTTTCCACTCCCTCACCTCACCTCACTCACTCAAAGGACGATGAAGAGACGTGCTCGTTGACCCCAGAGGAAGCAAGCCGAAGCTCCACGCCATTGCCGTCCTCAGAGCTCTGCCGCACGGGTCGTCTCCGTGGAGAGAGCAGACGCAACGCTGAGGCGACGCCGCGCCGTGTCCACCGCACTCCACGCATCCCTCTGCTTCTGCCCGACGAGACCACACCGCCGCAGAAGCCCTCTGGCGTGCACACCGTCCGTGCCAGAGCACGCCGCGCGTCATGGCGACGCCGAGGTCAACGGAGAGCACCGCACGCCTCTGCGCTGCCCCGCCTCACCCCTCTGGTTCCGTCACCTCCACCGCGTCGTATGCGAGCCCCCCTGCCCCTCTGATGCACCGCACGCACTCTACCCGACCCCAGCGCACGCGCCGGAGCACGCCGATCGCCATGGCCGGCCGAGCACGGCATCGACGCTCGCGCGCCACCCCTGTCCCCCTCGACCACCCGACCACTTCTGCAGCATCCCCTAGCTCCCCGCAACCCCTCTGGCACCCCCAGCCGGACCCAGCGCCTCTCCTTCCCTCACTCCACCACCGTGCCATGGGGCACCGAACGCCTCCACCCGCTATAAAAAGCACCCCGCACCCCCTCTCTTCTCCACACATCGCCACCACTTCCCCCTCACACCCCTCACACCCGTGCATCGCCAGGAGGGCGAGCACGCCACCACAGCCACCGTGCACAAGCTCGGCTGTGCACTGCCGCACCGAAGAAGAGGTCGATCACGGCCGCGCCGTGCCACTCTTCCCCTCTCTCTTCCCTGCACCGCAACAGCCTCACCATTACCACCGCACCCTCCCGCACTCACTCCCTCCTTGTTTCGTGCCCAGAAGCGACGCAGGGGACTCGCCGGAGTTGGAGCACGGCCGAGGAAGCTGCGGAGCTCGCCGCCGACGAACCGGACCGCCCCAGCAAGCACCAGTCCTCCAGCGACCTTCCCCGAACCTCCGCCGTCGATCCACGTCCTCGCCGCTTCCAACCGAGCCCCCTAGGTGAGCCCTTGAACCACCTCGCCGTCGCCGGAGCCCCGGCGCCACCAGGAAATGGTCGTCGCCGTTGTCATCGCTCCTTAGCCGTAGGATTAGAAATCAACGGCTACGTACCGGTTCGTTTAATTAGACACTGACTGGTGGACCCCACCCGTCAGCGTTTTAAACTTAAACCCGCGCGCGAGACGTTTTCCGTTGAGTCACTGACGAGCGGACCCCACCCGTCAGGGATCTCAACATTATCCAGTAAATTAGGGTTTTAGAATTTAAATCTCCTCTGAATTTCAGTACTGGACACCACTTTGAAATTCATTATCTCGAGAATTAGGAATCCAAATAAATCAAACTCAAATGTTCTGGAAAGCTTATGAAATTCTTTAACTCACCAAAGTGGTCTCATCCCATTTAGATAAATAATAAAAGCTTAATAATAAAAATGCTCCAGAAGGTTTGAAACACCAAACCATTTGTTTCTGGAGTTATATTAGTCCAAATGACTTGAAACCAATTTTGGTAGCTTTGTATTAGGATCCTTTAGCTCCCCAAATTTTGGTAGAATTAATTGAGTAGTGTAAAATCCTTAGCTTTGGTTGAACTTCAGTAAACCCTTCTGCACTAAACCAATTAGTGTGAATTAATAGTAGGTCCAATTAAACTAAACCAATTTTGTAGGTCACATACAACCAAGGTTAGTTATCCCTAAAAGGATTTAATTTTTGGAGCAACCTAATTGTTTGGTAGCTAAAACTTGATTAAAGTCCTTCTGAACTAAAACAAATGTGTAGGGAGTTTGGTAACTCCAAATGACCCCAATCCAATTGGGTGGTCTTCTACACATCAGTAGCTATCCATAGAATTTTAGTTTGAAATTTTGTGACCAACATAGATTAAATGGTGAATTAATTGGTGTACAACTAGTTCTGCCTTAGTTTGAAAACAATTAAATAAAGATTAATTCAATTAAATTAAAACCACCTTGTGTTGCTTGATGTGTGCAGTAGCTAATTGTAGCATTTGTGATTGTAATGATGTGATGATGCTTGAGTTAGAGTAGTAATTGTTTGTCTTGCTTGTTTAACGTTTAGACGATACCGTTGACGGATTTATCGAAGAAGGAGGTTTCGTTGAACCCGAAGATCAGGACCAGTACCACTGTGTTGAACAAGGCAAGCTACTTCACTGAGCTTGCATTTATATACATCTATTTTAGTCTCAAGAGTTATTCCAAGGAATCAATGATTTTAGAAAAATCCCTTTTGCAAAATACCTGAAAACTATTTTGCCACCTTATGTAGAAGTATAAAGTAGTTATTTAAAACTATAAGTTGGGAAAAACAATGTTTTTCAAAACTCCTTTGAAGGTACTTGGATGAAGGTGAAATGCCGAAAGGTCGGTATTAAGTTGGAAAATGGTGGTGTTGTTTTGGAAAAGTGCACATTGTGTCCTAACACTATGGCGACCAACCAATAACCGGTGCGACCACATTTACCCACATATGGGCAAGGGCGTAGTCATATAATTTGCTCGTGTTAGTACTGGATGCCTCAATAACGAGGATAACCTCGTTCCATGAGGGGATGGTCTGAGGACCTACCCCCTGACCTGGGTCCTCTTAATAGAAGTCTACCGGAAGCCGGTATGAGCGTAAAGGAGAAAGAGGATTGAAGGGCTCCCTTGGGTCCGCCGGACAGAACTACGAGTCCTCACACTTAGTTTCTGAGGATTTAAGTGTCGATGGAAAGTGTCGTAGAGGCAGGGTCCTATACTAGCATGAGCAAAGGACAGGCTATGGCCGGGAACTCAACTTCGCATACCTCTGGTATGGCGGGACGTGGCTGACACGATGAGTGACCGGATGGGTGTGGGAAAAGCGTGCTACCTCTGCAGAGGGTAAAACTATTCGAATAGCCGAGTCCTCGGATATGGACAGTTGGGAGGCTGTCTTAAGACCATGTGCAAGTTTTATAAAATATTGAGTTTTGAAAGGAAAATGAAGTGGAAAAGGTTGCATACCTGTACCAATGAGTTGGTACGAGGTTGTGATGGGTTTGGGAACCATGATTTGGGATGTGGTTGGATACGGAGGAGTTTCGGGGAAACAGCTAAAATGATGTCTTCTTAAAGGATAGTTGTAAAAATTTCTTCTTACCCCTTTTCAGAAAAGGCTTTCTTTTAAGATGTTTCAAAGCTAAGTAAAAGTTTTCAGACTAAAACTAGTGCTTACTCTAGTTGGGGTAGTTTGCGAGTACATTCAAATGTACTCATATTGGTTTCGTCCCTGGCTATTGTCTTAGCCAGATTTCGAGGAGCCCTACGTTGAAGAGGAGTTCGGCGACGTCTATGCAAACTAGGATCTTCATAAGTCAGCTGCCTGTCGGGTGTTGTTTGAATGGATTAGCCCTACTACCGTAGCTTCCGCTGAATAAAGATGATTTGGCCCTTGAAGGCACCTATGTATAATTAGGCCAGTATGGCCATGTGTGTAAGACTTGAAACTCGGTATTGTATGGATGTAAACTTTGATATTCAGTTCGGATTATGTGCAACGACATACTGATCACGGGATCGTTGTGTTAAGCATAATCGGGTATTTCGGACGGCTAGTCCGGGGTCCCCACAGAGCTGGTATCAGAGCCATCCTGACTTTAGGAGACCTTAGTTAACATGGGCGTTAGTTAGGAGTTACAAAAGTTAATTCTAAAACAAGGAAGTGGAGTATTTTCGAAAATTTCTTATCTCCCCAACCCTTCCATTTATGTAAAAACCTTATACTCATTAAGAGTTGTCTTTTCTTGAACCCTTAAAATTTTGCACACTTGTTACTCCATTAAGTTTACATTTGATACTCATGTCACTTAACTAACTTAAAATTTTGCTTAAACTTGTAGATGGCACCCAACGTCACCGAGTTCGTCCAAGTTAGGAAGGACGGCCTGCTGATGTTCGAGCAGGACTTGTACGAGTTGAGCCAGACTTTGGGACGCCCTGTTCCAGAGTTTGAGGGAACTCAGGTCGATTCCCTCGGTGATGGGAACCTGTCCTGGCTCATCAAGTCGTCCGTCCGAGGCAGGATTCAGCCACCCCGCTCCAAGGACTTGGTCTACTCCACGATGGACACTACTTGGGTTGACGGTCTGACCCGAGTTATGCAGAGGCTGCTAGCCCGCCTTTGTGAGGAGCACAAGGACGAGCTGGTTGGCACTCGTTTCCAGTACTTCGGGAGGCGTGACGATGAGGGAAACCCCACCTACCCCGCGCAGCACACTCTCTTCGGCGAGTACATCACCGACATGGAGGTGCTACTTCACGACACCCAGGAGAACCTGCGCGATGCTAGACTCAAGGTTCACTTCCAGCGTAGCTCCCTCGACGATGCCCGAGTCCGTGAGACCCAGCTGAAGTGGGAGAATGACAATCTCCGCCTGAAGCTGGCCCGTCAGAGGAGGACTATCGTCAGGCTCCGCAAGAAGGTAGCAGAGCAGAACGAGATGATAGACGAGATGGAGCAGCAGGCGAACGAGATGGAGGAGGAGGCGAGGATCTCCGCAAGGAGAACAGTGCCTTCATCAGCGATGATGAGGACTACTTAGAGGAGATGGACTATGGGGAGGAGGACGACGAGGAGGAGTTAGTTGACGAGGAGGAGGAGCCGTCTGAGCCAGTTCTCGAGGAGGAGGATCCCGAGGAGCCACCCTACGACTCAGACGTTGAGATCGTCGAGCCTGAGGTTCCACCTCAGTAGTTGAGCGACGAGAGCACTACCTTAGGACTGTGTCGACCCCCTATGCGAGTAGAGTTTATGTGTTGGTTCCTAGAGAAACCATGTTGTATGTACATTAGGTGTAGTAGGATGTTGTAAGCTTGATGTGTGAACCCTTGATGTGATGATTGTGTTGAATAAATGTGATGGTCTTGTTTGACTAGTGTTTCATCAACCACCCCCTTTGTGACTTCATCGTTAGCCAAAGCCTTTTTGCCTTGCCTCTTATATCGTATCTATTCCAGGATGACGAACACTCGCCACAACCAGCACGCGACACCACCACCACCGCCGGAACCCACCGCTGCTCAACTGCTTGCGATCATCATGGAGGATCGCCAAGCTGCCCGGGAAGAGCGTCAAGCTCATCTCGCCGCCCTGCAGCAACTTGCTGCTGCCCACGCCAACCAGAACAACAATGGTGGCAATGGCAATGGCGACGAGGGTGGAAACCAGCGCTCTACCCTGAGTGACTTCCAAAGACCACACCGCCTACCTATTCCAAGGGACTTCATCCCCTGGAAGCAGATGACTGGATCCGCACTATTGAAAACAACCTGGAAGTTGCCTCGGTAGGAGAGAATGAGAAGGTCCTGTATGCTACCCACTACCTTGCTGGACCTGCAAGAGCTTGGTGGGAAACTACCAAGACCATCCAGCAAGCGGGTCATGTCATAACCTGGGAGGAGTTCAAGGACAAATTCCGCAAGAAGTTCATTCTAGCGGTCTTATCGAGAGGAAGAAGGATGAGTTCCGTAAGCTAAGGCAGGGAGGCAGAGATGTGGTTGGTTATCTGGATGAGTTTACCGATCTTGCTCGGTATGCTCCTGAAGATACCGACACGGAAAAGAAGAAGATGGAGCGCTTTCTGAACGGACTCCATGATGAGATGCAATGTGCCTTGGTTGTCCATGACTTCCGTGATCTGGAGTCACTAGTGGACAAGGCAATTCAGCTGGAGACCAAGCGCAAATCCATGTTTGAAGGCCGCAAGAGAAGGATGAATATTCAGGAAGGTTCCAGCAGCCAGAAATCTCGCACCTTCCAGCTAGCCCCAAGCCAGTTCACCAAACACCCCCAGCTTCACGTCCCAACTATCCCAACCGTCCCAACAACAACAACAACAATGTCCCCGCCCAAACACCAACAACAACTACCGCCCCAATGGCAACAATCGTCCCGGAGGAAACACCCACACTTTTACCCCTACTGCCAGCGTTGTCTGCTTTGAATGCGGCAACAAGGGTCATTACTCCCGAGACTGCCCCAATCCCAAGAGGAATGCTCGCGCCCCAATGCCCTGCACCTAATCCTGGACAAGGCCGAAATGGAAATGGAAATGGCAAGAATGCTGCACCCCGTGGCAATGCTGCTGTTGCCAGAGGCCGCCTCAACCACATTGATGCTGCCGAAGCCCAGGAAGCGCCAGATGTTGTGCTGGGTACGTTCCTTGTCAACTCAGTACCTGCAACTGTCCTGTTTGATTCTGGTGCTACCCATTCCTTTGTTACCAAGGAGTTTGTTGTTAAGGGAGGTCTAGTCGGGAGTCTCTTGTCCAAACCCCTGCTCATCCAAACCCCAGAGTTCCTAGTCGAGACCAAGCTGTTTTGTCCCGACGTCTCTCTTGAGATCAAAGGAGAGAATTTCCCAGCTGACCTAATCATTTTAGGAACCAGGCATAGATATCATTCTGGGTATGAATGGTTAGCAAAGTATCATGGTCGTATCGACTGCGCCAGAAGAGCAGTATCTCTCACCACAGACCAAGGAACCGAAGTGGAGTATGCATCACAAGCCAATCAATCCCAATCCCGTTGTCATGAAGGTATAGCCCGACCAGCTCTAGATGAGATCCGTGTTGTCCACCTATTCAAGGATGTTTTCCCGGAGGAATTGCCTGGTATGCCACCAGACCGGGATATTGAGTTCGTGATTGAACTTATTCCTGGAACAGCCCCTATATCCCAGAGACCCTACCGGATGAACCCAGAGGAACTGGTGGAGTTGAAGAAGCAGTTAGCTGATCAGCTCAGCAAGGGTCTGATTCGCCCAAGTGCATCACCTTGGGGATCACCATCATCTTCGTGGACAAAAGAGACGGTACCACACGCCTGTGTGTGGATTATCGCAAGCTCAATGATGTAACCATCAAGAACAAGTATCCTCTGCCCAAGATCGAGGATCTGTTCGATCAGATGAACGGAGCCCGAGTCTTTTCTAAGATCGATCTTCGGACAGGTTATCACCAGTTGAAGATTCGAGAGTCTGACATTCCTAAGACCGCCTTCACCACCCGATACGGATTGTTTGAATACACCGTTATGTCCTTTGGCTTGACCAATGCCCCTGCTTATTTCATGAATCTCATGAATAAGATCTTCATGGAGTACCTCGACAAGTTCGTGGTTGTCTTCATCGATGATATCCTTATCTACTCCAAGACGGAAGAAGAGCATGCTGAACATCTGCGTTTGGTTTTGGAGACCCTCAGAGAACACAAACTGTATGCCAAACTTAGCAAGTGTGAATTTTGGCTAAGTGAAGTGGCATTCCTCGGACATGTTGTGTCTGCAGGAGGAATCTCTGTTGACCCCGAGAAAATCAAAGCCATTCTAGACTGGAAATCCCCCACCAGTGTAACTGAAATCCGAAGTTTTCTCGGACTGGCAGGTTATTACCGCAAGTTCGTTGAAGGATTCTCCAGTATAGCCAAACCCATGACCCAGTTGTTGAAGAAGGATAAGAAGTTTGAATGGACCCAGAAGTGTGAAGATAGTTTTCAAGAACTGAAGAAGAGACTGACTTCAGCCCCAATCCTAGTCATGCCAGACGTCACCAAGAGTTTCGACGTGTATTGCGATGCTTCACGTCTCGGACTTGGTTGCGTTCTGATGCAAGAAGGAAAAGTTGTGTCGTACCTGTCTCGACAGTTGCGACCGCATGAGGAGAATTACCCAACCCATGATCTGGAATTAGCAGCTGTGGTTTTCGCTTTGAAAACATGGCGACCCTATCTTGTGGGTCATCGCTGCGAGGTCTATACAGATCACAAAAGCTTGAAGTACATTTTCACTCAGAAGGAGTTGAATCTGAGGCAGAGAAGGTGGATGGAATTGATTAAGGACTATGATGTCGGAATTCATTACCATCCCGGAAAAGCCAATGTGGTAGCCGATGCCCTAAGCCGGAAGCCCTGCACCCTGAATACCCTAATCCAAGCAGAACAACCAGCCTTGTTTAAGGAGTTCGAAGATTTCGGACTTGAATTGGTTAGCCATGGATATCTTGCCAACCTGGAGTTAGCCCCAACCCTGTTGGACCAAATCAAAGAGGCCCAGAAGGGTCATGAGAGTATCGAGGGAATTAAAAAGAAGCTACCCTCGACAAAGCACCTGGTTTTGCCGTAGATGCTGAAGGAGTTCTGAAATTCAAAGGACGCCTATGTGTGCCCGATGATAAGGAACTCAAGGGTCTGATCCTGAAAGAAGCCCACGATACCCCATACTCGATCCACCCCGGAGGAACCAAGATGTACCAAGATCTTCGTGAGAAGTTTTGGTGGCATGGAATGAAGCGAGAGATTGGTTCTTTCGTGGCCAATGTGATATCTGTCAGCGAGTCAAAGCAGAGCACCAGCGCCCTGCAGGATTGCTCCAACCCCTTAAGACCCCCGAGTGGAAATGGGATGAAATTGGAATGGATTTTATTACCGGACTTCCTAGGTCCAACCGAGGCCATGATTCAATCTGGGTCATAGTTGATCGATTGACCAAGGTTGCCCATTTCATTCCGGTCAACACCACTTATAGAGGGAACCAGCTAGCAGACTTGTATATTTCCAGAATAGTAAGCCTGCATGGAGTGCCTAAGAGGATTGTATCTGACAGAGGCACGCAGTTCACCTCACGGTTCTGGAAAGCTCTTCACGAAGCCCTCGGAACCCACTTATCATTCAGCACAGCCTATCACCCTCAGACCGGAGGACAGACTGAGCGAGTAAACCAGATTCTGGAAGATATGCTTCGCGCATGTGTCCTAGCCTATGGCTCTAAATGGGAAGATTGCCTTCCGTTTGCAGAGTTTTCCTATAACAATAGTTATCAGTCCAGTCTGCAAATGGCCCCATTTGAAGCACTTTACGGCAAGAAGTGCCGTACACCCTTGAACTGGTCCGAGACCGGAGAAGGAAAAGTGTTTGGACCAGATACCCTCCGTGAAGCCGAGGAGCAAGTCCAACTTATCCGTGAGCGTCTCAAAACGGCCCAATCCCGTCAGAAAAGTTATGCTGATCCCAAGCGTCGTGACGTCACCTTTCAACCTGGAGATTTTGTCTATCTTCGGGTGACACCACTCAAAGGGATGCAACGTTTCCATGTCAAAGGAAAGTTGGCACCCAGATATATTGGACCTTTTAAGATTCTTGCCCGTCGCGGAGAGGTAGCCTATCAGTTAGAGTTGCCCCCAGAATTATCGGAATTTCATAATGTTTTCCACATCTCTCTGCTCCGGAAATGTCTTGAAGTTCCTGACCAGCCAGACGTCTTCAAGAACATTGACCACCACTCCATCGACCTGAACCATGATCTGACTTACCGTGAGAGACCATTCAAAATTCTCGACGAAGATATTCGTCTCACCCGGAGGAACAAGATCAAGTTTTATAAAGTCCAGTGGACTAACCACTCTGAAGAGGAAGCAACTGGGAACGTGAGGACTATCTTAGAAGCGATTTTCCCAACCTCTTTAGCACCTAAGCCCAGCCAATCTCGGGACGAGATTTATCCTAAGGGGGGAAGGATCTGTAACATCCCAAAATTGTAACCCAGCTTTATTAGTCAAAAATGTGGGTCAACAAAAACTTTTGTGTGTTTGTTTGATTATGGTTGTTTGATTTGTTGTTTGCTCTAAATAAAAATTTGAAGAAAAGAAAAGAAATAAAAGAAGTGCCAAAAACCCTAAAATAATGTGACAAGTGTCACCCTAAATCTCCAAGTGAGAATTCAAGTTTTCTTCCAAACAAAAATTCAGTGGAGAAATCTTGATCCCTCTCATTTTATCCCTAATACTTTTCCCCCTCTTTATTTCAAATTATATTCAAAATTCCATTTTCAAAATTTCCAAATGTTTCTTTAACTTTGGAAATCATCAAGATCACCAAGCTACACTTCCAAAATAAATACCCCAGTGGTACCACAAACCTTGACAAATCATTTTGAAACAAACTATGAAAATAAATTTCAGAAAATCCAATTTTGGATTTGGTTCGGGAATAAGGTCGAACACCTGCTGATCACCACTGTGTTCTTCCCTAAAACCGAAAATCCAATCCAAAATTCGAGCTCAATTCGGTGCAATCCCGTGCCATTAGTGTTTCCACTCCCTCACCTCACCTCACTCACTCAAAGGACGATGAAGAGACGTGCTCGTTGACCCCAGAGGAAGCAAGCCGAAGCTCCACGCCATTGCCGTCCTCAGAGCTCTGCCGCACGGGTCGTCTCCGTGGAGAGAGCAGACGCAACGCTGAGGCGACGCCGCGCCGTGTCCACCGCACTCCACGCATCCCTCTGCTTCTGCCCGACGAGACCACACCGCCGCAGAAGCCCTCTGGCGTGCACACCGTCCGTGCCAGAGCACGCCGCGCGTCATGGCGACGCCGAGGTCAACGGAGAGCACCGCACGCCTCTGCGCTGCCCCGCCTCACCCCTCTGGTTCCGTCACCTCCACCGCGTCGTATGCGAGCCCCCCTGCCCCTCTGATGCACCGCACGCACTCTACCCGACCCCAGCGCACGCGCCGGAGCACGCCGATCGCCATGGCCGGCCGAGCACGGCATCGACGCTCGCGCGCCACCCCTGTCCCCCTCGACCACCCGACCACTTCTGCAGCATCCCCTAGCTCCCCGCAACCCCTCTGGCACCCCCAGCCGGACCCAGCCTCTCCTTCCCTCACTCCACCACCGTGCCATGGGGCACCGAACGCCTCCACCCGCTATAAAAAGCACCCCGCACCCCCTCTCTTCTCCACACATCGCCACCACTTCCCCCTCACACCCCTCACACCCGTGCATCGCCAGGAGGGCGAGCACGCCACCACAGCCACCGTGCACAAGCTCGGCTGTGCACTGCCGCACCGAAGAAGAGGTCGATCACGGCCGCGCCGTGCCACTCTTCCCCTCTCTCTTCCCTGCACCGCAACAGCCTCACCATTACCACCGCACCCTCCCGCACTCACTCCCTCCTTGTTTCGTGCCCAGAAGCGACGCAGGGGACTCGCCGGAGTTGGAGCACGGCCGAGGAAGCTGCGGAGCTCGCCGCCGACGAACCGGACCGCCCCAGCAAGCACCAGTCCTCCAGCGACCTTCCCCGAACCTCCGCCGTCGATCCACGTCCTCGCCGCTTCCAACCGAGCCCCCTAGGTGAGCCCTTGAACCACCTCGCCGTCGCCGGAGCCCCGGCGCCACCAGGAAATGGTCGTCGCCGTTGTCATCGCTCCTTAGCCGTAGGATTAGAAATCAACGGCTACGTACCGGTTCGTTTAATTAGACACTGACTGGTGGACCCCACCCGTCAGCGTTTTAAACTTAAACCCGCGCGCGAGACGTTTTCCGTTGAGTCACTGACGAGCGGACCCCACCCGTCAGGGATCTCAACATTATCCAGTAAATTAGGGTTTTAGAATTTAAATCTCCTCTGAATTTCAGTACTGGACACCACTTTGAAATTCATTATCTCGAGAATTAGGAATCCAAATAAATCAAACTCAAATGTTCTGGAAAGCTTATGAAATTCTTTAACTCACCAAAGTGGTCTCATCCCATTTAGATAAATAATAAAAGCTTAATAATAAAAATGCTCCAGAAGGTTTGAAACACCAAACCATTTGTTTCTGGAGTTATATTAGTCCAAATGACTTGAAACCAATTTTGGTAGCTTTGTATTAGGATCCTTTAGCTCCCCAAATTTTGGTAGAATTAATTGAGCAGTGTAAAATCCTTAGCTTTTGGTTGAACTTCAGTAAACCCTTCTGCACTAAACCAATTAGTGTGAATTAATAGTAGGTCCAATTAAACTAAACCCAATTTTGTCAGGTCACATACAACCAAGGTTAGTTATCCCTAAAAGGATTTAATTTTTGAGCAACCTAATTTGTTTGGTAGCTAAAACTTGATTAAAGTCCTTCTGAACTAAAACAAATGTGTAGGGAGTTTGGTAACTCCAAATGACCCCAATCCAATTGGGTGGTCTTCTACACATCAGTAGCTATCCATAGAATTTTAGTTTGAAATTTTGTGACCAACATAGATTAAATGGTGAATTAATTGGTGTACAACTAGTTCTGCCTTAGTTTGAAAACAATTAAATAAAGATTAATTCAATTAAATTAAAACCACCTTGTGTTGCTTGATGTGTGCAGTAGCTAATTGTAGCATTTGTGATTGTAATGATGTGATGATGCTTGAGTTAGAGTAGTAATTGTTTGTCTTGCTTGTTTAACGTTTAGACGATACCGTTGACGGATTTATCGAAGAAGGAGGTTTCGTTGAACCCGAAGATCAGGACCAGTACCACTGTGTTGAACAAGGCAAGCTACTTCACTGAGCTTGCATTTATATACATCTATTTTAGTCTCAAGAGTTATTCCAAGGAATCAATGATTTTAGAAAAAAATCCCTTTTGCAAAATACCTGAAAACTATTTTGCCACCTTATGTAGAAGTATAAAGTAGTTATTTAAAACTATAAGTTGGGAAAAACAATGTTTTTCAAAACTCCTTTGAAGGTACTTGGATGAAGGTGAAATGCCGAAAGGTCGGTATTAAGTTGGAAAATGGTGGTGTTGTTTTGGAAAAGTGCACATTGTGTCCTAACACTATGGCGACCAACCAATAACCGTGCGACCACATTTACCCACATATGGGCAAGGGCGTAGTCATATAATTTGCTCGTGTTAGTACTGGATGCCTCAATAACGAGGATAACCTCGTTCCATGAGGGGATGGTCTGAGGACCTACCCCCTGACCTGGGTCCTCTTAATAGAAGTCTACCGGAAGCCGGTATGAGCGTAAAGGAGAAAGAGGATTGAAGGGCTCCCTTGGGTCCGCCGGACAGAACTACGAGTCCTCACACTTAGTTTCTGAGGATTTAAGTGTCGATGGAAAGTGTCGTAGAGGCAGGGTCCTATACTAGCATGAGCAAAGGACAGGCTATGGCCGGGAACTCAACTTCGCATACCTCTGGTATGGCGGGACGTGGCTGACACGATGAGTGACCGGATGGGTGTGGGAAAAGCGTGCTACCTCTGCAGAGGGTAAAACTATTCGAATAGCCGAGTCCTCGGATATGGACAGTTGGGAGGCTGTCTTAAGACCATGTGCAAGTTTTATAAAATATTGAGTTTTGAAAGGAAAATGAAGTGGAAAAGGTTGCATACCTGTACCAATGAGTTGGTACGAGGTTGTGATGGGTTTTGGGAACCATGATTTGGGATGTGGTTGGATAACGGAGGAGTTTCGGGGAAACAGCTAAAATGATGTCTTCTTAAAGGATAGTTGTAAAAATTTCTTCTTACCCCTTTTCAGAAAAGGCTTTCTTTTAAGATGTTTCAAAGCTAAGTAAAAGTTTTCAGACTAAAACTAGTGCTTACTCTAGTTGGGGTAGTTTGCGAGTACATTCAAATGTACTCATATTGGTTTCGTCCCTGGCTATTGTCTTAGCCAGATTTCGAGGAGCCCTACGTTGAAGAGGAGTTCGGCGACGTCTATGCAAACTAGGATCTTCATAAGTCAGCTGCCTGTCGGTGTTGTTTGAATGGATTAGCCCTACTACCGTAGCTTCCGCTGAATAAAGATGATTTGGCCCTTGAAGGCACCTATGTATAATTAGGCCAGTATGGCCATGTGTGTAAGACTTGAAACTCGGTATGGTATGGATGTAAACTTTGATATTCAGTTCGGATTATGTGCAACGACATACTGATCACGGGATCGTTGTGTTAAGCATAATCGGGTATTTCGGACGGCTAGTCCGGGGTCCCCACACAAACACCATACCGCAAACGGCCAAGTGATAGGAATTGTTTTGAGCGCCGAGGCTGGCATATGCGTTTGCTTGGCAAACCTTTGGCATCCTTCACATCTCCGGACTATGGCCTCTGCATCAGCAAGAGCAGTGGGCCAATAGAACCCATGCCTGAACACCTTGGCCACCAGAGCTCTTGTGCTGCAATGATGACCACACTCTCCTTGGTGGATCTCCAAAAGCATCTCCTTGCCTTCAGCTGGCTCGACACACCGTTGCAACACCTCGGTTACGCTTCTTTTATAGAGCTCCTTGTTGATGATGGTGTACGCCTTTGCCCTCCTTTGGATTCTCCTAGCCTCGGTTGTGTCACTTGGCAAGCTTCCCTCCGTTATGAACTTCATGATCTGCTCCGCCCACTCCGGCACTGGGTGCAAAGGAAAAAATTCTCGTCCACCTCCATTGGTTCGGCCACCATAATCTCCTCCATTATTTCCTCCACCATCCTGCGACCAGTCCCCGAGTCTTGATGAGCAGTCCCGAGGTTCGGTGCGCAGTCCCCGAGCTCTGCCACGCAGTCCCCGGGTCCGACCAAACGCACCGACGTCTACCTCCATTGGAACAGGTCCGGGCTCTTGCTCCGCCGGGATGAAAATAGATTCGGATTCAGGAGAAGGTTTGATTGAAGGAGTTCTCAAGTGATTCAGGGCTACCCTGGTGGTACTGCCTCTTTAGATGAACCGAGCTTTGACAACACGTCGGCAGCATTATTTTCTGTCCGAGGTATATGCCTGTATTCACACCCTTCAAAGAACCCGGATATCTTTTGCACATGGAACCGATATAACGCCATGTTGGCATCCAGAGCATCCCAAGTTCCAGAAGATTGTTGCACCACCAGGTCGGAATCGCCGAAGCACTCCACGCCGGATACCGATCTCCTTCGCCACATTGAGGCCATGGATTAAGGCCTCATACTCCGCCACATTGTTTGATGCTGAGAAATGAATCTGCAGCACGTATTTCAGCTGATCTCGCTTCGGCGAGGTGAGGACTATTCCAGCCCCCAGCCCGATCTTTGTCTTGGACCCATCAAAATGCATTTTCCAATAATTATAGTCCGGCCTGGGTGGCTCATACTGCATCTCGGCCCAATCACAAAAGAAGTCCGGCAACGCCTGGGATTTAATTGCATCTCTTCTCTCATAATGTGGTGCATATGGAGACACCTCAATCGCCCATTTGGCAACTCGGCCAGTTGCATCTTTGCACCCGATGATCTCCGAGATTGGAGCTTCGCACACCACCGTCATGGGATGCTCCTGGAAATAATGCTTCAACTTCTTGACCGCCAGGTAGACACCATACGTCATCTTCTGGTAGTGAGGGTAATTCTGCTTCGAGGTAGAGATCACCTCGCTCAAGTAATACACCGGTCTCTGCACCGACCTGCCACCTTCTTCGCGCTCCACCACCACTGCCACACTTACAACTCGGTTTGTGGCCGCAATGTAAAGTAACATCGGCTCATTGTGCAATGGTGACGCCAACACCGGGCGGTGGACAACATCTTTTTTAGCTCATTGAACGCCACGTCGGCCTGCGGGGTCCATGTAAACCCGGTACTTTTCTTCATGAGCTGGTACAAAGGTAAGGCTTTTTCTCCCAGCCGACCTACAAATCGGCTCAACGAGGCTAGGCACCCTGTGAATTTCTGCACATCTTTCAAACACTTCGGTAATTTCATGTTCTCAATAGCTCGGATCTTGGCCGGGTTAACCTCGATACCTCGGCTAGACACCAGGAATCCAGCAACTTTCCAGCCGGGACACCAAAGGTGCACTTGTCCGGGTTAAGCTTCAACCGATATTTTCTCAAATTCACAAATGTCTCCTCGAGATCCTCGAGGAGAGTACGTTTCTCCTTAGTTTTGATGACGATATCATCGACATACACTTGCACATTTTTGCCCATTTGAGAGTGCAGGCATTTCTGCATACACCTCTGATAAGTTGCCCGGCATTCCTCAGACCAAAACACATGACACGATAGCAATACGCCCCATACGGGGTAATAAAAGCAGTCTTTATTTGATCCTTTGGGTTCAGTGGTATCTGGTGAAAACCAGAGTACGCATCGATAAAAGACAACAGTTCACAACCAGCAGTGGAATCAATCACTTGATCAATCCGAGGTAATGGAAACGGATCTTTCGGGCACGCCTTGTTGAGGTTAGTGAAGTCAATGCACATGCGCCACACCTTGACCACGGCTGGCTCGTCTTTCTTCTTTTCCACCAAGACCGGATTGGATATCCAGTCCGGATGCAGCACCTCCATAATGAACCCGGCTGCAAGCAACTTAGCCAGCTCGTCCAGCACCACTTGTCTTCGGTCGTCTGAGAGACGACGGGTCGGTTGCCTCACCGGTTTCACCTCCGGCCTGACAAATAAAGAGTGCTCTGCCAACTCCCTCGGAACACCAGGCAGGTCCTTAGCCGACCATGCAAAGATATCCCGATTCTCACGGAGGAAGTGACAGAGCTCGCTTTCCTATTTCTCCCCAGCCCGGTCCCAATGATGGCCATATGCTCTGGGTGCTCCGGGTCAATGGGGATCTTCTTGGTCTCCTTGGGCACCTCGAATGCTGCAGTTGAGTCCGGGCTCATCAGTCCGGACAGCCGAGCTGTGTTGACTGCGCCATTGCCACCACTTGATGCAGCTTCTTCTTCTCGCTGCGATCACCAAAGACTCGGCCAGATTAGACCCCGCCGAGGCACACTGAATGGCTCGCTTGTAGTCACCCGAGATGGATATGATCCCATTAGGCCCTGGCATTTTCATCTTCAGGTATGCAACATGGGTGGAAATCATGAACTTGGCCAGAGCCGGCCTTCCAAGCAATGCATGGTATGCACTCTCCAAGTCCACCACCTCGAACTCGATACTCTCAACTCGGCAATTATCCTTGGTTCCAAATGCTACATCCACCCATATCTTGCCCATGGGTGCACAGGAAACGCCAGGCACAATCCCATGAAAAGTACAACTGCTTGGCATCAACTGATTTGGCGATATGCCCAATTTCACCATTGTGTCTCGGTACATGATGTTGATGGCACTGCCATTGTCCACCAGAACTCGGGTGAACCTCACATTGTTGGTAGGCCCACACAACGTCGGATCTACCACCAGGGCATACTTTCCAGGGCTCGGCATGATCCGAGGTGTGTCTTTCCTGCTCCAAGTGATCTCCTGCTCAGACCAGTTCATATAGGTCGGCACCACCGGCATTACTGCATTCACCTCCATGGCACGCCTCTGCACACTCTTCTTGTCAGTTGGCTCGGTCACAAAGACCACATAGCTCGCATGAGCCTCTCTATAGTCATTTCCGGGGTATTCATACTGCTGACTTGGTCCGGCACCATTATTGTTGTTATTACCTCGGACATTCACAACATTCACGGGCCTTGCTGCTGCAGGCCTCGGAGGAGGTGCAGTGGTTATCGGGGTAACATTTGCTCCGGACAGATTGGGTGGGACCTCGGCTGAAATCTCTGAGGTGGTCCTGCTCTGTTTCCTCCGGCCTTCGCCCCTTCTTCCTGATTCTGCGGTTCCAGCTGCACTGCCGGGTTGAATGGTTGGCTGGCTTGCGCGGGTCGGTCGTATGGTAACAGCAAGGACCATCTAACATCAATTCATAAGTCAAGGGTGGCTCCGGGTTCGGACTAAATGCCGGACCATTGATTTTTGGCCTCTGGACACCTCCAGCTCCGGGCTGATCCGGGTTCACCGCTGCAACTTGGTTCGAGGTGTATGGGTAGTCCGGCTCCCTCCTCTTTTGTCCGAACTCTTGGCGGTCATTACACCTTGGTCCGAGCCGGTTGTTTATTGGCTCCCTCCTTCTGTTACGTGCCACTGCCTCTGCTGCTGGCTGCATCGGATCACCCAGAGCATAAGAATCTGCAATCCGGATTGTCTCTGCTAGGGATTTCGGCATATCTCTTTGGAGCCTCTGCCACAGCATGCTGCCATGTCGACAACCATCTGCAAACCAGGAAATGGCCTGTGCCTCTACAACTCCTTCACAGGAATTCCGAACATTGCTCCACCGAGTTAAGAATTCTCGGTCAGTTTCATGATCATCTTGCTTACATGCTGCCAGGAGCTGAGGTCGGTTTGGCCTCTTGTATGTACTAGCAAAGTTGCTGTTAAACGCCAGCTCCAAGTCTATCCAGGAGTTGATACTATACTCCGGCAAATTATTCAGCCAGATCCGAGCTGGACCTTCCAACATGTGCGGGAGATACCGGACCGCCCATCGGCGATTGCCCCCCGCTATGTGCACCGAGGATACATAATCTGTCAGCCAATCTTGTGGCTTGGTGCTCCCGTTGTATGGCTTGGTGTTCCGACCTAACTGGAACTGAGATACTGGCGGTGGTGGCTCCTTCATGATCCGAGGTCCAAAACACGCCGGACCAGGAGGGCCTTCCTCCTCCAGTTGCTCGGACAAGTAGATTCTATCCAGCTTGTTACGAACATCGCCTGGAGCTAACATCCGAGCTCCTATCCGAGGTCCCAACGCCCCATCCACTCTGTGGTATCCAGCTCGCGCCATGGCCGAGTCTCCATCATCATATCGGTCATCGCCTTGACCGACATTCTGAGGTTGCTGAACATACTCCGGCTCTCGCTGATATTGCCCCTGCGGCCGGGTTGTTGCTGATACCTCGGGGGCGGAGGTGGTTTACCTCGGCCAGCCGACGCTGCTTGCCCGCCATTCTGATTTCCCTGACCGGAGTTACCCTTAGCTCGGCTTGCATTGCCTGGGCCGGGGTTTCCCTTAGCTCGGCTAGCATTGCCCTGGCCCACCTTCTGCTTTGCTGCTAAGACTGGATCATACATCTGCAGCTGCTTGTTCTGACCCGAGGTGACACTCCGGGCTCGATCGGCTCCTCCGACGAGTGGAGACGAGGCTTGCCCCTTGGACACCTGACTAACTGGCCTAGCTGAATAAACCATCTCGAATCACCAGCCCCGGCATATGCTCTGCGGAGAGCCTCATTCTGCTGGTTAGCTACATACACTAATTCATTGACTCGCTTCTGCTGCGCACGCCATGCATCTCCAGTCAACCCGGATAGCTCGGCCCTGCCTGCCTCGGCAGCTCTGAGGTTCTTAGCAGGGGAACTATATACCGGCCTTCCAGTCGACACGCGACTCTCACTCCTAGCCGAGGTGGTAGGTCGAGCCTCCCTGTTATCTCATCATTGAGCCCCTTGCCTCTCTGCCGCACCTCGGCTCCCCTATGTGTATCAACTGCTACCGGGGTGAAGCCATTCGCTGCATTGTACTCACGCAGATCTCTATTGAACTCATCTCTAGCTGTCATCATTGCTACAGCCTCCTTTGCAACAGGACACGCTTTGCCTCTAGGTCGGCCACAGTCACCACTACATCCACTCCTGGATTTACTGGGTCTGCCAGTGTCTCCACTATCTCTACCAGGGTCGCACCTCGGCCCTGCACTCGGGGGTACCAGGCAGCTCTTTCTCTAGCCTGGGCTTTGCAGATCTCACCTTAGCAACCTCGGCCGCTTGGATTTGCTGGCATCTACTTTGCCAGCGGCATCAACCGGACCGTCATCATCACCTCCACGCAGCTCTCGGGGCGAGTGATACGCCGACCTAAAGCCGCGAGGAGAGGAGTTTCGTCGTCCACGAGCACCTGCTCCGGGTACTCGCGAACAACCTCGACAGCAACGTAGGTGACGAAGCTGCCAAGCATCATGGTGAAGCCATGCTCGGGGAAGGGCTTGCCGGCGAAACACCCCGCGTTGTCGCTGATGAAGGTGAACTCACCGATCTTGGCGATAAGCCCGGAAAGAACACGCTCGCCTGAGCCCGTCCGGATGTAAACTCCCTCCAACGCCTCAATCTGCCCCACGGTGGGCGCCAACTGTCGTGGTGGGATCACGGCAGATGCCATAGGTATGGCTAAGATGGGGCCGAATGGTCGTTGGGGGAATCCGGGGAGGGTTTATGCACTCAAGAAGTGCACACGCAAGAACACGCAAGAACACGAACGAGAACCAAGAAACCAAGAACACAAAGCACACCACGATGTACCCTGCTTCGGGGCCCTCTTGTGGAGGTAACACCCCTACTGCAGCACTATCCTACTCAGTGTATAGCTCAAGGTGACAAGTACAAGCTGCTCCTCGAGCTGTATGATGATACAATGGTGAGAACTTGAGGTAAAAGATGGAGCTACACGGGAGGAAGAAGGAACTCCGAGCTAGATCCGAGGTGTCTCCGGGGTTCCGAGGTACCTTTCTCTCCTATATCTTTCTCCTCCTCTGTTTATCGATCCCTCAAGCAGGGGGGGTGAAGCCCACTATATAGGCCAGCCGAGTTACCGTTGTGCCCCTCGCTGAACACTGTAGCCATGCCTCTGCTCTGGTCATCACCGTACTCCTGTCAGGGACAAGACATGGCCTGCCCATCTCCTGTTGCCTAACGGCAGAACTAGCATGTCTCCTCTGACAGAGACAGGACGTGGCCTGGCAGAGCTACCTCGTAGCCTTTTCCCAGATCCGCGTGGTTAGCGGTCAGAGACGTGCAGCCCCGCCGAACCTGGGGCACGCCTCTGCCAGGCTCCGTGACAGACGCTCCCGCGTCAGGCGCTCTTGTACCAGGCTGGAAGTGACAGGAGCATTGACTCCTGCCCGACCTACGGCCTCCTGCCTTGGTTAGCCGGGTCTTGCTCCCGCTCCTTACCTCGGGTCTTGTACTTAAGATCCGACCACCTCGGACATTACTTCCTTCAAGTAGCTTCTCCTGCACTCACCATATAAACCATATCACCGAGATAGTTAGGTCGGCTGAACATAGCTCGGACAGTGAACCTCGGTCCAGGCCAACGGGATACCTCGGACCCCTCCGGGCCAAGATAGGTCGGCCCTTTCCGTACCTCGGCATATCCTTAAACTCTTCTTATGCCAATTCTTGACCCTACCCGGGGGTAGCCCCCCGACATGCGCGTATTTAGACTGTTTCTTGTCGTACCTCTCTTCTTCAACCTCCGTATGCTTGTGATGTCGTTTATGATGTGTTTGCGATGCTCCGCCGCAATCTTCGCCGCCGCCTCACACTCCGTCGTCGGCGTCCAGCTCCGTCGCCGCCATGTCGCGTCGTCGTCCATCGAGCTACGCCGCCGCCATGCCGCGTCATCGTCGCTTCATTGATATGTCGCGTACAGTTGTCCAAGTGTGGTGATGGATGATAGTTTCACCCATGTGAAAATAGGTGAGACTAACCAAGATTTGCATCCAAACAAACAAAAAGGGGTTGTTAACCCAACTGATGCCACTTTTTTTGATACAGGCTACCAAACGAGACATACACGACATGGCCAGGAGAATGGTTTTGTGAGACATGACCCTGACTGGCCAGGTCTGGCGGGGCGCAAAAGTCTATGCAGACTACCAAAGCGCGCCTTATAGGAACGAGTGGCCACATGACTAAATCGATCGCGCGTGACCTACGTAACAAAACACAATTGTATACTCCCTCCGTTCTTTAATATAAGATGTTTTAGCATTTGTCCACATGCATGTGTACATAAATGTATGTAGACATGTTTAAATGTGCATGTTCACTCACTTTAGCATGTATCTAGACAACATGTATAACATCTAAAACACTTTATATTAAAAAACGGAGAGAGTATGTACGTAGGGCTGCGCATGCTAGGATAGATATTGTACAAATGCATTATGTGCAAGATGGGATAAACATAAAAAAAAGATGGGATAAACAACTAGGCACGTACGCGCGGCGCGTGCATGGAGATGCAGTGGCCGGCGTTTACACGGGTGGCATGGACGTCCAAACAACCGGAGGAGGTCACGACTCATTCACGACCGACTCTACCTGCCACGTCTTGAGTCGGAATCTTCTTGAAACCTAACCCGCTCCCGCTCCTGTGCGGCCGCGCCGGGGCGTCCAGCACCGACGAGCGTGAGCCCCCCGCGAGCTCCTTCCCCTTTCCTCGCCGCCGCCGAAGGCGTCCTCGGGCTAGGCTCGTGGGGCGCGGCGGCGGCGCGATTTCCGTGGCTCGTGATTTGGGGCGTGGCGGCGGCGTTCCTCCTGCCTCTTGCATCGTGAAGCGGCTAGCGGCGGTGAGATGCAACGGCGGCGACCTGGAAGACGTGCGCGTCTACTGCTGCAGCGGCAGCGGCGGCAACGGTGCGGGCCCGTTTGGATCTCGATCTGGCGGGCTGCGGTGCTGGTGGTGTCGGTTCCGGTGGCAGCTCCGGCTGCGGTGCTGGTGGTTCCTAAGCTTGCGGCCGGCCTCGCAGCAGGCTGACGTCAGGGCGGATTCGAGGCGAGATTTTGGGTCGCCAAATGGCGGGCTCCGAGATCGGGGCCGATGACGGCGGCGCCCGCGGGCATCGTTACCTTGCTGAAGGCGTCGTCGCTGCAAAGTCTAGCCTTCCACGTTGATGCTCCAGGGGAAACCTCAGATCTGGTTCTCCCGGATCGGATGATGACGACACTTTTGGTGTCGTTCTCTCTCTTTGGGGCATCGTTCTAGAGCATGCCATGGCTGGAGGGGTCTGACCCCGGAGCGGTGTTGCAATTACTGTATCAAAGACGGTGAGTCTCGGCGGCGCGGCGCAGCGGAGTTTCGACGTGTCGGAAGCTGGATATTGGACACGCGCAGGTTGGTGGAGCTGTCTGGCATCGTGGTGGCGTCGACGGCAGGCCTAACATGGTCATCGCGTTAATCTATCCTGGATGGGATGACGGAAGATGGTGGCAGCGACTTCTGATCGCCTGGATGGTGGTTTCCAGTTGATCGATGTAATGCTTTATAAGGTGTTGATTGTTAATAATTGCGGATGGTTGTGTGCATCATTTTGATGCAGAGGCCAGAGATCCGCACCCTCTTTTCTTAAAAAAAACGTCTTGAGTCGAAAACCACGTACTCACACACAGATGATCGTCGTCGGAAGAGGAAGGAAATAATGATAAGACAAGAGCTAGCTAAAGTCGCGGGCATTTGCGTGTGTGCCGCCGCGTCTAGGCCTAGATAGAGAAAAAAAAAGAAGGAGAAGCCCCATGCAACAACCAAAGCCGGCCGGCGGCGAGCCAAGATAAACAGAGGATATGGCAACATGCAACTTGGAAACACATGTCGGCTGTTGCGGGCGGCATTGAATTGCGAGGCTCAGCATGAAGCCAGCGCCACCGCACACCTGTCTCCCGGCCTGCACGTAGCTCAGTCGCATCGATCGATCTGATCTCGACGCGCATGCAAATCATAAACTGGACGTCCGGGACGCCGGCAATCAGATATCTCGTGCACATGGCTTGCCCTACCCAGTTCCGCGGTCACTTGGACGTTCGACCAGACGATCGATGGGCGCCCGAGGCGACGGTGCCCCCGCTTGATCGACGGTCCGGTTGGTGGGCGAAAGGATGGACCACGCCGCCGGCCGTCGCGCTCGCGGCCTCGTCGCTCTAGGCTTGTAGCCCAGTCGTATCAATTATCCGCTGCCATTAATATGTTGCTAGAAGAAGATCCCTGGAGACGAAAAGTTTACAATCAAGGGAGGTTGCGGATCCGGTCCGTGAATTAGCAGAGACCCAGCTGGTTCGACGGATCTAGCTAGCTAGGGTTCAAGACTTTTTTGTTTGAACCTCTAGCAAGCCAAGCTCCGTGACTTTGTCTCTGAGAGTACGTAGTTATCCGCCACCTTTTTTGTGCAGTCTCAGCATGATTATTACACGATTAGCAGGAGTACAACTTCCGTGGCAGTCACCACTGTGTCGATCTATGTGGACGACGTCAGTAGTTGAACTAAGCAAGCCACTACTACTACTAACCAGTCTATCTATCCAGAAATAAACAATCCACCAACGGTTTTCGCCTTTCGGAAAACTGCGCCCGCACCCGGTTATATATACTTTCGCAACATATACAGTAGCCCAGAAATTTGCATCGATCGGCGCCGTTCTTCTGCCCAATTTCGCTGTCGGTGACAAGAACGTCTAGAACGACGGTGGTAGGCGTAGTACGTAGGCAGCAGAGTAAGACCGTCGCACCCGTGAAAAGTTACCCGGACTTTCATTCGCATTGTCCGCAAATCGTGGTCATAGTTATCAATATGCCCTGCATAATCTGCGTTTACCAATTGCTGTCCATACCACACTTACCTCAAGAATCTTACAAGAGTTCAGACCGTAAAATAACAGTGAAATGAGAGCGCACGGCAAAGAGAGTTGGACACAACACACTCAGTGCATACGTACGTGTAGCATTTTTTTTCAGAACAGTGTGTGAACATTTCAACATGCATGATTGTTGATATAAATGCAAAGATGGTCACTCGGACGATTACTTCCATTTTCATATATATATATATATATATATATATATATATATATATATATATATAGACCAGGTCTCATCCAGGTGAGAATTAGGAGAGGCGACGCACGTCACCACAGCTATAGATATGATAAAGCAAGGGACTAATTGATACGATCAGCGCAGTGCCGGACTGATTGATGGAGAAGATGGACTTGGCCATATGCATCCGTGGACTTTAGCTGTTTAACAAAGACAAGGGAGAGGGTCGATACACGATAAGCTCATCATATGCAGTATTTTTTTTTTTAATCTGGCCCCTAGCCGAAGCTAAATTTCAATTTGACCTCTCGACAAAACTATTTCGAAATCTGTCCCCTCAACTCGACGCCATTGACCATGGCGCCGAAGTTATGTAGGTAGCTGTCAGGTTAGCCCGGCGCCGAAGTGAGGTCGATGCTAGTGTCATTGGCACCTAACCCTTGGAGCAATTTTTCGCAAATTTTCCTTGGCGTTTGCATGCACAACATCAGCTCTATTCTGATGGCGCCGAGCTATCAGGCTAGACTGTATAATAGTTTCACGAGCGGTCAGACAAATTTTGGCTAAGGGCAAAATTTGGTTTAAAAAAATACTCATATGCATATGCATAGGAGGCGAGGAGAGGAAGATCAGGGGCAGCATAGTGAGATCGAGCTAGCGTGTCTGCATACACGTGTGAGCGTACGCGCGCTGAAAACAAAAATAGTAGCTGTGGAGGACAGGGCAACGTACACAGACACGCTTTGCCCGCTCGCTCTCCTCACCTCGAATCGCCCTCTACAGGGGTTAAGTAGTGTTTGAGCACTCCACGGTAGCGTTCCTTGTCTCTGCACTCTGGCGAATAGACATGTTTCCAAGACTCCGGTGGTAACTTCTTTGGGTGGAGGAGGCCTATGTACCGCGGTCACTATCATACTCGCGTAGTAGATGGTGCCATGGTAGATTGATGATCATTTTTTCGATAAAGGACATTTTATTACTCAAAGCATCACGTGGATAAAAGTAACATTACACCCGGCCAGATTGATGGTGATGCGCAATAGTTTTGTTAGACCAAGGATAATAGTAAACACAACACATATGTGTGTCATTGCTATGCCATCCATATCCAGTCCACTAACCAACCTGTTTAGTAATTAGCTATAAAACGTACTAATTAATTAATATTTGACACACATTACACTTTCACAAAGTGTTTTGTAGCACGTTGTGCAGCTAGCTCTTAATTAATAGCCCGCTCTTTCTCTTTTATCCAAATCAGCAAAATATGTTATTTAAATTATTATAGTCTACTTACACCACCTTATATATTAGACGTTAGATAACTTAGCACCAATAATTTTGTCCTAATTAAAAAATGAAAAAACACTAATTTCTTGTCCCCTTTCAAATAATAATTTGCATTAATCCCAAAATCATGAAAAAATGATATGCAAATGACTCTAGCTAGTTTGTTCTAGGTTTCATGTTTAGTGAAAATCAAAATTCAACAATGAGTTATACAAAAATAACAAACCTGGCTACTTCAAATCACTGAAATTGTATTCCATTTCCCCATTTTATATTTTTAACCGGAAATACAAACGTGCATGCACACATGGTACATAAACTATCATATCCACTCAGTTGTGCAATGATAAATGCAGCATGCGCTCTAGAGCACAAAATACACACTCTTTAATCCTAAGGATGATTTCGAAAAAAAACTTTCGTGGTGTATTTATATAGCATGTTTTCATCATGTATTTACCCGTAGCGTGTTCCCCCGCGCTTACTCTTTATAGGGTGTTAACGTTTATCGGCCACTCCCCCGAGCCAAAGCCGTGAACGTTTTTTTTTTTTTTTTTTTTTTGAACATAGCCGTGAACGTATTACCCTACAGTCTACAGAAGATGTTCCATCTCCAACGAGTCAGAATCAGATATTCAGAACATGTCAAAAAAAAAAATCTTCAGAAGCCATCTCGGCAAGGAGAAGAAAAACAAACAGTCACCTTCAATCACCATCGATCCAAACCACACCACTCGCTCGTTAGCAAAACGATCGTCCCAACTTTTACTTCCGGATCGATTCTTCGGCCACTCCGTGACAAGTCGTAAATCAGTCCCACTAGTAGAGAACAGGGCATCAGTACCGGTCTTATTGGGCCTTTAGTACCGGTTGTGCAACCGGTACTAAAAGGTCGAGACTAAAGGGGTACCCCTTTAGTACCGGTTGTATATACAACCGGTGCTAAAGGCCCTCCACGTGGCCGAACCTGCGCGCGCGCAGCTGAGAACTTTAGTACCGGTTGGTATTGACTAAAGGTTCCTGCTTTTTTTGCCCCCCCCCCCCCTTATTTTTTCAGGGGGGTTTAGGTTTTCGGTTTTTTTCTTTTCGCTTATTTTTCGGGGTTTAGGGTTTCTGTTTTTTTTTCCCTTTTCGCTCATTTTTCAGGGTTTCGGAGGAGATCACGTATAAAGTACTCACTACACATATAAAGTACTCATTACACATATAAAGTACTCTCGTTACATATAAAGTACTCATAATTACAATGGAGATCACCGCTAGCTAGTACATGCATGGAGGGAGTCTATCTTTCGACATAGTGGAATTCACCGAATTCATCTAGGACATGCGTCAGAATGAATCCCGCCAATTCCTCCGCAATAGCTTTTACGCGGTTTTTTGGTAGGAGCTGGTTCCGCTTCCTTGACATCTTTAAAGGAAGGAGATCAAATCAGTTATGATCGAAACTAAACACAATTGATGGTAGCAAATAAAAGTTGTGTATGATGTTAACGTACCTCTCGATTTTTTACACTATTGACTCTCTCATTGACCCTCATGTGAATATACTCGCAAACGTAGTATCCACATAGTTCCGTCCCTATGGTTGTCGCAGACACCAATATACAAGAATATAATTTAATCAAAAAATAATCAAGAGAATGATAATGGTATTAGAAAGATACACAGACCTAGATACGTAGTAGTACTTACGTTGTTAGCCTTGAACTCCAGCTTAGGTTTCCATTCACCGCGTTCTTCCGCGATGAACTTTTTCCAAACCCTGCCCGGAAAAGAAAATGAATTGAGGAGTTATTACTTATACTTTTGATATCCGGAAATGAACGAAAGAGGATGACGATATAGTGTGATTGAAATTACCTCTTGAGCATTAGACGCACGCTTTTGTAATCATCTTGATCTCTCCTTAATGAGTCCCAGACTTCAACTTCTCCTTCCTCGAATCTAATGATTAGCAGAATGAAGTGGAACCTGCGCACATTTATATACGCAGGTATTCAGAACTCATCAATTACACTTAATATCGGGAAAGCTGAAAGGATCGGTATGACACCTAGAGGGGGGGGGGGGGGGTGAATAGGTGCTACTCCAATTTTAGTCTTTTTCAAATTAGGCTTGACACAAAAGGTAAATTCTCTATATATGCACCTACGGTGAATTTACCTATATGACAAGCTAGCAACTAAGCACGATATAATAAGGCGGTAAACAAGGATAGAGGTAACCGAAGTCAAAACACGCGGAGACACGGATGTAATCCCGAGTTCCTCCTTTTTAGGGGAGTACGTCTCGTTGGAGAGGTGTGAACCAACACAATGGTTCAACGGCCACAAAGGCCTCACCCTCTTCTCCGGTGAACCGCACCACAAAGGTTTGGTTCACTTCAACTATCGGAAACCTTCGAGGCGGAGTCCGGAGCCTTTACAACAACGACTTGGGGCACAACCCACAAAGGATTGGGGGCTCCCAAATAGCTACAATCTGTCACAAAGACAATCAAGTGAGTACAATAGGGGGCTAGGTTTTCCTAGTGGAAACCTAGCTAATGGTCCCTCAAGTGAATGAGGGGGAAATGAAGAACGGCTTGGTGGAGATGTAGATCGGGGCCTTCTCCTTCAATCCTCCAAAGATCAACGAGATTGGGTGGAGGGATTGGGAGATCTAGTGATTCTTGAGCTTGTAATAATGGTGGACTTCTATTTCAGTCGAGCTAAGCTTCTTGGAGAAGAAGCAGTCTTTATATAGGGGTCCCCGAAAATCCAACCGTTATGTGCAGAAAAACTGCACAGCGGTACTACCGCTGGGACAGCGGTACTACCGCTGCCTGCTTCCCTGCGGTACCTAGTGCACTGCAGAACCCAGCTGCAGCGGTACCTCGCAGAGGTACCGAAGTTGCCAGGCAGAGCGGTAGTACCGCGGCACTGCCCGGTAGTACCGCTGGGATCCTTCGATTAAAAAAGAAGGAACCCAGCGGTAGTACGAGGCAACTACCGCGGGGTACCGTAACCAATACAGAGAGCAAAAACGGCCTAGCGGTACCCCTGGCGGTACCACCAGCGGTAGTACCGCTGGCTGAAGCCAGCGGTACCACACGGTACTACCGCCAGGAGGAGTACCAGCTATGCTGCAGGAGTCCCGCTCCAGGTGGAGCGGTACTACCGCTGCGACAGCGGTACTACCGCCAGACACAGAAATGCTCACTGTGCTGATTTCCAGGGTAACAAGCCCCACAAGACATAATGTATCAACAAGATATATCTGCAATTGTCAAGCGCACATTAGTCCTGATAATGTGTTGTCATTAGACTCCAAAATAGATTTAGAGCAAGTATGCTCTTTCAATCTCCCCCTTTTTGGAGTATGATGACAACACATTAAAAAGGTTCACAAAATATAGGCGGGCTCCCCCTAACTATATGCATTAGTAGAATTTTGCGTTTGAATGCAAAATGCATATAGGTTAGGATCAACACTCCCCCTATATTTTATAAACCGGGCAAGTTTATTGAAACAAACAATAAAGCACAACTTGCACAACGGTAAGACATGAGATAATAGCACATAAAGACCACATAGTCTTACAATAATTTAAGGTCCACATGTCTTACCCCATGAGTTCAACGAAAGTAAAACAAGATACAAGAGGTGCACAAGCGAACAAACACCAAATCGAGAAAAACAAGCTTGTGCCCTCAACCATGCAACTCCCCCGGACAACCTAATAGAACCATCTCCCCTTGGCATCATGACACCAAAAAGGGAGAGGCATAGCTAACGTCCCAAGTGGAAGTCACTCTTCATCGGAGGTGGAGGCTGCAGCAATGTCGTCACTTTTATCGGCTGAAACTGAACCATCCTCACCACTTGCATCACCCTGCTCATCATCCTCAGCATCATCATCCTCAGAAGCTTCAGCATGAGCAGCGGAGCGACCAATCTGAGTGCGAGACCAAGGGATATCTGGCTGAGAAGAGGATGCATCATCCTGAAAATCATAGTCCACCCAAGTGCGACGGGGTTTGAGCCACTCATCTTCTGCAGTAATTCTATCCTCAGATCCGGCCTTAACCGGAACGCCTAAATGCTCAAAACGCTGACGGTTGAGTTGACGCTCTTTCTTGTTCCTCTCATGCTCTTTATAGGCCCTCTTGTCAGCATCATATACGGCAAAAGATGGTTTTTACAGCACCAGCCAGCCACTTCTTGAACCCTTTGTCTTGAGCATTTGCCTTGGGGGGAAGTTCAAACAAGGGATCCTCCTCATCATCATCGGAACTTTCTTGTTCAGCGGGAATAAGTGGATGAAGATGTTTCTTTATGCTCAGCTCCTTGACCTTGTGGTCGGTGGGATCCTCCTCATTGTCCAAAAGAGCCAACGGAAGCTTCTTCTTGACCCACGTGGAAATGATCAATTGCATAATGTGAGCACCAAATATAGAAGGTCGCCTTTTCATCACCACAGCATACATTTCATGCCATATGATGTCCATCACATCCAGCTTCTTGCCTTGCCCAACCATGATAGAGGATTCAAACATAAGATCAATGAGTTTGCCATGGATTTGGTCAAAGTTTCCCACACGAGGCATAACGGTGTTGCGATAGATCCGATGCATGATGTCCCAAACCTTTAGCAAATTCTTTTGGAACCCACCATGGCACGTCCTTGGATGTACAAGTCAAAGAGAACCTCGTGCTTCATCGGATTTGAGTTATAGTTGATGCGAAAGAATTGTTGCTGAGCATCTTCATTCAACACAAACCCATTTTCAGCCAACCCAAGAAGAGCAGCAAAATCAGCCCATGTGGCCTCAAGGACCTCATCTTTTGACATCCATTTAATCCGTCTTGGCTCATCCGCGAAGAAGTGAACGGTGGCAAAGAATTGCATGACAAGGTGATCATTGAAATTCTGCTGCAGCCCAATATAGTCATAGATCCCAAACTCTTTGCAAATCTCAATAGCCTCGCCAAAATACCCAAGGTGCTTCTCCATGTGATCGGTGTCAATGCAAAACTGTTCACAAACCTTGGTCTTGTGCTTGGGAAGGACTTCATAAAAGATCTTCTCTTGAGACAGATTGTGGAACCCCGGAGTGGTGTAAGTACGGAGCTTAGGAGTGGCATAGGGGTTCATCCTTCTTTCTTTGACAAAATCCCTTGATGACATGAGTTTGAGCGACTTGCTCTGAGCAGCTCTGAGCTTTGCAGCATTTGACTTCTGATGGCGAGTGGTCTTTTCAGGCAAAACTTCAGGCTCTTCATCTTCGTCAGCTAGGTCTTTGCCTGAACGAGCACGCTTAGCAGCCCGCTTGGTGTGACTCCCACTAGCCTTCTTACCAGCACCTGTGATAGCATAGGAGGATAGCAGGGAGATAAGTATTGCCAAAAACATCGAGACCAAACGAAAAGAATCCAGATTGCACAGTTCTGGAAAATGCCAGTTCCAGCGGTAGTACCGCTGGTCCACCGGTAGTACCGTGGAGCGGTAGTACCGCCACGAGGGCGGTAGTACCGCTACCACCAGATCTAGCGGTTGACTTTACGGTACTTGCTCGATCTATGGAATCTTCCAACCAAACTTCGCAAGAAGGATCCTAAACTAGGCACCAACTCGTTCCTACAACTTCTACCACAAGAACTACGGAAAACCTAACTCCATTGCATCTCAACGAATCAACTAGGTTGAGAGATAGGAGAGAGAAATTACCGGAGCTCATCGTGGAGGAGAGGAGGAAGGAGATGGTCCTTGAGCTTCCTCTGGCCGGAGAGGGGCTATCCAGGCCGGAGTAGGGCTCCCCGGCGAAGAATCCTGGCGGCGGCGGCAGCGGGGGTGGTTTTTCGAAGGAGAGGGTCGGGGGTGGAGGGGATAGAAAAGAAACTACCCCTCCACGCCCAACTTAACCTCTGGTGAAAACGCACCCAGCGGTAGTACCGCTGACCCAGCGGTAGTACCGCCCGCATGGTACTTACGGTAGCCAGCGGTGGTACCGTTCCTGGGAAGGAACGGTAGTACCGCTGAGCTGCCGGTAGTACCGCTACCTGGTACTATTGACTTCCAGCAAAAAATTCTGGGAATTCAACGGTAGTACCGGGTACCTGGTGACTACGATACCGCTCGAGGGACTGCTGTGCCTAGAAATTCAGGCAACGGTAGTACCGCGAGGGCACCGATAGTACCGGGCACTTTTGCCACGAAACTTCGACGGGTTGGTCACAAAGATTTTTGCAAAAAGAGAGAGATGTTTTTAAGGTGTGCGGCATTGGCTTAGGATAGAGAAAGTAACTGGGGAAGAGAGACAACCCAAGTTTGCAGGAATCAAAGATAAAGGCCAAACTTGGTGCTCTCCACAAAACGCAAAAGAGGTCTAAAAACCCAAATAAGATCAAATAAGATCAACTCCTCAAAAGGAGGAGGGCGGTGGCCTAGGCCACCATGTATGAGTATATGTGGTGTGACATCGCGAAGATATATCTTGGGTTCACCGCCACTACTCGTCATTTAAGCTCATCATTCATAAATGAACAAAATAGAGACAAAATGAGTTCTTACTATCGGCATATAGCTAAGAAATAGGTGTGAATGCAAGATATTCAAGCGACGCTCCCCGAATCGATGATATTTAGCTCATGCCTCAAATAAGTGAACCTTGCTTCATCAAGTGGCTTCGTGAACATATCGGCAAGTTGGATCTTCGTGGGAATATAGCCAAGCTCAATGTCACCCCGGATGATGTGATCACGGATGAAGTGATAGCGAATCTCAATATGCTTCGTTCTTGAGTGCTCCACCGGGTTGTGGCCAATCTTGATAGCACTTTCATTGTCACATAAAAGAGGCACTTTGTCACAATGGACACCGTATTCCTTTAAAGTTTGCCTCATCCACAACAATTGAGTGCAACAACTAGCGGCCGCCACATACTCGGCTTCGGTGGTGGAGAGAGATATGCAATTTTGCTTCTTAGAAGACCAACTCACCAAGGAATTGGCAAGCCCCGGAAGTTGATTTCCTATCATCCTTGCAACCGGCCCAATCCGAATCCGTGTAACCGGCAAGAGAGAAAGTTGAGCCTTTAGGATACCACAAACCAAACCTTGGGGTATGAACCAAATATCGAAAGATTCGAAGAACCGCCGTTTGGTGGCTTTCTTTGGGAGCCGCTTGGTACCTTGCACACACTCCTACACTCAACACAATATCGGGTCTAGATGCACAAAGATAAAGCAAAGAACCAATCATAGACGATAGAGCTTTTGATCAACATCCTTATCTTTACCCTTTGGATTAAGTTCAAGATGACACTTGGTGTCCATAGGAAACTTCTTCTCTTTAGCATTTTGCATCTTGAACCTCTTGAGCATGTCTTGGATATATTTGGCTTGAGAGATGAAGGTCCCTCCACTCAATTGCTTGATCTCAAAACCAAGGAAGTACTTCAACTCTCCCATCATGGACATCTCGAACCTATCGGTCATAAGCTTTGAAAATTCATCATTAAAAGCTTTGTTAGAAGAGCCAAATATGATATCATCAACATAAAGTTGGCATATGAAAAGCTCCCCTTTAACCCTCTTGGTAAAAAGAGTGGGATCGATTTGCCCCACTTCAAAGCCACGGTCTACCAATAGCTCTCTTAGGTGCTCATACCAAGCACGAGGTGCTTGTTTGAGACCATAGAGCGCCTTATCAAGTTTGTAGACATGGTTAGGGAAGTGTGGATCCTCAAATCCCGGAGGTTGCTTAACATATACCAACTCCTTTAAAGGACCATTAAGAAAGGCACTTTTCACATCCATTTGTTGCAACTTGAAATTATGATGTGATGCATATGCAAGAAGGATACGGATGGACTCAAGGCGAGCCACGGGAGCATAGGTCTCTCCAAAATCAATGCCTTCAACTTGAGAGTACCCTTGAGCTACCAATCTTGCCTTGTTCCTCACAACCATTCCATGCTCATCTTGCTTGTTCTTGAATATCCACTTGGTGCCTATAACATTGAGGCAATCTTTTGGCTTCTCCACTAGATTCCACACTTTGTTGCGCTTGAAGTTATTGAGCTCTTCATGCATGGCTTCCAACCAATCCGGATCTTCAAGAGCTTCAAAGACTTTCTTTGGTTCCACCATAGAGATGTGGCTTGATGTTCATTGAAATTTGCCAATTGTTTTCTTGTGGTGACCTTGTTCTTGACATTAACAATGATATTTTCTAGATGAAGACTCTTTCTTCTCCAATCCTTTTTGACTCTTGCTATACGACGGGTTTCGATATCCTCATTGATGCGAGGAATTTCGCTTGATCATCTTGATCATTTGAGTCCCCGTCTTGACCGGATGTTGACCTTGATCATCTTGAAGCATCTTCAACAAAGGAAGGAGAGGGTTGATCTTGGTCTTGACCTTGGCTAGTGACAATAGGAGAACTTGGTTCTTGAATAGCACTTGGTCAACTTGAGGAGGGTCTTGAACTTGTTCTTGGTAGGTGCATCATTTGCTTCCATAGAAGGTGCAACTTCAACTTGTGATGATGGAGTCTCCACATGAGTGGAGCTAGGACTTGCTTGAGGAGGCTCATGATGGATTTCAATGGGGCGATGGAAACCAACCCCCATTCTTCTTATTGCTTCTTGAGGTTCCTCATTATCTACATCACAAACATGAAATTGCGCCACTTGGGAGCCGTCATTCTCATCGAACCTCACATCACAAGATTCTATGACTTTCCCAACGGTCTTGTCATAGACTCTATAGGTGTGAGATTCGGCACCGTAACCAACAAAAACACCCTCTAAAGCTTTAGATTCAAATTTAGACAAACGAACACTTTTGTTCTTATAGAAACACTTACAACCAAAACTCGGTAGTAGGAGACATTGGGCTTGTTGCCGGTGAGCATCTCATAAGATGTAAACTTCTTGCCAACACGAAAGAATAACCGGTTAGATGAGTGACACGCCGTGGAGATAGCCTCGGCCCATAAGAATAGCGGAGACTTAAACTCCGCCAACATAGACCTTGCCATATCCATGAGAGTCCGGTTCTTCCTTTCGGCTACACCATTTTGTTGAGGGGTATATGCAGCGGAATATTGATGACGAATCCCCTCTTCACTAAGAAACTCATTTAAGGTGTAGTTCTTGAACTCGGAGCCATTATCACTCCTAATGACCAAAATAGGGACATTGTATTGGCGTTGAACAATATTGGAAAAGTCGATGACGGTTTGTTGGGTTTCATCCTTCGTCTTGAAGAAATAAACCCAAGTAAATCTTGAATAGTCATCAACAATCACCAAACAATATTTCTTCCCACCAAGACTAGGTTGAGGCACGGCACCAAAGAGATCAACATGAAGAAGTTCCAATATCCTCGTTGATGAAATAATGGTCTTGCCCGGATGGGGAGAATCATGCATCTTTCCTTCAACACAAGCCCTACAAAGACGATCTCTAGAAAAAGAAACATGTCTTTTAGTCCAAGAATGTGGCCACCCTTGTGAAGACTTTGCAAAGTTCTCATGTTGACATGGGACAAGCGGCGATGCCACAACCACCCCACGTCGGCCTTTCCGAATAGGCATATTGCTTGAGTGTTGGTAGACCCCGAAAAGTCTACCACAAACAACTCATTTTCAACATACCCAACGAACATGACCTTTAGAGTCTTGCTCCTCAAGAGTACCACCATATCAATAGTAAAATGGACATCAAAGTTCATCTTATTAAGAGCACGAACGGACATAAGATTGTAACCTAGAGACTCAACAAGCATGACATTTACAAGGGTGAT
This sequence comes from Poa pratensis, assembly GCA_947311845.1. Lineage (NCBI taxonomy): Eukaryota > Viridiplantae > Streptophyta > Magnoliopsida > Poales > Poaceae > Poa > Poa pratensis. Next base: position 27,737,356 of record CAMZMU010000087.1, read on the forward strand.
ATCCCTTGCAACTACCACCTTGCCGAGACTCTTTACCTCGGCCTTTGACTTGTCACCATAAGAGACGGATGAGTTATTTAGATTTGGTCTCAACTCCGTCATAATCTCCTTGCTTCCGGTCATATGACTAGTGCATCCACTATCAACCACCCATTTCGATCCACCGGAAGCATAGTCCTACAAGAAATCATTGCTTGGATTTAGGTACCCATTTCTCAATGGGTCCTCTTTGGTTAGCAACAAGGGTCTTAGGAACCCAAATAGAGTAATCAATGTAACCATCATATGGACCAACATATTGAGCATAAACATCCCCATAATAATCAACATAAAGAATATAGTTGGGGTTGTTATGCCCCGCAAAGTCACTACGAGTGGTCTTGCCCCTTGTGGCACTACCACCGCAATGGAATCTTGGCTTGTGCGGGCTTGGTCTTGATCTTCTTGTTGTTGCCCACTTTCTTCTTGGGCTCGGCTACATAACCAAGACCCTCCTTCCCTTTGTGTGGTTTTTGCTCAAATAAGTAAGCAATACCCTTATCTTTACCTTTGGGAATAGAGGTCTTGGCACTAACATTTTCTTCAATAACATTTTCATGAACACGAGGAAGAATAGATATGCTAGTTGAGCTAGATTTAGAAAGTTGAGTTTGAAGTTGCTCATGAGACTTGACTAAAAGGGAGTGAGTTGTTTCCAAGGCCTTGTGAGCCTTGTCAAGCTTCTCCATATCCTCAAGAAGTCTAGCATTAGCAACCCCAAGTTCAACTTTCTCCTTTTTAAGCACTTTATATTTAGCAAAGACATGATCTCTATCCTTAATGATTTTATTAATGATATCATCATTTTTAGCATCAAGAGACTCAAGTCTTTCCTCAAGAGAACATCTTTCTTCACTCTCTTCATCAAGAGAGGCATTCAAGGATGCTACGGAAGCATTCAAAGAGGCAATGGTGAGAGAATCCTCTCTCTCAATCTTACTCTTTTCTTGAAGAAGTTCTTCGGCCGCACATAGTTGTCTCATGAGAGACTCAACATGTTCCTTAGCTTCACCTTGCAAGTTAGTCATGAAAGTATCGAAGCAACAAGTTCTTTAATCACAAGACTAGATTGATCACTCATTTCATGCATAGTCTTGGGAGAAGGAGATGATACCTCGGTGACATTAGCCATGAGGCAACGAGCGTTGTTGGTGGAGAAGTTCTCATTGGGGGATTCAAAGAGAGAAGATGATGAAGTTGATACAATAGCCAATGCGGCTACCTCTTTAGTAGGTGCATCTTCATCTTCGGAATCACTTGTGGCATATTCTTCTTGTGCCACCAACACAATTCTTGGTGCCTTCTTGAAGAAAGGCTTCCTTGGTCTTGCGGGCTTCTTTTGGATCAACTTGATGGTCCTTGGGGATGAGCTTCCCACCATTTTGCTCTCGGTTCTCATAAGGACACTCTCTTATGTAGTGGTTCTTGTCATGACAATTGTAGCACGTCTTCCACTTTGAGGCTAGCTCTTTCTTCCCACTTGAGTTGTTCTCTTTATCAACCTTGGCTTTAGCTTTTGCCGGGTCTTGCCAAAACTCTCTTGTGGCAAGAGCTATATGACCATTTAGAGCCGGTTCAAGATCATTTGGAGCAATGTTGCTTGGGCACGCTTCAACCTCATCAAGACATACCACCTTGGCCTTCAAAGCAAGTGAGGGGCCTTGTTTCATCCCCATGGCCCTAGCACGGTTATCTTCGGCATTCTTGGTGGCAACCTTGGAGGCTTGCACTTCTTGCATAACTTCATTGGATGTCATTTCGTTGTAGTTGTGTCTTCCTTGAATGGACTTCACTCGATGGGCTCGAAGGCAAGAGAGCATTCACATACTTCCTCTTGACATAAGCATCATCCACATAGGTTGCCCCCACATCAAAGAAGGCCTTTGCAAGAGTCTTGAGTCTTCCATACATGTCTTCATGAGTCTCATTGTCAAACATGTAGAAGCCTTCGGCATCATTGCTCAAAGACTCATATCGGTTTCTCTTCATGCTTTCATTCCCAAGAAATGCAACCTCAAGACAATTCCAAGCTTCTTTGGCGGTGGTGGCATTGAGAACATAATGCTTGTCACTTTCACTCACTGAAAGTTCAATCATATGGAGTGCGGAGGCATTGAGTTGCTTTTCGGCAAATTCTCTTCTTGTCACATTGCTTGGATCCGCAACCTTGTACCATCTTCAATGATCCTCCAAAGCTCGATAGAGGCACTGTTAATATGAGATTTCATTGAGCGTTGCCAACTAGCAAAGCTAATGCATTAAGCTTAGGTGGAGGACCAATGGGGTTTATGCGGGTGGTGATAGGTGGGTCGATAGGGTACCATCCCGGAACGTTATGGTACTCTTCCTTCCCATCTTCATGCTTGGTAGGAGGTGGAGGAGTTGGTTTAGATCCGGAGGTGGTTTCCCCCCTTCTCATTTTTCTTTTTACCCTCCTCGGAATCACCTTCATCGGAGTTAGAGATGCCCTCTAGTGGGATGGTTTCCGAAACCTTGGCATTTGTGAGTTTCATGAGCATGTCACGCAACTCATCAAATTTGACATTCATGTCATTCATGGACGATGTCAATGTTGTTTCCAACTTTTGATATCGGCCATGGATGCCATGGTCTTTGGCCTTGGCAAGATCGGCCTCATCCTCACTTTGTGTCATACTTCTCTTAGGCGGTTAAGCCCAAAACAAGAGAGCCTTGCTCTGATACCAATTGAAAGGATCGGTATGACACCTAGAGGGGGGGGGTGAATAGGTGCTACTCCAATTTTAGTCTTTTTCAATTAGGCTTGACACAAAAGGTAAATTCTCTAGATATGCAACTACGGTGAATTTACCTATATGACAAGCTAGCAACTAAGCACGATATAATAAGGCGGTAAACAAGGATAGAGGTAACCGAAGTCAAAGCACGCGGAGACACGGATGTAATCCCGAGTTCCTCCTTTTTAGGGGAGTACGTCTCGTTGGAGAGGTGTGAACCAACACAATGGTTCAACGGCCACAAAGGCCTCACCCTCTTCTCCGGTGAACCGCACCACAAAGGTTTGGTTCACTTCAACTATCGGAAACCTTCGAGGCGGAGTCCGGAGCCTTTACAACAACGATTTGGGGCACAACCCACAAAGGATTGGGGGCTCCCAAACAGCTACAATCTGTCACAAAGACAATCAAGTGAGTACAATAGGGGGCTAGGTTTTCCTAGTGGAAACCCTAGCTAATGGTCCCTCAAGTGAATGAGGGGGAAATGAAAACGGCTTGGTGAAGATGTAGATCGGGGCCTTCTCCTTCAATCCTCCAAAGATCAACGAGTTTGGGTGGAGGGATTGGGAGATCTAGTGATTCTTGAGCTTGTAATAATGGTGGACTTCTATTTCAGTCGAGCTAGCTTCTTGGAGAAGAAGCAGTCTTTATATAGGGGTCCCTGAAAATCCAACCGTTATGTGCAGAAAAACTGCACAGCGGTACTACCGCTGGGACAGCGGTACTACCGCTGCCTGCTTCCCTGCGGTACCTAGTGCACTGCAGAACCCAGCTGCAGCGGTACCTCGCAGAGGTACCGAAGTTGCCAGGCAGAGCGGTAGTACCGCGGCACTGCCCGGTAGTACCGCTGGGATCCTTCGATTAAAAAAGAAGGAACCCAGCGGTAGTACGAGGCAACTACCGCGGGGTACCGTAACCAATACAGAGAGCAAAAACGGCCTAGCGGTACCCCTGGCGGTACCACCAGCGGTAGTACCGCTGGCTGAAGCCAGCGGTACCACACGGTACTACCGCCAGGAGGAGTACCAGCTGTGCTGCAGGAGTCCCGCTCCAGGTGGAGCGGTACTACCGCTGCGACAGCGGTACTACCGCCAGACACAGAAATGCTCACTGTGCTGATTTCCAGGGTAACAAGCTCCACAAGACATAATGTATCAACAAGATATATCTGCAATTGTCAAGCGCACATTAGTCCTGATAATGTGTTGTCATTAGACTCCAAAATAGATTAAAGAGAAAGTATGCTCTTTCAAAAGCAAAATAGAATGTGTACAAGATAGTAACACTCACCCGAAGTTGTAAGGAAAAAGTATTTCCTTTTTGCTACTTTGTCGCTTAAATAACGTTAGCAAAACGTCCTCTATGTCCTGGGCATACAGAGGATCTTGTACGATGACTTCATGAACTTTATCCGGGTCAATGAACCCAATGTCCCAGATTCCTCCCATTCGGCATTCACGAATCTTCATTCTGCATAATAGCGTACAAAAGAATGTTGTGAGGATAATTACAAGCAATGAACGAGCTTAACTATAAATAATTAAATTACACGAATAAATTACTTACAGACAATAGCAGCTGATGATAGATTTGTCGAGAGCAAGTTGATTGTACATCTGAAAAAGTTCGGAGAACTCAACCTGCACACCATATTGTCGGAAGTAGTGTTGTTCCTTAACTCCCGCCATGAGATACATTTTCCCTTCTTTTGCGGCGGCCATGTACCAGTTATGCAATTTATATAACTGTGTTGTTAGAACACTCGGATTTTCGACCAGAGGCAGCCCGAGTTCAAATTTATATTGAATTATTATCTGCGCTATGGGGTAACCTACGTCGCCAATGACAACTTCTCCATGCTCGATTTCCCGAGCTTCAGAAGGCACAATGAGCGGGGCGATCGATTGTGCTTCTTGTTCTCCGAGCTGGGCAACTCTTTTCCCGCACGCTTTTTCTTGCTCCCTCTGTGAGGAAAGTACCTTGTCAATACCTCGCTCATAGTCTGAAATGGGCGGCGGTGGAGGGTCATATATGTTGTCAACGGTACGATCTTTTACCTCAGTTGGTATAGTCTTCAGAATTTCATTTACGGGGTCCAGTCTTGCCTCCAGTCTTTCTTTTTTTTCTGTTCAAAAAAGGCTCTCGCCTCTTCACGTGTGCTCACTTCTAATTCCTCCTGAGTCATCTCGCCAGCTAACTTCTCAGGAGCCTTGACTTCCTTGGTTTTTTTTGCACGTTTCTTGACAGGGGACGACGTGAACAGCTTCCGCTTTGTCAAACTACTAGCGGCGCAGCAGTCGGCTGACGGGACGGCGCGGGCGATGCACTCGCGGTGGGCTCCCAATCGTCGGGGGAGGAGGGTGGACTTTGCTGTGGTGAATTTCTAACCGGAGGAGTCGGTGGCCTTGGCGCCGAGTCTGGAAACTTGATATATTTCTTCTTCCATAGAACGATACCAAGTTCGACATCTCCCAATGTCTTCTCGCCTTCAGCTCCGGGAATGTCAAGATGGATTGAGCTGAATCCCGACATAACTTTCGTCACCCCGACACGAGCAAATCCAGCCGGAATCTCACCAAAATGGAAGGTTGATCCAAGTTGATGCGGTAAAGCATAGCCATTCGCCACTGGAAAACTAATGTTCTTCATTAGCGCATGTAACTCACAATTTGTCTTCTCCGTGATATCATCCACGGGGTAGCGCGCCGCCGACGGTTCATCAACTGGTTCATCAACTGCAGGATCTTGTAGCTGCATGGAACCCACGCTGCTTTTCCGCTGAGATGGGCAGACATCGACTGCATGATCTTCTACTCGCGGCTGAGATTCCCTTTGCTGGGTAATTAAGGCCAGTTGCTCCTTCACATCCTGCATCTGGCGTTCTAATGCAGTAAACCTCTCCGCCTCCCTCTTCTTACCTCTGCAATGTTTTCTATAAGTTGCAGCGTGCTCCGGAAACCCTTCAAGAAAACCAACCCCGCCTCCTCTGCCTCGACATCGTCCCCAGTGTTCTTTATTCCCGAGGGCGAGTGAAAGCTCGTCGTCCTCTCTATCGGGAACATATTTTCCCTGTCGGACTAGTTCTATTGCGTCAACTTAGTTTTTTGGTGACTCTTGTAATTCTTTTCTTCCATTTTCCCTGTGCAACAATCAGCCCTGTGTTTGGGTCCAACACTGCCCCATGCGCGAACAACCATAACTTGGACCTGTCGGGCCAGTCATCTGTCTGTGGAATGATCCCTTTTTGACGCAGCTCGTTATCATAGGCTTCCCACTTAGGCACGGCAGTCTTGTAGCCACCTGAGCCCAAACGATGGAAATATTTCTTCTTCTTAGCATTCAACTTATTTCTTTCCGATCGGGCCACAGAGACGGCCGATTTCTTATACGCCACAAATTCAGGCCAGTCATCTTTTAGCTTCTCTAGATGTCCAGTGAAATCTGGAGTTTTTTTCTCATATTTTCTCCACAATGATTTCTTCCAGTTGTTGAATTGCTCGGCCATCTTGCTAAGAGTCCACTCCTTGACTTTATCCTTCCTCCTCTGTGGGAGATCTGCCGGTAGGCTGAAAAACCCAATATGGACTCCCAAAGGGTTTCTTTAATTCTGTCCTCGACATATTTTGCGCCAATGTTTTTTTTCTTTGGCTCATTCCATTCTGCAACGGTGATCGGGACCATGTCCCTTACAAGAAATCCGCATTGAGCTATGTATTTAGTGGAGATTCCATCGGGTTTCTCCGGTTTGCCTTTTATGCTAACTTCGTCGATCGACAACTTTGCACCATCCGGCAGCTTTAACCCTTGGGCCGGGCCTCGTCTACGGATTGACGTAGATCCAGAGGGCTAAAAGAAAAATGTTTCGTTAATAAGTGCGCATATAAATCAATTAATGCATATAGCTAGTGATCAACAAGACTTAATATTACCTTGCCGGAGTTCTCTACGGAGAGTTTTCTAACGGCACTTCTTCTTCGTCGTCGTTTCTGAAGTTTTGTAACTCAAGTCCCTCACCGGAGTCGTTCAAGCATTTCGCGCTGAAATCTTCGCCGTCTTCTTCGTCGGAATCTTCTCCATCGGAATTGGATCCAAGGGTCTTATCAAATATAAGTGCTTGAAAGCGTTCTTCTTTCTCCAAGTCTCGGATGAAGTCCGGGCGTCGATGATGGGGGCATCGTCCTCCATAGCTCAATGTCACTGCAAATTTGTAATTCAAACTTAGCAATATTTCAAACTTTGCTAAATTTTGAAACTTTGCTACTAGAATTTTCAAACTTAGCAAAATCACATATTTACTAGAATAAAAAAATGACAATGCACATATTTACTTATTTACTAGAATAATTTCTAACTTAGCAATATTTCAAACTTAGCTAAATTTTCAAACTTTGCTACTAAAATTTTCTAACTTAGCAATATTTTAACTTAGCAAAATTAACTTTCAAAGTTAACTTAGCAAAATATTCTAACTTAGCAAAATATTTCTAACTTAGCAAAATTATTTTTAGTAACTTAGCAAAATATTTCTAACTTAGCAAAATTTTCAAAGTTATTTTTAGTAATGTTTCTAACTTAGCAATATTTGAAACTTAGCAATATTTGTAACTTAACAATATTTCAAACTTAGCAATATTTGAAACTTTGCAATATTTCTAACTTAGAAATATTCTAACTTAGCAATATTTCTAACTTTCAAAATTGCTAACTTTCAAAATGCAAACTTTCAAAATTGCTACACTAAAAATTGATAACCTAAATGACTTCAAACTTAGCAAATTGCTACATTTTTTAATTGCTACATTTTGTAAGTTTGCTAAGTTTTCATATTGTAATAAACTAAACAAAATGCTACATTTTTAAATTGCTAAGTTTTTTAAATTGCTACATTTTGTAAGTTTGCAAAAACTTCTATGACTAACAAAATGAAAAACAGTAAAAAAAAAAGTAATAACAAAAAGAAAAACGAAACTTACCGGAGTAGTCTTCCAAGCAGGCGACGATGGCGCGCGGGCGTGGTGGGGTGGAGGCCGAGGACGCGGTGGCGCCGGAGCAGCGCGGGTCGGGTGGTGAAGGGGTGGCCGAAGCAGGGGCGTGGCGTCGACGGCGCGGCGGGAGGGCGGCGTCGGCCGGGGCCGGGCGCGCGGTCGACGTACGGAGCACAGCGCGCACGGAGGAGGCGGGTGGCGGAGGGCCGCGTGGCGGAGTGCGGCGGCGCCGTCGACGGCGTGCAGGGGTGGTGGAGGGCGTCCGCGGCGGAGGAGGCGACGGGCACGGCCGGGCGAGCGACGAGGGCGCGGAGAAGAAAAGCAGAGCGTCGATTTGGGGATCGAATCGGCGGTGGGGAATTAAAAATGCTTAATAGGCCTTTAGCACGGTTTGTAATCTACAACTGGTACTAAAGGGTCTTTAGTACCGGTTGTAGACTACAATCGGTGCTAAAGGTGTTTTTTGGGCCGCGGCGAAATTCGCGCGCGAAGCCCAGCCCTTTAGTACCGGTTGTATTGTACAACCGTACTAATGGGCTTTTTGAATTTTTTCTCTAGTTTTTTTTTTTCTTTCTTATGTTTTCTGTTTTTTATCTATTTGGTTTCTATTTTGTTTTTTTCTCTAGTTTCTTTTTCTTTAATATATATTTAATTTAATTGTCTACAAAATTGTAATAATTATCTATCTATTTGTTTTCT